>CM033475.1:38263398-38536358 GCA_019447015.1 Hymenochirus boettgeri
GATAATAGTTTAAAACTCACCTAGGCGATTTTCTCCCTCTTTTTTAATTGGACTAGCTTGCCTGTATGTATACAACCCTACCATAGTTTGTTTGTATATATACAACCTACCATAGTCTGTCTATATGTATACAACTCTACCATACTTATCTGTATATATACAACCCTACCATAGCTTTTCTGTATATATACAACTCTTCCATAGCTTGTCTGTAATATACAACCCTACCATAGCTTGCCTGTATTTATACAACCCTACCATAGCTTGCCTGTATGTATACAACCCTACCTAGTTTGTTTGTATATATACAACCCTACATAGCTTGTCTTATTTATACAACCCTACCATAGCTTGTCTGTATATATCAACCCTACCATAGCTTGTCTGTATGTATACAACCCTACCATAGCTTGTCTGTATAATTACAACCCTACAATAGCTTGTCTTTATTTATACAACCCTACCATACTTGTCTGTATATAACACCCCCTACCATAGCTTGTCTGTATTTATACAACCCTACATGCTTGTCTGTATTTATACAACCTACCAAGCTTGCCTGTATTGTATACAACCCTACCATAGTTTGTTTGTATATATACAACCCTGCCATTGTCTGTCTATATGTATACAACTCTACCATAGCTTGTCTGTATATATACAACCCTACCATAGCTTGTCTGTATATATACAACCCTACCATAGCTTGTCTGTATATATACAACTCTACCATAGCTTGTCTGTATATATACAACCCTACCATAGCTTGTCTGTATATATACAACCCTACCATAGCTTGTCTGTATTTAACAACCCTACCATAGCTTGTCTGTATATAACAATCCTGCCATAGCCTGTGTATATGTACAAATCTACCATAGCTTATCTGTATATATACAACCCTACCATAGTTTTTATGTATACAACCTGCCATAGCCTGTCTTATGTATACAACTGTACCATAGCTTGTCGTATTTAACAACCCTACCATAGCTTGTCTGTATGTATACAACCCTACCATAGCTTGTCTGTATATATACAACCCTACCATAGTTTGTATGTATACAACCCTGCCATAGCCTGTCTATATGTATACAACTCTACCATAGCTTGTCTGTATATATACAACCCTACCATAGTTTGTATGTATACAACCCTGCCATAGCCTGTCTATATGTATACAACTGTACCATAGCTTGTCTGTATATATACAACCCTGCCATAACTTGTCTATATGTATACAACCCTACCATAGCTTGTCTGTATATATACAACCCTACAATAGCTTGTCTGTATGTATACAACCCTACCATAGCTTGTCTGTATGTTACAACCCTACCATAGCTTGTCTGTATTTATCAACCCTACCATAGCTCTGTATATATACAACCCAACAATAGCTTGTCTGTATGATACAACCCTACATAGCTTGTCTGTATATATACAACCCTACAATAGCTTGTCTGTATATATACAACCCTACCATAGCTTGTCTGTATATATACAACCCTACAATAGCTTGTCTGTATGTATACAACCGTACCATAGCTTGTCTGTATGTATACAACCCTACCATAGCTTGTCTGTATATATTACAACCCTACAATAGCTTGTCTGTATGTATACAACCCTACCATAGCTTGTCTGTATATATACAACCCTACAATAGCTTGTCTGTATGTATACAACCCTACCATAGCTTGTCTGTATATATACAACCCTACTAGCTTGTCTGTATTTATACAACCCTACCATAGCTTGTCTGTATATATACAATCCTGCCATAGCCTGTGTATATGTATACAACTCTACCATAGCTTATCTGTATATATACAACCCTACCATAGCTTGTCTGTATATATACAATCCTGTCATAGCCTGTCTATATGTATACAACCCTACCATAGTTTGTATGTATACAACCCTGCCATAGCCTGTCTATATGTATACAACTGTACCATAGCTTGTCTGTATATATACAACCCTACCATAGCTTGTCTGTATGTATACAACCCTACCTAGCTTTTGTATTTATACACCACCTACCATAGCTTGTCTGTATGTATACAACCCTACCATAGCTTGTCTGTATTTATACAACCCTACCATAGCTTGTCTTTATATATGCAACCCTACCATAGTTTGTATGTATACAACCCTGCCATAGCCTGTCTATATGTATACAACTCTACCATAGCTTGTCTGTATATATACAACCCTACCATAGCTTGTCTGTATATATACAACCCTACCATAGCTTGTCTGTATTTATACAACCCTACCATAGCTTGTCTGTATATATACAACCCTACCGTAGCTTGTCTGTATTTATACAACCCTACCATAGCTTGTCTGTATATATACAACCCTACCGTAGCTTGTCTGTATGTATACAACCCTACCATAGCTGTCTGTATATATACAACCCTACCATAGTTTGTATGTATACAACCCTGCCATAGCCTGTCTATATGTATACAACTGTACCATAGCTTGTCTGTATATATACAACCCTGCCATAGCTTGTCTATATGTATACAACCCTACCATAGCTTGTCTGTATATATACAAGCCTACAATAGCTTGTCTGTATGTATACAACCCTACCATAGCTTGTCTGTATATATACAACCCTGTCATAGCCTGTCTATATTTAAACTTACTCTTCCATAGCTTGCCTGTATATATACAACCCTGCCATAGTTTGTCTGTATGTATACAACCCTGCCATAGCCTGTCTATATGTATACAACCCTACCATAGCTTGTCTGTATATATACAACCATATATACAACCCTACAATAGCTTGTCTGTATGTATACAACCCTACCATAGCTTGTCTGTATATATACAACCCTGCCATAGCTTGTCTATATGTTTACAACCCTACCATAGCTTGCCTGTATATTATATACAACCCTACAATAGCTTGTCTGATATATACACAACCTTTCATAGCCTGTCTATATGTATACAACCCTACCATAGCTTGTCTGTATATATACAACCCTTTCATAGCCTGTCTATATGTATACAACCCTACCATAGCTTGTCTGTATATATACAACCCTACCATAGCTTGTATGTATGTATACAACCCTACCATAGATTGTCTGTATGTATACAACCCTACCATAGCTTGTATGTATGTATACAACTCTACCATAGATTGTCTGTATGTATACAACCCTATCATAGCTTGTCTGTATGTATACAACCTTACCATAGCTTGTCTGTATGTATACAACCTTACCATAGCTTGTCTGTATGTATACAACCCTACCATAGCTTGTCTGTATGTATACAACCTTACGATAGCTTGTATGTATGTATACAACTCTACCATAGATTGTCTGTATGTATACAACCCTGCCATAGCTTGTCTGTATGTATACAACCTTACCAAGGCTTGTCTGTATGTATACAACCTTACCATAGCTTGTCTGTATGTATACAACCTTACCATAGCTTTATGTATGTATACAACCTTACCATAGCTTGTATGTATGTATACAACCCTACCATAGCTTGTTCTGTATGTATACAACCCTACCATAGCTTGCCTGTATGTATACAAACCCTACCATAGCTTGTATGTATGTTATACAACCTACCATAGCTCCATAGCTTGTATGTATGTATACAACCCTACCATAGCTTGTCTGTATATATACAACCCTACCATAGCTTGTATGTATGTATACAACCCTACCATTCTTTTAATGGAGTGAAACTATTTTTAATTTAAATTCATCAGGCAAGCTGTCCTATTTTACTAATTTTTGCCAATGTTGCATCCCCATTCTCTTAAAATGTTTTTTCATTCACAGCACCTTTACTGTCCTTAATGGTTTGTTTTGCAGCTGAAGCCAGCAGGAACCCCATGTAGGGATGCAAATAACTTCTGTGATCTGCCTGAGTTTTGCTCTGGAACTAGTGCTCATTGCCCACCCAATGTTTATCTGCATGATGGCCATCCATGTTTCACAATAGATGGATATTGCTATAATGGCATGTGCCAAACCCACGAACAGCAGTGTATTACCCTTTGGGGCCAAGGTAGGTGCATGTTTTATGAAATAAAGTTTGAGATGTACATAAGATATGATTCTCAAAGCTATCTATAGTCAGTTCATAGTTATCTTAGCTTTCCTAAATCATTGCCAAAATCACAACACGTGTTATTTTATTGGTCATATATAGCGTTTATTACCCATACTTTTGCTCTAGTCTTGTTTCTGCATTTTTTCACTTTGGCAGATAGGTGCCAGAGAATCATTATTCACATGAATTGGGGTTGTGAAGATGATGTCCTTATTTTTATTTAATTATTAGCATTCACCTTTGCTTTTAGAGAATTTTATTCTGAAGCAACTAATCAGACACATGTTTTCTAACTGTAATAGACTAGTTAAAAGGTAGCATCTGAATGGTGCTCCAATTTAATATATATATCATTAAATATAATATAATAAAGGGACATTTTTGCACCTCTTTTTAAATAAGCCTGTATATCACTAACACCAATGGGGAATTTGAATAATAAAATCAAAAGAAATAAAAATCAAAAGAAATATCACCACACTGAAAAAGGTGTAAGCATTTTTCTGTCTCATAGTTGAGAATCTGCTAATTAATAAATCCCCGTTGTTTTAATTAGCAGATCCTTTTCTCGGGGAAAATTGTGTTGCAGCATAAACTGCTCCTTTAACTACACTATGAAGTGGTTGATGATTTACCGGAGTAACTAAATTCTATGAGTCCACCCCCACAATAACCCCTAAGTTCAATCTCAAATTTCTAAGTGTCTGGTCTCTATTTTCTCCTGGATAAAGAGGGCCGAAACTACATAGTTTCGTTCTGTTTTCGGATTACCGGATCTCGGGAAAATTCAGAAAATCCGAAAAGGGGCCGAATTTTCGAAGATTTTCGATAATTTTCTAAAATATCTTCGATCGTTCGAAAATACGATCGGAGACCACTTTTGAGTTTCCGATCGTATTTTTGAAGATTTTCGAATGTTCAAGGCTATTTTCGAAAATTATCGAAAATAGCCCCGAACGCTTTGATTTCGATAATAAAATCGGAAACTCAAAAGTGGTCTCCGATCATATTTTCGAGGATTTTCAAACGTTCGAACATATTTTCGAAAATTATCGAAAATATCTCCGTACATTCGAAAATCTTCAAAAATGTGTTCCAAAGTCCCGAAATCCGGAGGATCCGTCCGGATCTGGACTGATCTTTCCCATTTTGGAACAGAGGGGTTCCGTGTCGGATTCCATCTCTACTACTGGATGGTGCACCGCCACCTTAAGCTTAACCTATCTTAAACTGAACTTTTTACCCCTTAATTGGAACCTAACCCACCTTTCTCTATTTCCATTAATAATGTGGTCAAACACACTATTGAAACTGCTCGCTGTCTTGGAGTAATCTTTGACTCCTCTCTTTCCTTCTGTCAAAACATTAACATGTTGTTTTCTCCTTCACAATATTGCCAAGATCTGTACTTTCCTTTTTCACTCCACTACTAAAATGCTCATGCATGCCCTCAAACTCTCCCATTTTGACTACTGTAACATCCTTTAACTTAGTTTCCCTGCCTGTCATTTGTCCCCTCTCCAGTCGATCCTAAACTCAGTATTTCGGATTATTTCACTCTTCTCCAAGAGAGAACCTGAAATCCTGATGCTGCAGTCTATCGGGTGGCTTCCCATCAATATTAATTTATAATAATAATATTCAATACTTCTTTTGACCTTTAAATCTCTTCACACTGCTGCACTTCCCTACCTATCTTCTCTTTTGACCTCATATGTTACTGGCCATGCCCTGCGCTCCTCACATCTTCTGTACAAACCCCCAACCAACATTGCCTCCTCCTGCCTTAAACCATTCTCTCTTGTTACTCCCTAACTTTGGAACTCTCTCCCTCTCTTGCTTCGCCAGGTGACATCCCTTAATACTATCAGATCTAAAATTGTATCCCAAGTGACACTACTGTATATAAAAAAAATGATATAAATTATACAAGGCAGCCACACAGCAAAACTAGCACTTACACTTTTATATTATTGTAATTGCATTATTTCTCTTTATTAATAATGCAACAATTAGTCGCTTTCTATAACTACCATAGTACCACTACCATGTGAGCTATAATTCACCTTCTTTAGTGCCAAATTACCTAGAATTTACATTTTATAATGCTAAATGAGATATCATTATATTCTGAGTTTGGAGACGATCCATAACAACCAGCTGTATAAACGTGATATCCCCCAGTATAGGGCCCTGAAATGTGCATTGTTAAAAGGCCATGTCCACCCACAAAATAAATAAAGCTTTTAGCTTAATTAACCCCCTAAACTGCACTTTTGTTTAAAGCTTACCTTAATCCGACGCTCCCAGGCTGAGCTATACCTACTTTAAAATCAGCGGATCCCTCAATGGAAGTCCCACCTCCTGCCTTCTGTTTCAAGTGCACAGGAGCAGAGTGCGTTTATAAGCAGCTGTTCTGGGTATGGACTGTCAGCCATTTTCCATGACAATATATTAGTGGAGTATAAGTAATTATAGGAATAATAGTACATCTCGTGTTCTGTGGCTATGGAGGGTCAAATTATAAAGTTAATAAATTTGATGCCAGAAGATTCCATTACTGTATGTGCAGTAAGAATATAGAATGCATTTAAAGCTAGAAAGGAGAGAAAGAAATGTCATAAGTTCATCTGGATAATTTATGACCTGATAGTCCACACAATATTCGTTAATATCCTTATTTTGCCTTGTAGTCTGATCTTTACAGGTCATTCCTTATATGTGGAAATTACTAAACATGTTAATCTAATAAAAAATTCCAAAATGGCCGCACTGTTTCTCCATGTTCACTTGAAAGAAAATAGGGAGGAAGAGTGGATGACATACGGTATAACACATGTTGGCATGCCCTATAAGTGTGATTGTTACCCCAAGACTGCCCATGTTGCTTCCTGGTACTTCTACTGCATTGTAAGGATGCGTTCTGTTTTATCTTGTTTTTTGTGAGTCATGTGGGGGAGTCAAGATAAAGTTAATAGACATCAATATGGGAAAATCACACACTAATAATACTTACTTTGATCTGCAACCAAATGAAAATCACTCTGGGTATAAAGTGAATCACAAAGTAATGGTGCTTTACGTTGATGCATTAAGAATTTCCAGGCAACTGTGCACATTTTGATACCACGCAAAAAACAACATGTAGGATTAAAAAAACAGAAGAAGAAACACGGTATGAGCATCCGAAAACTAATAGTGCGTGGTGTATTCACACTATTAATTATCTTAGTTGGATTGACACATTGGAACGTCAAGTTAGGAATCAGTCTGCATGAGAGCTCACATTTCCTGGGTTTCCTGAGGAGAACACTTCCTCAGGAACTCGTGTTGACGAAATGCTTATCTCTTTGTTCTTGAAATCTATTTTTGAAACTGAGGATATACAGTTTTGTAGTCAATAAGAGAATTACATGAGTGCATGATAACTTAGCAGGATTATGGCTGACTAGTCAAACACAAACAATTTTAGACAGCGTTTGGATAGTATGGATAGGTGAAGGGGTGTTTACTAAGGTCACACAGAGGCTCAACGTCTGCCTGTTTATTTCTAGCTTTATTGGCCAATTTCCTCACATTTTGCCCATTCACTTAATTACTTATTATTTAAGTAATTCACTGAGGATCTTGGAGTTTTGGTGGATAACAAACTTAAAGGTAGCAAGCAGTGCCAGGCAGCAACAGCTAGAGCCAGCATAGTATTGTCATGTTTAAAGAGAGGTATGGATTCAAGGGAGAAAAATGTTATTCTCACTCTTTACAAAGCATTGGTAAGGCCTCATTTAGAATATGCAGTGCAATTTTGGAATCCTGTGTACAAAAATGAAATGAAAGGGTTCAGAGAAGGGCAAGTAAATTAATAAGGGGATTGGGGGAGCTTAAATATAAAGAGATTGGATAAGTTACAATTATGTACACTAGAGAAAAAGTGCTTGCGTGGGGATATGATTACTGTGTATAAATACATTAACGGGCCATTCAATAAACTATCTGGGGCATTGTTCATTAATAGAATATGTCAGAGGACACGCGGACATCCCTTAAGTCTTGAAGAAAAGAAGTTTAGGCTAAGTTCAGAAAGGGTTTTTCACTGTGAGAACGGTAAGGCTATGGAACTGTCTTCCAGTGGACGTTGTTATGGCAGGTTCATTGGACAGTTTTAAAAAAAAATGGATGAGTTTCTGCAAACAAGGAATGTTGGGAGTTACTGGTATTGATTCATAAAGTAGAGTTGATCCAGGGATATTTCCAATTGCCACTTGGAGTTAGGAAGGAATTTTTTTCCCCTTCATAAATTTGGTGAGTTTCTTTTTCCTTCCTCTGGATCAACAGTTAGGCAGGAAATGAGGATATTGCTAGATGGGTTGGACTGGATGAATGTATGTCTTTATTCAACCTCAAATACTATACTATACTATTATTATGCCAGCTGTGTAGCAAGCATAATCAACATTGAGTATTTGTCTCTTGATTAGATACATTAGGTACACCATGTCTCTCTAACATATACAATCACTTTTTAAAAAATAATTGTCATTAAATTATAAAAAAAAAACAATAATAAAATGAAAAGTGTGACGTTTGAAATTGTGTTGCCCTCTTTCATCACAATAGAAATATTAACAAGATTTAAAGGACAATTAAAGTCTTTTCCCCTATCCCCCTCCCTACAAAGTACCCAGGGTGAGGATCTAAAATGCTAGGTCCTCCCCCCTGGGCCTGGACAATCGGAAGGAAGCCAGTTTGCCTAACTTCAATTAAAAATAACTAGCTATAGGAACATTGCTAAACATCCCATTAAATGCTGTGAAGTAGCACAAAATATCAATGCAATTCTTAGTTAAATACTGATCAGAACAAGGAACAAAATTATTAAGGCAGAATACAAATTAAGTATAACATTTTCCAGATAAATGTCTTGATAGGAACTAATTTCCACCTTATTTTTTATAGAGGAAAGGAATATTCTCCTATGTTCCACCTCTGCACAGCCTTTCTGTTGTAAAGGTTATTGTGTAGCACAGAAAGAAAAGATAGAATTCATAGGTTTTCAAATATATATATACACTGTATATATGTATAACCTGTATACTAATGGAAGGTTGTAATTTTGCATGGTGCTCTGACCTGTTCCCAGAGGTGAAATTAATAGTTTAGTGCCTTTTTGATGTGTAAATAAGCCTTAAAGGGACACAAAACTGATTTCATGTAATTTGTTAAGTACATAAAATCTGTTTCTATTATTCACAGGGAGTTGAGAACACCCACATTCCCACCTTCCTTTCAATAATTGAATGCCTGGGGAACACTCCAAGACTTACCTTACCGGTGCTCCACTTGCGGCTCCTTCCCAACAGATGGCGCTATGACCCCTTATAAAAAGATAGGCGTGCTATGACCCCTTATAAAAAGATAGGCGTGCAATCGTGCCTGAGAAGAAGTCGAGTGGGAATAAGCATTCTCACCTACCTGTGAATAACAGAAACAGATTTACTGTACTTAAAGGGTATGTCCACCCTTAAAAATATTTTTTTATATGTTACTCCCCTTGTCCCCCCAGCCCCAACCGCTCTATTTATTTTATCAGAAAATAACGCGCTGCCGGCCCTCTGCTTGCGAGAAAATGCAAGCAGAGGGGCGGGACCGGCAGTCACGTCTGTGATTGGCTGAGCGGCAGCCAATCACGGACGCGGCTGCCGGGAGTTCATTTTGGCGGAGGAAAGAGGGGAGGTAAGTAAAGTTTGGGGCACTTTCAAATAAAATAAATAGAGTGGTTGGGGCTGGGGGGACAGGGGGAATGTTACATATAGAGGGATTAACACTAGGGGGAGGGAATGCTAATCGGGAGGGAGGGGGAGAAGGGCTGCAGTACGCATGCCAAACTTCTCCCAGGAGGCCAGGTAGGAGGCAGAGTCCTATATGGACTCTGCTATCCTCCTGGTGGGCAGTTTTTGGGACTTTGGGGGGGGACTACAGGAGAACCATATGGAGCTGGGATGTGAGGTAAGTATTAAACTACAAGACCGCAATCATAGATTTATGTCCGCACAAAAAAGTTTCCAAACGCGGGAACGATCGTTAAAGGCACGGTATCACAAAATAGATAAATTCATAAATATGGCCCCATATTTGTTGAGCTTTTAAACTGCACAAGCAAAGAGTAGAACCATGTTACTACAGTATCTGCAGAATGATGTACTCTGTACTGAGGAGATGCAAGAGCATTAAAATCAAATGAGTTTACGGATAGCCATCTAATACATCTAATGTTAGCTCTCCTTTAATTGGTTAGTGCACTGTGAGAACATATGTGATTGGACTCTAGTCATATCTCCTAATTATCCTCTAAAAAAGAGAAAAGGCGCATATTTATAAAAATGTGTTAACATCCCACCACTGTTTTCGGCATAAACGGACCTAACGTTATTTATAAAGCGGCGATATCCAGTGTCGGAAAATCCTTATCGGCATTTCGCATATCGTCGCCGTTACCGCTCAATTGTATTTATAAAGCGACATCAACATTGGGATAAGTTCGGCCATTTAAATTTGTCAACTTTGGGGTAGTGGAAACGGCTGAACTTAGCGCTGTGGCATGTGAGGGGTTGCTGGGATGGCAGTGTGTGGCCACCGGTGTTGGGGGGGGAGGGGATTTTGGGAAGGGGGGCATGTCCCACTAATGGCATGTTCCCCTGGTGGGGGGTGCTAACTATCATGGTGGGGCCCCACCAAGGGAACTGAAAAGTGCCTTTTGGGGCTTAAGGTTTCCTTGTGAATAATTGAATGCCTGGGGAACACTCCAAGACTTACCTTACCGGCATACCACTTTCTGCTCCTTCCCAGCAGATGGCTCTATGTCCCGACTGAGCAATTATCTTCTTTTGTACCAATACAAAAGATAGGCGTGCGATCGTGCACATATTTATAAAAATGCGTTAACTTCCCGCCACTGTTTTCGGCAAAATCGGACTTAACGCTATTTATAAAGCGTCGCGTTCCCCTGGTGGGGGTGCGAACTAGCAGGGGGGCCCCCACCAGGGGAACTGAAAAGTGCAGGTATACTTAAAAAATTACTTTGCATCATATTAATCTATAAATAAATAAATACATGCACTTACTCTGGGCTGTATGTGTTGCTTCATGCTTTCAATACAGTATAGTTGTTTGGCTCCGACAATTTTCCTCTCTGCAAAACTATGATGGGGCCCCTATCTATGCTTCATCCACAGTGGGTTTCTGGAAGGAGGCTATACCTGTCATAGGAAAAAAACCTGTGGTTGCTCCCCTGGTAGTTACTCCCCTAGGAGTAGAACAAATCCAATTGTGATTGCTTAAAGGGTATCTCCACTCAAAAGATAAAGTTGGGCCATTAAGATTTATTGAAGAACGAGTGATAAAGGAGCTGTGTCTTACCTCCCGTTCTTCAATAAATCGATGAGGAGCCAGGAGAGAAGGTAACATCAGGACCTGTCAGAGTACGCGCCGGGGGAGTAAGCGACCGGGTAAGTTTGTTACCTTCTCTTTGTAAGACACAGCTCCTAAATCTAAATGGCCCAACTTTATTTTTTGAGTGGTGATACCCTTTAATATTTCAATCCTTGCAATCATATGATCACACATTAACCAATCATCTACAGAGGATGAGAGGAAGTGAACACATTTGGTCACATTCTGCTTTTTTTTTTTTTTTAAATAAGTTGACTTAAGACAGAATTTCTCCCGTATTTAATTCATTTACACCCACACAAACTTTATTTATATGGATTAGGTAGAAGGAAGAAGTACAAAGTTTTGAATTAACTCTCAATAGCTGATACCACAAAATGCTGTATTTAAGGACAGAGCATTTGTGTGGAAAATTAACTACTGACATTTTTTGTTACGTGTTTTGACATTGTGATGTTTTGGGATGTTTTTGGGAAACGTTTGGGTGTTTTGATAGTTTTGTTCTATTTTTAACCTGTGGCCCATTTCGGTAATGAAACAGTGAACAAATGGAATCCAGATGTTACTGAACAGCTGTTCTTGTTTTGGTGTATTGCTTTGTAGGGTGTTTTGACACCTTAAAAAGAGAAATTCTGTATTGACATTTACAGGGAGATTCAATAAAAGTTCTTATCGTTAAAATTGGTACTAATTTTGCCCCAACCAATCACATGTTAACAAACGTTAAATAAGATCTGATTGGTTGGGGCAAATCTCCCTGTTGATATATTATTAATGCAGTTTTAATTTCAACAGCGAATCTTTATAAATAGAGATGGTCAAAATCAGCGAGTTACATTTTTGGAATTTCGAAAAAAAATCCAAAAATCCGAAGACGGACCCATAGAAGTCGATGTGAGAAAAAAAATATTAAAGTTCAGATTGATTTTAACATAGAAATAGCAGGTTAGTGTAAATGACACAGGGACAAAAACGTATTAAAAATTAACCTGTACACGCATGCTATTTCCAATGTTCCGTAGGCTACTTCTAGGGTTACTAAATATGCGAGGCTACTTTTGAAGTAGTACTAATGAAAGTAGCCTTATATATTCTAAAACCCTCAAATGTAGCCTTAATAATTGAAAATATTCAAAGTTCTAAAATCCGAAGGTTCCACAAGTTGGAACCAGATTCAAATCACACTCAAACTTCATCTCTATTTATAAATAAGTTCCTTCTTTAACCCACAAACTGGATATAGGTTCAACTGCTTATATGTACAACATTTTCCTGTCATTCTAGTTACCTACCTGCACACCCGATTTATTATTAATATCTATAAATAGCTTTATGGAAGGCAATATGTCTCAGAACTACAGCTTACTTCATTACATAACTAAAAATAACTGGTAAGAGGGGGTAGCTGTGGCAGTTTTGCAATTAATGGGATTTCAAGGGTTAATAGAGTAAATTTAGGATAAACTATAGCCATTAGACAAAATGGAAAATTTCACATTTAATAACAGGGTAGGGAAAGCTTAGATCTGCAATATAAAGGTTAATGGGAAAGATACAGGTTAGGAATTTACTCAAATAAGTGAAATGACAAGCTTCCTGTTAATCAAAGAGCAGTAGAAAAATGGCAAACATATGAAGCAAAAAAAAAAACATGGCTTGTGTAAGGAATAACTGCAGAGAAAATCTATGCAGACTACAAACTATCCAGGTCTGTGATCAAAAGTGATCATCAGGTGAGGGTTACACAATTACCAGCAGCAACATTCAATCAATTTCAAATTCTATGACCTCATTTATTTTTCTCAAAAATAGTTCTCTTCTGGATCAGAAAATATTTCTTTCCTCATTGTTTAAGGTCTTTAGCGATTAACGACCATTCAGAGCTATGACCTTGACATTGTACTTTAGAAAAAAATAAAAGCATTTAATAATTTTTTTTGATGGCAAGAATCATGACTGTTATATTTCCGTATTATGAGCTCTGCAAAGAATACATTGCACAAGAATTCAAAATCAGGTTTATTTTTTGTTTCTAAAAAAAATGTATTGAAAATTTTACTAGCTTCTCATAAATGAACGTCCATTAATTCAAAACTATATCTGCTGTAAGATATACTCATTTTAATGAGACTGGTATTAAGTATTTCGTCTTTTTTTTTAGCCTTGATTTTATTATTTGTTTACAAGAAAAGTCCCTAAAGGAGGCAATAAGCAAATGAGAAATAAATCTGAACACAAATAAACTTTTAGCTTTTCTTAGGAAAGTAACTTTATTTTGATGCCTCAGTAGTTTTATAATTATATCCAGTGTTTTATTACCCTATATAAACTCCTTTCTCTTTGCTAGAATTAGTTTTAAAGATTATTTCTCTTAGCATCTTAATAATTATTCAGATATTTCTGGTTGCTTATAATTTTAAATTTACTTTTCCAAAATGATATATTTGTTATTTTAAGGTTGAACAAAATTCACTTCTTTATTTTCTCTCTGACAAATCTGTATCTTCTATAAGGTTTTAGATGACCGTGAGGGACTTCTCTGGTTTATAAAAAGGAAATTATTTATTTTTATTGTATTATTTTATTATAAATTAACTATAAATTCATTCATTTTGAATCCTTCTGAATGAACCCTTAGTACCCATATTGAGAACCCAAACTTCTAGGTTTGGTTTAGGTCAGCAAATATTCCTGTTTTGTTGGAAGTTTCATTCTGTTTTTAGATTTACGGAACGCGGGAAAAACCGAATATTCAAAAATCCGAAATTGGAACTTACTTTCAAGGGTTCGGACTGTATTTTTGAGGATTACCGAACATTATATTTAGTAACCCATGAAAATAATCTTGAACGTACGGTAACCCTACAAAATAACCTTGAACGTATGGTAACCCTACAAAATAACCTTGAACATTTGGTAAACCTCGAAAATACGATCAGAAATTACTGTTGAGTTTCTGATCGTATTTTCGAGTGTTATAGAACTTTCAAGGTTATTTTTTGGTAAACCTCGAAAATAACCTCAAATATTCGGTAAACCTCAAAAACACGATCAGAACTACTTTCGAGTTTCCGAACATATTTTTGAGGGTTACCGAATGTTTAAGGTTATTTTCAAGGGTTGGGATATTATTGATGCATGTTGAAACATGAAGTCTCTGGTATACTACTCACTTAAAAACAGACTATTTACTGTAAATATCAGCACGTTATTTTCCAAATACAGAAAAATTCTAATGCTGTGTTTGGCTTTTTAGTGAGCGGATCTTTTAGCAATTAACAGATATCCCCTATAGAAACACAAAACTCAGCATAAAAAATGAAGAGTCCCTTAAGATTTAGGGTGTTTTCTCTTTAATCAGCAAATCTGTGCTTTTCATCCCCTTCCACTTATGATCCATTTTATCTACATTCTAATGTCTTATTATCCTCAGAGGCAAGTTAGCTCCATAAGGGAAATAAGTGAATTCACAGACAATATGCAGCAGGTTATAGTGATGGCAATCACTTTCAAAGTCTATTCTCTCTGCCCCATGCGAGCACTTAAATAAAGCACGTTCAGAGAAAACGTTAAGCTGATATATTAATATCACAATAACAGATAAACTGTACAAAACTCATTAGATGATTTAAATTGGATTTCACTTCGCAATGATTGTACCTGGGATTTTGCTTTGGCTGCAAATTTCTTAATTCCCTTATAATTATGGAAAAGCCTCATCTACTGAGAAAGGAAAAACAAATAGATGTAACTATTATTTACTATCTAGGGAAAGGGTATGTACACTCAAAAAAATACATGTAAGTAGCCCTTACTTTAAGGTGTGTGTGTTGCTGCAAGCCTTTAATCCAGTACTTGTTTTGCTCAGGTTCAGTATCCGCCCTCTTCTCTTTTCCTCAGACCTGATTTTTTTAAACTGAGTATGTTCAGTAATCCCTATAATTTTAGCACTGATAGATTGAATTCCACAACTGTCACCCATACAGTCACAGTTACACACAGTTACAGCAAAATCCAGTACTTGCACACAGCAGAAGATAACATACTTGATTGACAGCTGAAGCAACTTGTGCTTCAGATTAGATATCTAAAGAAATAGGCAGCAGATCAACAAAAAAATGGTCAGGGTCATCAAGGCCCCAAGCCTTGGAATTATACCTGTCACATATATCATTAATTTGCACGATAATAAATACCGCTTATTGCTGTGTATTTTCAACTTTTATACAGAAAAGGGCCCCAGTTATGGCGACTTCTAGGGCCACTCCTTGTCTCACATTTTTTCTGATCTTGTAGGTGCTAAACCTGCCCCAGGTATTTGCTTTGAGAGGGTGAATTCTGCAGGGGATCCGTATGGAAACTGCGGGAAGGATACAGCAGGATCTTTTACAAAGTGTGAGAACAGGTAAAGATAATGATAGGGATCAAGCCAAGACTATTCAAATTTATTAAAAACTATCACTAACTATCAATAACTATTAATAACTATCAATAACTATTAATAACTATCAATAACTTTTAACAACTATCAATAACTTTTAACAACTATCAATAACTAACAATAACTATTAATAACTATCAATAACTATTAATAACCATCACCAACTATCAATAACTATCATTAACAATCAATAACTATTATTAACTATTATTAACTAAGTTGTATTTTTCGTTTTTCTCTGGTATTCTTGTAGAGATGCCAAATGTGGAAAAATTCAGTGCCAAGGAGGTGCAAATCGTCCTGTAATTGGTACTAACGCTGTTTCCATTGAAACAAATATCCCTCTGCAAGAAGGCCGTAAGATCCTCTGTCGCGGTACACATGTTTATCTGGGGGATGACTTGCCGGACCCTGGGCTTGTCCAGGCTGGAACGAAATGTGAAGAAGGAAAAGTAAGTACTTTAATTCAATAATTTATAGATTATGACTAAGTGAGTCTAGACACACGAAACACGTCAGGACAGAAGCATAGACATATCCTGATGGTGAAATAAAGACTTTGGATTTTACCTACCTGCCTTTCTTTTGGTGTTCCTCGTGGGATGACCATTTTTTATTTTAAGCTTGGATATTAATTCAATAGAATTGCTGTTATGTACAATCATACAGTCACCATTCTGTCCACTATATGATCCTTCCACCCAGAATTCCATTCACCCATACCACAGCTAGACTATAAACCCATTTCTTACTCCAGAAAGTGATGAAAGGTAATACAAAGCAAAAAACGACACTGACTAATGTTGTACCATGGGTATTTCCGGTGTTTCTCTGCTTAAAGTGAATCACTTTAAACGCATGCTAACTGATGTAATATAGGGTTAGTAGGTTTTTTTTACTCATTTTGCATCGCTTGCACTGAGCTATTTCCAAGTCTTTGGAAAGGGTGCAAGCGATGCAATAAATTTAGAGATGATAATTGCACACGTTTTTTTGCACCAAAATTAAAGCCTTTTCAGTCGTGGCTTTAAAGCCGTGCAAAAGGTTGCGACTTACCTCTCACATTCATATGATGCAATAACAGTCGCAAAGTATCTCCCCCTTAATTCTTTAACTGAACCTGAAATGGTCACACTTAAAATCACATATACAACCCAGCTGGGGGTGGCTACCTAGCAATCACTTCCCCTCCACATACAGTGGGAAAGGGCACACCTCAGTCAGGAGTGGGCACCCTCCCTTATGATTTTTGCATCTAGTTGTCGTCTGAACTGTCTGTCAATAACTGTTCCTTTGCAGGGAGTATATTTTGCAAACCTTCTGACATCACAATGTTGTGTCTTTTAAGAAAGGTTATACGATTGATTTTTAAGCTGCCTACACTTTTTTTGCTGTTTTATTAATTTTTAAGAACTCGGCCAGCAAAATAAATCTTATTTTGAAAGTGTTGCTTTGGCACTCTTCCTTTTATAGATTTAAACAGCAATGCGAGAGAGCAATATTCTAAAAACTGACATAGCAAAGCAAAAGCTAAAATGTTTCTTTGAGATGAATGAATAAAATGTAACGTTCTTTTATGTAAAAATAGATAGGTACGATCTGTACGTCGTACAGTTGAATTGACCATGGGGCAAAAACATTTTCATCTGGCCCAGTAGGTAAAAATATTCAACAATCGTCCATACAAGATCCGATAATCGTACGATATCGGGCAATAATCTGTAATCTGACTTTAGCATATTTCTGTTACACGTTAGATAGATTTATATAATGATCCCCATAGAAACAATTCAGGGTTTTTTAAAAAATATTTTTGCTTTTGTTCCCCCTATAAAAACATACAGCTTCCAGTGCTGTCCAACAAAACAAAGCCAAGTAGTGTTTCCTAGCAATAGAATCCTTTCTCCAAGTTAACAGGATGAGGTCAGCACCTATTTCTATTCCAGTGTGGACCATAACATAGACTAGAGCAGAGACTGCTTAATACAGGGCCTAGGGGTTCCTACACATTGCTGACTTTTTATATGAGTCATTGGCTTTTAAACATATAAAATTTTGCAGGCGGCAGTCTGGCAAAAAGTCAACATGTCTATAAGTCCCAAAAAGCAAATAATCCTCAATATTTGAGTGAATCCACGTAAAGTTTAAATAGGTTTTTTTATCTTTCTGTAAAGCTCACTGGGGGCCCTGGTTAAATGAAGCATTAATTGCATTTTATTTATCAAGCACCTTCACAGATAAAGATATTCACTGCCATGGAGCAGCAAGTGATACATTAAGGAGAATAGACTTACCTAAAATAGCTCATTGTCAATGTTAATTTACATATCCAGTCAAGGGCTTTATCTTGGGAACCTTATGGAATATACATTATTACAAAGATGGATGAAACACTGCTTGAATGGGCTGAACATACTCCAGTCACACTGATATCTCTGGGAAGATGCCTGTCCCAATGACCACCTGCATTTGTCTTGAGGGAAAAGGACCTTTTCAAATGCTTGACCGCCTATGTAGTTCTGGGCATGGCTGGTTCAGTTGGGGGTATGGCTGGACCAGTCTAGTGCATGGCTGGACAGGACGTGGCTGGGCTACACCTGCATCCTGGTCCTTGCTTGTTGGCAGGTATAAACATATTCAATTAACATTGCCCATGAAAAAAGAAAGCACACCCTTCCAATGTGCACAGAGTGCAAGGGAGCATCGGACCTGTCAGAGGAACAGCAGATAAGTGCAATCAAGGGTATGATCTCTGTGTTTGCTCCTGGCTGTTTAATTAAAGAACCAGAGGTAAGACACAGCTCATTTACATCCCATCCTCAATTAAACTGAAAAAGGTAAGTATAAATACTATAAAATAATGTGGCTGCAATACAGCCAACAGTATTCTGCAACCGTTTCTATTTTATGGCCTTGTAATAAAAAATATAGACCATGTCACAAAATGCAGATAGCGCATTCAGCCTCATTTACCGAGAGCCACTGCGCTCTTTTTTTGGAGTTAAAGTTTGGAGTATAACTCCTTCCTTTCGCCGACTGTGCGGGAATCAGATAGCAACAGCAGCTCTGGGTAAATCGCCCTGATTGTATTTAGTGACCGCTGGGTATTTTACCGGAGCTTCGCGTTGTTTCTATGGCCTTTAAATAATGCTACAATCAATAAATACGGGTGGCATTATTTTACAAATGCGTTGTGCAGTATTGGTATATATTTTTATAAATAGATGTGATAGACCCAGTCCTCAATGCAAAGCAATTAACAAAATATTAAATAAAAAAGACTTGTGGGCCCCAGACCAATGTCCTAGGTTTATATTTTAAATTTAATTAGAGAAATATATCATAGAGAAATAGAGTTGGTGGGACAGAACTTCTCTTCTTCCTCCTTATCCTGAAAGATTCTGTTAAGGATGGTGTGGTCATTTCTCCTAATTACAAACTAATTTTTACAGAATGTAAATATGAAGCAGGTTTGATACTATATCAAGATCCGTAGATGTTAGGAAGGAATATGTTTATTTGGAACCTTCTGAAATACTGTTTACATAAAATAATATAACATAGCTCAAACATTGTATTTGCTATTTCCTGTACCTCCAACATGGCAGTGGCTAGTAATGGGTTAAGTCTGCCACGAGGCGCAGAACAGGAAGTTGATCATCATAAAAGTAATTAGTTACCTGAAACCCCAGTCTTCTAAGAGGCATAGATCCAGATCCTGGTCAAGATCCAGGGGGTGAGCACTATACCTTAAAGGGGAAGTTGACGGTTTAAAGTCTGGTTCTAAATTTTATATATATAAAAAAAGCTGTTTTCGTCAAAAGACCCGTGAGTGACATCTTTTTCCTTCATATATATATATATATATATATATATATATATAGGGATTCATCTCGCCACAGAGAAAAATCCAGAAGAAGAGAATGTATGTTGTCATTTTCCTACTTGTCACATTAAAAAGGTGTGCCAGGAATGCTGGGAGATCCAGATTGGAACTAACAGCATTCGCAGGAAACTGTCAATAAGTGGGTGAAGCGGTCTATGTACCAAATGATGTGAACGCTTGTAACTAAGTTTTGAGAAACAGTTCTAGCAAACATACCTACGCAACCTCAACTGCCAAGGGATGTTCCAGGCCTACATCATCAAGACACCCTAACAGCAGCTCAGCCAGAGTCAATTGGGACTCAAGCCAAAGAGTTGGGAGAGAATCCAGGTCCTTCCAGAATCAACACTCGGTTAAGACAGTCAGATTCTGATTCAGATGAGGAAACTTCTTCTATGCCAATAGAGACAATTAATAGCCTTATTAAGGCAATGAGAACAACTCTAGCACTAGAATCAGACCCTCCAGTTTCAAAATCGGGAGATAAGTTATTTGAGCAGAAATCCACTCTCGCATATTTTCATGTTCACCCAAGAATGTCGGAACTTATTAGTGAGGAATGGAATAATACTGAAAAAAAATTCATACTATCCTCAGTGTTCCAAAAGACATACCCTTTTTCTCCAGAGCATGTTAAATACTGGGATAATACAACCAAGGTGGATGCCGCAGTATCAAGGCAGGCAAAAGAACTTCCCAGCAGAAGATCCTATGGACAGGAAACAAGAGTCAATTCTAAAAAAGATGTATGGGGTCTCTGGAGCATCCTTAAGACCTGCAGTTGCAACCACAGAAATGACTAAAACAGCATCATGGTGTCTTAAAGGCTATGTCCACCCTAAAATTTAATATTTAATATGTTGTTCCCCCTGGTCCCCCAGCCCCAACCGCGTAATTTTTAATTTCAGAAAGTCCCCCCAAACTCCCAAAGAGGGGCGGGACCAGCAGCCGCGTCTGTGATTGGCTGAGCGGCAGCCAATCACGGACACGGTTGCCGGCAGCTCACTTCCACGTAGGAAAGCGGAGAGGTAAGTAAAACATTGGGGAGCTTTCTAAAAATAAAAAGTATGCGGTTGGGACTGGGGGACATGGGGGAAGGGATAGCAGAAGGGGATTAACGCTAGGGGGAGGGATAGCAGAATGGGAGAGAGGGAGGGGAGGGGGAGAAGGGCTGAAGCACGCATGGCAGGAATCTCCGGTAGGCCAGGTAGCAGGCAGTGTCCTATATGGACCTGCTAGCCTCCTGGTGGTCAGTTTTTGGAACTTTGGGGGGGGACTACAGGAGAACCAGATGGAGTTGGGATGTGAGGTAAGGATTAAACTACACTACATGGTGGGGCCAGTAGTTGGGGGGATTATAGTTTTGGGGGTGGACATGCCCTTTAAGGATATAGAAGAGGTATAGATAACACAACGCCTGTGGAAGACATCAAAGAGGCAATACAAGATGTCCATCTGGCATTAGATTTCTGTACTAATACTGCCATGGATTCGTTTAGACTGGCAGCTAAGAATATGGTCTTATCAGTATCCGTAAGAAGAGCTCTCTGGTTACGTCAATGGAAGGCTATCTAAGAATTACATGGGAAAGGGTACATTTCTCCCACAATTGAGGCCATCAAAAAGATTCACGACAGAAAGAAGAGCATTTAAAGAAGCAAGACAGTATAGACCGGACCCAGCCCCTGTGAGCACTGCACAGATGCACCCGGAGACCAGCAGACACCCGCTTCCATACTGAACCCTGCTGAGACACAGGCCTGACATGCACAGCTCTAGAGGAACTGGGATCCTTCATTTGACATGTCACTACCCTTTAATCAAGGAACTGAGGTAGGCAAACTTTTATGAACAGAACCCTGGGCTCCCCCCTCCACAAAACAAATGATGCCTAAATGCTGTAGGCCTAATGGTCACTGGGCCTCATAAAAGGAGGGTAGGGGACCTGTTAGATGCCGACCCACTCCACCAACCTAACAACACCTAACCCTCTCACACAACTCAGGCTCCCCCTTGGACATACAGACAGAGCCCAGTTACGTATAACAGGCCCTGATCAGTGTACTGGACCCACACTCGATTCCATTTCTCCTAATCCCTAAGGAAAAGACTTCTATTCCACTAGACCGCCAACCACAATAACTACTACAAAAAACTACTGCAGCAAGCCACTGCGGAGATCCGATGCAATAAACCACTGTGGTGAACCACTGCAGCAAATTGCTACAATACATTGCTGCAACAATCCATTGCAATACACTACCGTGATAAACCGCTGCAACAAACTACTGCTATAGACCACTGCAGCAGCCTACCATGGCAAACCACCACAATAAACTTCTATAACAAACTACTGCACTTAACCACAGCAATAAACTACTGCCTGGTAGTGCCTTAACCTAAGTTCTAATTACATACCACCCCATAAAACAATGTCTCCTAAAAAAGCCTAGGACCCAACGCAAACCGGCAAACTAGACAGGTTTCGGAGACAAGACACCACAGATCAATCTGCGAGATCGGAAATCTCCACCAATGAAACTTCCACACAACAAACTGACACCTCTGCTAAAGTTTTGGAGGCTATAGCTACATGCCAATCCACATTAACATCAAAACTGGAAGAAGTCAAAACGGACATATCTCTAATGCGACAGGACTTCCAAAACCCCAGAGAATGAGTCAACTAAAACAGAAAATCGTATCAGCTCAATTGAAGACACAGTATCCCCACTAACACAACAAATGGGCAAACACCACAATCTGCTGCAAGCCATACAATTGAAACAAGACGATCTGGAAAATAGACAACACAACAATCTGTAACAATCTTAGATTTGTAGGACTCCCAGAAAAAGCTGAAGGTACAAATCCGCCAGACTTCTTGGAAAAATTGCTGTCACAAAAATGCAGCAGAGACATGTTCTCCAACACTTTTGTCGTGGAGACGGCTCACCCTGTTCCTCCGCGAGCCCCTCCCCCGGTAGCAACTCCAAGGAATTTCATCGCCAAACACCTCAATTATTGAGATTGTGATACCATACTCCGCTTAACCAGGGAAAAAGGAAATTGTATCCCCTACCAAAATGTCACAATCTCTGCCTACCCTGACTTCCCTACAGAGATCCAAAAACAAAGAGCCAAATTCGTAGATGTGAAGCGCCGTCTACGTGCAGCTAACATGTTTCTGGCCAGGCTCCGGATTGTAAATGGAGATGCCACTAAATTCTTTACCACAGCAGCTGATGCCTCGGCATGGCTGTACTCCCGGGTGAGACATAAACCTGACATCCCACATTGAATTGGCCTGAGACGAACCCCCTGGTTATTCACAGATAAGTGCAATTCCCCCCTTTGCATAAAACTACCCCTTTCTATCATGACTACAATTGTTTGCACCTTTTACCTAACTATACACAGTAACCAATTCTTAAGACCCCTACCCCAGGTACCCAATCACAAACTTTCTTTGATCCTGATAAGCTGGGAGGGGGGGGGAAATTAGACATTTTTCAACAACCTCCCCCCATGGATTTTACTGCTGCCACCACCCCCCCTCCCTCTTCTTCTCATTTCCCCCCCAACCTATATCAAGCTGACTATGGACTTAATTGTCATCTCCAAAGAAACTTTCTACCAAAGTGTTTAAACTAAGACTCTGCTAATGTTAAAATTCAGCGGGGAACTTATTTGCCCCAATAGACCCTATAATTGGATTTAGACTGTATAACTAGAGTTCCCCTTTTTCTTTAAAAGTTAAACCGTTTATAGTTTAGAGAATAATGCTTGCACTGGTTAAAGGGCATGTCCACCCACTTTTCCCAACTTTTAGGATATTGACGGTCTCCCTCCCCTAGCCTCAAACGCCATATTAGTATGTCAAGAAACTCCCCCAATCTTTACTTACCTTCCTTCTATCCTCTGCCGCACTGCCTGGCCTTCTGCTTGGGACTGCAACACCTGGTTAACTACTACACCAAGCTATACTCTTCAACCCTGAAACACACCCCGAACAAATCCACAACTTTTTAAACCCAATACACCTCCCACGCCTCCCCCCTGAGGCACGCCTTCCGCTGGATAACCCCATCAGAGTGAAATTGAAATCCAACAAACCATCTCTACAATGCCACATCACAAAACACTAGGTACAGATGGCCTACCAGCCAAATTTTATGCTGCATACTTAGAAACTCTATCCCCAAAGCTTCACCACTTACACTATTCCCCCATCAATGCAAGAGGCCCTTATAACTCTTATAAACCGGGAAAACACCCTTTACTCCCCCAATCCTACAGACCTATTTCCCAACTGCATATAGATATTAAAATACTTGCTAAGCTTTTGTCATTAAGACGTAATAAATACATAACATCAATAATACACACAATCAGGATTTATCCCTGGGAAAAACACCCTCAGACTCTTTGCAAATCTGGGATCAAATCATGATGAAACAGGCTCCAGATGTATATTCTTACTCGACACAGCATGAGCCTTTAACTCAGTGGAGTGGCCCTACCTTTGGCAAGTCCTACATAATTCCGGGTTCGGCCCCAACTTCAGAAAATGGCTCCAAATCCTATACTCACACCCAGCATCTTTGCAAATACCATAGTATCACTCCTCTTCCCATTAACCAGAGGCACCCGCAAAGGCTGCCTTTTATCACCCCTCTTTCTATCGTAGTGGAAACCAAGTATCCGAGGCCTCAGAAAAGGTGGCCTAAAAGAAATAATCAGTATCTATGCTGGCGACATGCTTCTTTTTTTAGCCGACCAGGGTTTATCTCTCCAAACATCACTAAAGATAATTACAGAGTATGGAGAGTACTTTGACTCTTAATATACTGGGCAAAATCCCAAGTGTTGACAGCTTTCCACCTGAGGCCCATCTAGTCCCATCACCTCTGAACAGCAAAACCTGCATTAAGTACTTAGGCATTAATATCTCAAGGCATGCATCGGACTTCATCCCTCTTAACATCGAGCCCCTCATCACCCTAGTCAAAACCAAAACACAAATCTGGTCCAAACTGCCTCTCGGGGTGACAGGTCACGCAAGAATCATCATAATGGTCCTTTTACCCCAAATTCTATACACTCTGTGGCATCCCCCTATCTTTTTACCTCTAGAAGACTTCAAAATATTAAAGACAATACTCAAATCCCTTGTATGGGGCGCAGGGCGACACAAACTAAACTGGGCCATCCTGAAAAACCCCTCTGACCTGGGCGGACTCACTGTCCCAGATTTGAGGACATACTACTTAGCAGCGCAACTCTCCCATTTATGTCACTGGTCTCAAGAGGAAAACAACAGAATGTTTACCCTGCTCAATGGCCCAAACACAAACATTAATCTCACTCTCAATTCTATCGCAAGAGGATACGCACTTGCTTGATAAACCACATCCTCTCCTAGTCCAAACCTTGAAAACCTGGGACACAGCAATTAAACTACTGAATATTCCAGTCATCAACGGAGACTCACCCTTGTGGTATAACAAACACACTTATCTCCAAGTATGACATGCATTCAGGGAACACCCCCTAGACTTCCCCAGAAACCCCCTATTTGAAGTGTTGAAAACCACGATCCCCTCAGGGCTAATCTCAAAATTATGCCATGGTCTTCGGCTTCCCTCAACAAATATACTTGCCCAACAAAAAAAAACGATATGGGAAACTAAAGTGGGACCCATAGATGGAGGGGATTGGACAGAAGCCCTGGTGGCTCATACATTAGTGTCACCCAAAACCTCTGATAGACTGACCCAATTGTATAAATTCCACAGGGCATATCTCACTCCAGTCCATCTCTCATGTTACAGACCCAACTACGATCCACACTGCCCAAAATGCTTATTGGTTCCTGGTAGCTTCTTCCACATGATCTGGGGATGCCCTAAGATCCAGTGTTTCTGGCATCAGGTACTTAAGTTCTTGCACAACCACATGGGATCCCCAGTGGACTTGGACCATAAAATTCGCCTCCCTGATAAATTCCTCTGCACATTTCTTAGTGAAACCCTATTTTACGCTACAAAGCTTATTGCCCCATCCCCTCCTCATTGTCCAAGTGGAAAAACGCTATCAACACCACCCTTAAGAAACTGATCTACGTCCACAAAGTTTGATAAAATTTGGTCTAGATGGGAATCATCCCCTCACAGGTGTGACAATTAATTACTTAGAGACATAACAAGAGAATAGTAGTGGCTAAATCTAAAATTCTTTATTGGACTAACTATATAGAAATGTATTTAAAAAATGTTACTTTAAAGGCAGAATGTTTTTTGTGTTAAGGGTTTTTAATGTTTTTGTGTTAAGGGTTTTTAATGTTTTAATGTTCCAGTCTGTGGAAACTAGCAGAGTCTCTCCTCTTTTGGGCAGAAAGGAATCTATTAGACTTGGTAGCAGTATATATTCCCAGAGTACGCAATGTGACAGCAGACTATCTGAGCCGGTCCCAGATACATCCAGGGGAATGGTCCTTGAACAAGGCAGTTTTTTACAGACTACAACTGAAATGGGAGATCCTGGAGATAGATTTGATGCCGATGTATCAGAATGCCAAAATCCCCATCTTTTGTTCCCGATTACCTCAGAAGAAGGCAAGTTGTGTGGATACATTCTCATTCCAATGGAAATTTAGGCTAGCGTTTATTTTCCCACCAATCCCTCTAATTCCCAAAGTCTTAAAGAAGATCATAGAAAACAGAACGATAGTAATATCAATTCTCCCATGGTGGCTGAGGCGGCCATGGTTCTCCCTGTCATTGAGGATGAGCCAGGAACACCCATTTTAGATTCCATTTCAGACCAATCTACTGACTCAAGGTCCTGTTTTCCATCCGCATCCAGAATCTCTAGCCTTGAAGGCATGGATTTTGAATGGGAATCTTTAGAATAAAAGGTCTGTCACAAGCAACAGTTAACACATTATTGGCTGCAAGAAAACCCTCTACAACAAACAATTATTACAAAGTGTGGGGGATCTTTAAGGAATGGTGTAATTCAAAATATATGCAGCATACAGATGCCATCCCAACTACTATCCTAGAGTTCTTGCAAGCTGGATTTGAAAGAGGTTTAGCATTGGCGTCTTTGAAATCACATTTCTGCCCTTTCAGCACTAACGGGGACAAGATGGTGTATGGATCCATTAATCAAAAGATTTTTTTTTAGTTCAATAATTTTTTTATTAAAGCATAATAAAATATATCAACATATTTTTACATAGGTTTTTTCGCATGTTTTACAGTCTTAATCAACATTGTGTCTGTTTCACAATGTTAAAATATTCTCAACATCTTATCCTCTTATAATAACAGATTGACTTAGTAACTGACACATACTGTAAATAACATTACAACTTTACTTTGCATAGAACTCTATAGGATTGAAAGAGGGGACACAAGGGGTGAGAGAGGAGGGTGAACGGGAATAGATAGATTTAAATATTCTCGATTCAGTTATGTGGTTTCTATATCCTCCATTTAAACAATATCATTGATTACCGAACCTACTTTTTGTTCAAACCAGTGGTTTTAGTTAGAAAGAAGACAAAGGTGAAAGAAAAAGATAAAAAAAAGAAAGGGGGGGTAGAAGAGGGGGATTGGGTAGAAGAAGTTTCCTCTAAATTCAAAGATTTACACCTGGGGGGATTTATCTGTCAATTAAATTTCCATATCTATACTGTAATTTGCATTAAGTTGATCCACGGTTCCCAGACCACATAGAATTTCGATAGTTTATCGTTTATTATAGCAGTAAGGTGTTCATTTTTGTATATATACCATCGTTTATTAATTATTTCATTCATTGAGGGGCACAGGCCTTTCCAATGGGCAGCTAATGTGCATCTCACTGCTGTGCATACATTTCTAACAAATATCTTGTTGTGATTAAGCAGTTCCTCTTTAGGAAGATTGAACAGTGCCTCCCATGGGGTGAGTGTTAATTGGGTTTTCAGTGTCTGGGATAGCCAGTCTTGACATTCCTGCCATATTTCTTGAATTTTAGGGCAAGTCCACCAACAATGAAGGCTGTCTGCCTTTTCTCCACAACCTTTAAAACATACCGGTGGGACAAGCAGATAATTCTGTTCAATAACACAGGGGTTTTGTAACACTCATATAATATTTTGAATGACTTTTCTTTCATTTTCACATTATTGGAGCATCTATGTGAGTTCTCTAAAGCTTTAGCCCATTGGTGATCCGTGAGAGTGGAACCCAGATACCTCTCCCACTTTTCTATTCCCGTTGACCTGAGAGGTTGCTTTTCGAACCATATTAAATTGTATATATATGAAATAAAGCCTGAGCCCCTTGGAGATGTACAACATAATTTGCCTAGTTTTGGGCAATCTATCATGTCAGGCTTGGGGCAGGTTTCTCTAACAAAATGTATTATTTGGGAATATTGAAGCCACATCCTCGGATGTATCTTAAATTTTTCCTTTGCTTCCTCCCAGGTCATAGGGCTATCTGCTATAACTAAATCTTCCACTCTAAATATTCCCTTTTTTTTCCATATCGAGCTGAATACTTCAGATATACCTGGTGCGAAGGAGGGGTTTCCCCATAGTGGGGTGTATTTGGATATATTTGTAATATATCCCGATGCTTGTATATGTTTGTCCCAAATGTCAAAAGAGTTTTTTATAAATGGGTTGGATTTCCAAAGTCCCCATGGTCTGTTTTTTCTTTTAGTCCACAAGAAGCTATTTAACAAAAATGGGTGTGATTGTGCCTGTTCGATCTGCACCCACCTTGCTGAGTTTGGTCCTGCTTCCCAACTCAGTATTTGGGCCACCCTAGTTACCCTATAGTATTGTTCAATCCTCGGTAGGCCCTATCCGCCCTGCTTTCTTGAGCGGGCAAGTAATTACCTTCTGATTCTGGGCGTTTTGTTTTGCCAAATGAATCTAGATATTAATTTTTGGATTTCCCTAAAGTGGTTGGTGTTATTGGTAGAGCCCGGAACAGATACAATAACCTTGAGAGGATGTACATTTTCACTGCCGCTACCCTACCCCACAGGGAAATCTTATAAGGTGTCCAGTCCTTTAAAAAAAATGTTAATATAATATATATATTAACAAGGGATAATTATAATTATTTAATGTTTCTGGTTTGCTGGCCAAAACACTTCACATTTTGATACATATTAATTTCAGTAATCAAGTGTTTACATCGTATTGGCAATTTTATTGCAGGTGAGTAATTGCTACAGTGATGTCTACTTCTAAAAAGACAATATATTATAAACGGGGGGTGGCATATAGAAACATAATATTTTGGTGGTACCTTTAAACATGACTAAAACTGGATTATGTAGTTTTTGCTTTGTTTTGAAGCAATAAAAACTATTGCATTTTATTTCATCGTAAGATAAAGTCTCTTTCCTGTTCAAGTGCCCAGGGACCCCTAGATATGGGAGTCAAGGTTTTACATGGGTGAAGTCCTCCAACTCCTCATGCTGGGCTCTTAAATCTAGGAAGAGACAAAGCTTATCCATACATCCCAGGAATTCCGTATCTACCTTAAAATTGCCACATTTGTCATGAGCCTTTTTCTTTTCTCCTCTTTTTTTAACACTCCAAAGAGTACAACAGTAAAGACACATGTGCCGTCTTGTCAATTTTTGGAGAAGAATATGATAGTTAAGTATTAATTTGTACATTTTTAATATATGCCTTAGATTTTAATTTCTTTTTTTGGTCCCTCCCTGCTCTGCCAGACAGTTCAATATGAGCTTCAAGGGTTATTATTATTATTGAGTTTTCTATTCTTCTTATTATTTTTTTTTCTTTTTTTTTTATTAATTCAGAGGAATTTACCGACCCCTCCTCTATTGTCTGGCGGATCAAAGGGAGGCCCAATGTCAATCTCAGATACCCCAGCATTTGAACCTAAACTTTGTACCATATTATAACTTTCAGGTAAAACATTGGGGCCTTTCATTTCCAGAAAGGCTATTAAACTTAAAGGGCGGAAGCCAAAATTTAGCTTCCTAAAGTTCAAGGGGGATGTCTCCCGTTTGCTAGCTGTATGCCGGCTAGTGTAGTTTGCTAGCTGTATGCCGGCTGTCGGCAGTTCAAGGTCGGCAGTTCAAGGTCTCTTGAATAGTATGCTTGGAGCTCAACTGGCAAAATTTCCAAGTTAGGAAAAACAGTTATCAAATAGATAGTCTCATAGGGGTAAGTTTAAACAGACCCATCGTATGGTTCCAGTACTCACGCGATACTGCATCAATATTGCAGCTACAAGGTATATCATTGTCTAACCTTAAATTTACCATCTCAGCTCCCTGTGGAGTGGGTGTGCGGCTGTGGGCTTTTACTTTGCGGCCTATTTGGAATGCGGGTCCAGGAGGGCGTTGGCGGTTCAACTGGGAAAATTATCCTTTTGTATATTAATTCCCAGCCTTCTGAGCCTTCTGAGGAACTCAGTCATTTCCCCCGTGTGCTGGAGGATGATGGTTCTGTTGCCTTTAGTTGCAATCAATTTGAATGGGAATCACCACCTGTATCTGATAATGGTATCGGAGGGCCTCTGTCACTGGATGGAGCTCCCTTCTCATGGCTAGGGTCTGCGGTGAAATATCCTGGTATAGGGCAATGGTCTGTCCTTGTTTGGACTGTTTCTGGCAGCTTTCAAAATTTCCTCCTTGGCGTGGTAATAGTGAAGCCTGAAATGATGACGCGGAGTGGTTCCCCTTCCTGCAGTGGAACCCTTAGGGCCCTGTGTATTCTGTCCATCTGGAGCCTTTCAATCGGCCATGTTGGTAACATAGTGCCAAATATGCTTGTGAAGGTTCTCATTCATCCAGGTCATGGTATATCTGTTGTATTCAATTAGATCAACTGGACTTGAAGTTTAGTTCTTGAAGACATTTCGCTAGTCATCCGACTGGCTTTCTCAATTCAGAATGACTTGTACAAGAATCTGTGGCAATTATGTACCCTGGAAAATCCCAATTAGCATATCACACACAAACCCTTAACACCTGGCTGTGATATGCTAATTGGGATTTTCCAGGGTACATAATTGCCACAGATTCTTGTACAAGTCATTCTGAATTGAGAAAGCCAGTCGGATGACTAGCGAAACGTCTTCAAGAACTACATTTCAAGTCCAGTTGATCTAATTGAATACAACAGATATAGTGCCAAATAGCTTAGAGGCTAAGTCTTCCAGGTCTGTTATGGATTCAGGAACCCCTCTTAACCGGAGGTTATTTCTACGCGACCTGTTACCTAGGTCATCGTGTGTCTGTTGCATTGCACCCATTCGCTCGTTCAGAGAAATCAGGGCCGCATCAACTTGTTGGCAGAATGCTGCTGTTTGGTCCTGCTGCTCCTCCATATGAGCAACTCTGTCCCACAGTTGGCCTATTTCCGCTCTCATTTCGCTTATGAGTTTAGCGTTTGCTGTCTGGAGAGCTTTTTCTATATTGTATAGAATTTGCAAGTCCTGCTTGGTACAGAGGGTTCAGAGAACAGAGGATATCAAGAAATGTGACAATGTATTATTTCTTTTTTGGGGGAAAGAACAATGGAGAAAAACCAACAAGGCAGACAGTGGCGAGGTGGATCACCTCTTGTATTCAACTGGCCTTTACTTCTAAACAGAAGAATCCACCCGCAGAACTCAAAGCATAATCCACCAGGGCCATGGCAACTTCCTGTGCCTGGCAATTGGGAGTACCGTTGGATGAGATCTGTAAGGCAGCAACCTGGACCTCTCCACTTACCTTTGTAAAACATTATTAATTGGATTTATCTACTGCAAGATATGCAGATTTTGGATCCAAAATACTTCATACAGTTGTACAAAATAAAGTTTAAGTGCATTCCACCCCTTTTGTATTTGCTTGGGTAAATTCCATTAGTAGCCACTGCCATGTTGTAGGACCAGGAAAACGGAACATGTTTAATACTTACAGTAATTTTCCTTTCCTGTACTGAAACATGGCAGTGGGTTCTAAACTCCCACCCCTCCTTTCAGTGTCCACGCTCAGGACAGAAAGGACTGGGGTTTCAGGTAACTAATTACTTTTATGCTGATCAACCTCCTGTTTTGCGCCTCGCGGCAGACTTAACCCATTACTAGCCACTGCCATGTTTCAGTACAGGAAAGTATTAAACAATTTTCTGTTTTAATCTATTATCCATTGTCTCCATGTTACAACACCTCTTCCTAATAGTCTAATTAAAACAACAAAAAGATTAAAACCACACATCACTTTGTGTTTTTATTTAATATATAGATATCCCTATTTGAAATCAATACATTCTTTCCGCTATATTCGCTTTCAGTTTATTTCATCCCTTTCTTTGGCACAGGAAGATACATGCAAAGTAGCTGATTGGAGATTTCTGTCTGCCTGTGTAAATCAAACTGAGCATGTCTGAGCTCAGTGAGCCAGGGAAGGAGGCAGTAACCCCAAGGTTTTCTGTAATTATAGCTCTTGAACCATATTACTGGCTAGAAATACACTAGAAAGGAAATTTAAATAAGTCAAGAAATATGTTCTTTAGTGAGAAGTGTTGTTGGTTATTTAGTGTTTACCATAAGGCTTTATGCCTCACTGATCTAGTTAAAGGGAATGTCCACCCCTCCACACACATATTATACTTACAAGCTCCTCCTGGCTCCACCGCCGCGGCTCTGCACTTTCAGGTAAGGCAGTCAGTGTCGGCCATGACAGTGACGTCACAGCCAATCACTGACTTCCATTCCCACAGCAGTCTCCACTGCAGCTGCGCAAGAACAGAAAAAGAACACAGCAGCCGCAGTGGAGACTGAGTGAGCAGACCAGAAGTGGTGGTGAAGCGAGGAGGAGCTTGTGAGTATAATAACTCTGTCTGGGAGCAGAATTGGAAATTTTCAACATAATGAAGTCTTGCTTTTTGGGGGTTTTGAAGCAGGTAACGATTTGTGTGTGGAGGGGTGGACATTCCCTTTAATAGTTTCCTACATTTCTTAAACATTTGCAAGCAAATGCAGTCCGAAATAGGATTACATACTAGAGAAAAATGGCCTAACCTTACTGGTTCTTTATTGACTTTAAAGTGTCCCATAATTGAGACAGCTCTGTGGAGATGAGGACATTGGGAGGTATGTTGTATGTTGGACCTTCATGTATCAAAAAAATTATCTAATAAAAAATGCTTAAATGTGATATTTAAAGATTATACCCTAAGGGCTAAGCCACACTAGTGCGTTTTTTAGCGCGATCCAATCACGCTATAAAAAGCACACACTAGTGTGGCCTAATTGTGGTGGCTACACTAGTGCACTGTGCATGCGATCCATTTGTCGGAGCGTATTCGATCTGCATATTTTCTCTCAATCGTATGCAATCCGATTGCGCAACATTGCACAATCCGGCACGGGACAATGCGCCCGAAACACGTATACAATCGCTTGCGTGCCCTTTCTCCTTCATGCTCATAAGCCCTATGTCCCCCTTCCTGTTCCAGTCATTTTGTGACATCCGAAAATGTGCAGTGATGTCAAACACGACACCTTGGTTTAACGTGCACATTAACTGCACTTTACCTGACAACGTTCCCACAATGTTCTTGGCAACAGGTGTAATGTAGATATGTTATAATGAAGGGGAACGGAACCGCTGGCAGGTAAGAACCACTGGGGTTCAATGATTTGATGATTATTTCCATCAGCTGTAATGTCTAATGTAGTTAATACAGTTTTATGCAGAAGGACAATCTTCATTAAGCCAGTGATCCCTATGTCATTTTTAACAGACACTGTATATTTACATTTTGAAAGGTTCAACTGGCTCACCCCTCCCTGCCAACTCACTTAACAACCAGAAATCCAGAAAAGGCTTTTAAATATTCCAGTAGGCTGCTCCCTGGATTTGTAATTTCAGATTATTTGAAGTGCTTTCAAAACGCTCTTGTCTATGCACTGTGAATATTCAAATGACAAACATTGCTGTAATCAGACTGAACCTTGCAGGATGCATATTGAAGTAGGTTGGTTCTAATTTCACTGTTCTGTTTTCCTGCACAAGGGAATATCATCTCTAATGAGGAATTCTTGTCGACTAGAACATCGTTTTTTCCGGGCCTTTTGCTAATTCCTGTGACTGCAGTTCTTAGTTCCCCTGATCTTTAGTATTAGGCTCAGAGAACATCTAGCAGAACACTAGACTATGTTGGATGTCCACTGGAGGTTTACACAGTCACAGTATAACTTCGGGTGAACACAACCTAGAATCAAATGAAAGGGACAATAAACGATATTCAAGAAGCAGAAAACAAATTTCCCTGGGAGGTAGGAGACACGCAGATGCGCTAGCTTCCGTATTCAGTGACATGGACTGGTAAATTGCAAAATGAAACCTTTTTGCTTAATTTAACTGTGCAGTGGGGGTGGGGTTTGAAATAGGAAATGAAAGAACCAGGTTGCCACATTTAAAAAATTGTCACCCAAATAAAACTAGAGCTAGAATTGACCCACCTCCCCTGTCACTGGGCCAGCAATAACAAAGTTAGCTGCACTGATTATGTTTCCCTTGGATGCTCTCTGACCTATGCCAGAGCTTTGTGCCATCAGTTCCCCATCTACATGAGAAACTCCTAACGCTGGGAACACACAGATAATTCCAGTCGGCTAATCGTCTGACTATATTTTAGTCGTCGCTGACCATGTTGGTCATTCTCTCGTCCAAATAAGATGAAAGCACAGTCGGCAGGCCGTGGCACCTATTAACTAAACAAAGACTATTTCGGCCCCACTGACCACTTGATAGTGGGGAAAGGCCAGTTGTGCTGGAAATTCTGGACATCTGAACTTGGCCTTAGGCAGGGTCATTTCAACCAAAGCAATAGACCCTGCAACTGCTGGGGGGCCCATCTTTTTATTTTTCCTATGACAGATATAGCCTCCCTTCCGGAAAATCACTGTGGATGAAGCACGGATAAGGGCATCATAGTTTTGCGGGCGTGCCCAGTGATTCCTAGTTACGCCACTGGCCTTAGGAAAGTATTGCTTTAACACAATAGGGCCGATGTAGAGTCCATTGCACCAAGTGTTAATGTAGCTTTAAGACTGTAATAACAGTGTTTGGCGGACGTAGGATTGCGTAATTAACGTGAAAATGCAGAATGAGTTAACCCATACGTAGTGTATGGAGAGTCATTATTGCTTTGGTAAATTGCCTTATGAGGGCATAAGGGAGCGATGATGGCTCTCCATATATCTTCCTGCATATTTGGAAAAGTCAAGCAGGGAGATTTCACCCAGAGCTGCAAATGCGTTGGGCAAATCTCCCATACGGGGTTTACCTGAGGCTGCACGGCTCTGGGTGAATCTCACCCGCCCATACGTATTTAACGTTAGCTATAGCTGGCGTTAAATACTTACGCGCTAAGACCCACGCAGCCTTGGCTCTCCATATATCTTCCTGCATATTTGGAAAAGTCAAGCAGGGAGATTTCACCCAGAGCTGCAAATGCTTTGGGCAAATCTCCCATACGGGGTTTACCTGAGGCTGCACGGCTCTGGGTGAATCTCACCCGCCCATACGTATTTAACGTTAGCTATAGCTGGCGTTAAATACTTACGCGCTAAGACCCACGCAGCCTCTGGTAAATCACTTTGCGCCGGCTGTGCAAGACTTAACGTTGTGCTAACCGATCGTAAGGGAAGAAAGGAGCACTGCGCGGCTGCAGCGATCCTCTGTGAATTCCCCTGAAGGAATTTATACAGGAAACACAGATTTCACAAAAACTCACTCAGGGCACAGGAATTCTTGTCAATAAAAGTCTATGGTGATGCACAGGGACCGCTCACAAAAGGAGCAGCTTTTGAGACATTTTACTTGCCCTTGAAGGGCCACTGATAGCCGCATCAGATATATCAGCTTCTGGACAGATTTCCTTAAAAAAGGAGACACAACTGTTAGTTTCGCTCTCAATGAACCTCTGTTTTATTTATGGTGGACTTGGTATTAGTGACCAACAGCTTGTTTGCCTCTCCTCCTTTTTTCTTGCCTCCAATACCCAATACAAATACTGGCCTGCCAAGTGCTGCTTCTTGCTCAGCACAACTCTCTAAGAGTGATGAGCCATTGGCGAAACCAAAATCGCTGCATTTATTCCTCTCTACCATCCAACACAGCTGAAGTCCCTGGCTTATCTGCTTCAGGGAGGCAAGGGTGGGACAGAATCTTCTATTTGTTTAACCATCTGTTCTTATTGGCTACTAAGTGCACCAGCAAATGAAACTAAATTGCAAAAGAAAAGAAAACTCCTCAACATCTAGGCCACTGTGTACGTGCACGCAGCCATCTTTTAGGGTTTACTTCTCCTTTAAATAGTTAAATATGTAAGTAAATTTCTACAATGGCAGACCCACGTCATTCACTTTAGCAGGAACGTTAACATTTATCCTTTAACGGACGTTCCACAACCTCTTTATTTTATTTGCAATCCTGCAATTTAACCCCGCTGCTTGCTATCCTTTCTATATTATTATGACAATATAAATCATATTTGTTTTTCATTCTGGCTAATTGGATTAGATTTAATTACACCACAGTGGTATTTTTAAAAGCAACATCATTAATCACGCGTATCTGCTCCCATCGTTAAATCTTCCTGCTAATTACATCTTTGGACCGCCTTCTTTTTCTCCGTGCTATTGAGGTTTTGCCTCTGTGAACCTTGTGGTGGATTCCATTACATATAAATAATCAGTTTGTTACTTTATTATTTCCAATGTGGGAGGGGATTTTTTCCAGTCAGTCGTTAATTACAGAGTTCAAAGAACATTCTTTTCATTTTTCAAGTGTATATTTTTGCGGTCTATAAAAAGTTGATTTAACGAAACATTAAAATTACAAATGACATTAATGCGTTTGGTATAATGAAATTGCTTTTTTTACTTGTCAGTACTGTTATATTTATATATTCCCGTCATTGTTTCTGTAATGAAACGCAGTAAGAAATTTTTAACCTGGGGGGAGCGGGGTTAAATGAATTTAAACTGTGTTATTACAGAATTAGAAACTGACTGGTGAGTGGTATTGTGTTACCTTAGCCTTGCAGCACCGAGTCTTGGGTTGAAATCCACCATTGGTTGTATGTGGTTGTTTTATGTTCTTCCACCCAATCATAAAGACATACTGATTGTTATGGGTGGGCTGTTCATGGATAAACTTGTTGTAACATGCTACAGTATGTAATGGGCGGTTGCAGTTCCCACCATTTGTATAAAAGTTTCCATGGCCATGGTTTCGCGCTTTGTACCATTTTTCATATTTCCTGCCCTTATCCTTCTCTGTCAATTTAGCATTATACTAACATACACAATAACACTGCTCTTTGGGACTCCTACCACCTCCTGCACCCATTTAAGGAATCTTATGAAGGTTTTTGTGGGTAGAATTAAGTGGCAGCCATACTTGAAAGGTAAATAAAGTTAAAAAAAAACAAATTTTGATATATCCTTAATAAAAGTTAGTTTGATGGTTGTACACACACAAAAAATGTAAATAAAAAAACAAAAATGTCCTCATCATTGCCATTAACTTTTAAAATCTGCAGCAAAAATACACAGAGTCCCTTCCAAAATGCGGCCTTTCAAGCCAAATTCACAGTTTATACTTAAACTTTCCCTTTCTAGTTTTGACCCTATCTCCTCCCACAGTTTTGGAGCTAGAGACATGAAATTTGGTACAGACGTGCGGAACACATAGGAGAAGTGTGCTATTACCTAGCTAAAGAATCTGCAGAAGCATTACCACATTATTTGTGAATTTTGAGGCATTTTTCCCCATAGACTATAATGGTAACACTCCTCAAATGTAGATATTTTGAGGTTTAAGGGTCATGCGATTCATTTTATGGTCACAGGTACAGAGACGGATACACACACCTTATGACCTACCCATCCACTCCATGTACCTGACACAAGTACAAACACCTACTCACCTACCCTCTCATTCCAGTGGCAGCAATACTTAAAGGGTAACTATAGTCAAAAAAACAAATTTTTATCTATCATCAACTAGCAAAAGTGTGCCGTTGGTGCACAGTGGAAATTATGTGTGTATGTTTTGCTATGTGTAGTTGCAGTGCTCACAGGAACCATCAGGAAACATCCAGGGGGGCAATAATAAAATTAGTCTGAAGGTCCTAAAAAAAAAACAAATAATCGCATCATATTAAATGAACAAACACACACTTATATCCTCCCTTACCTATACTACCTGCCAGCTAGAATATAGAGGGTCTATATGGAATAAACCTGCAGATCTGAGAACTGACCCAGGCAATCTAAACAGCACCTTTGGGCAATCAAAAGCAGCCCATACATATATCCAATTTTACTTTCCCGACCGAGTGCTCCCGCAACATTAGACCGATCATGCAAGAACCGCCTGTCTATGGCATAGAAGAATGGGAAAGGTGGTTCTGGCAAGATCAAACTAATATTGCATGAGCGCTTGGTTGGATAAGTAAAATTGGATATATGTATAGCCACCTTAAATCCTATACAGTATCCTGATTAACATGCAAGGTTCATATTTATTAGTATTTACCACAACAAGTTTAACTAACCTATGGGGTTAGGACTTGGGAGCACAGGATACTGATTGAATATACATGTTAGGGAGAGGTGTGGATAGAGGAGCTAATAGAGCCTTCTTATAACAGAAGGTACCTCATAGAATCATGTTATTATAATAGCATTGCTTTAATAAACATATAAACACATATTTCTCACTTAAAGAAATGGGTGGGGACATGCAAAGTATCTTATTTATTGCCTGTGGCAAAGGCATGATATAATACAACCTAATGGTATAGAGCAGGCGTGTTTAACTTGTGACCTTTTACGTTTTTGAAAACCACAATTCCCAGCATTCTCTGTTTGCAGTAAGTTTTTTCTTAATATCCTGTAGCTAAGGCATCTGTCTAGATCTAATACAGCCTAAGCTTGTGACCTTTCACATATTTGAAAACTACAAATCCCAGCATTCTCTGTTTTGCAGTTAGTGTCTTCTTAATGAACTTTTCACATGTTTAAAACTACAATTACCAGCATTCCCTAACTGCACAGAATTCTGGAAAACTTACTGGAATAAAGACATTTTCCTGACTTACAGACATTAAAAGGCCACGGTCATGCTTTAGCGCTTCCTACCTCAGGGTTTGAACATGCAAGTGATTCATCTGTCCTTCCCTTACATCCATAGCTATTAGACTATTGGATTAGGGATGCATTATATGGGTCGATTAGTTGGCGCAACGTTAATGCCTGCTTTGCGGCGGCAGCGCAAGTACCAGAAGAGGCTCTTGTGCGGCCGTTTCAAAGTAATTTACCAGGGGTTGCATGCCTCTTTACACATAAGTATTAAACACCAACTAATAGCTGGCGATAAATACTTAAATTGCACAGCCTCTGGTAAATCCCGTACGGGAGATTTGCCCAGAGAGCTTGTGCCTCTGGGTGAATCTCCCTGTTAGAGTCATAAACTTTACCATATTTGCTCACTTCCAAATACCACCTACCTATAATCTATAAAGTCTAAAGGTTTGTGCACACATGTGATCGCCGTTGCTGACGTATGACGTGTGCGAATGGCCGGTCCAGATTCTATTCGTGCCGTGTATCATCAGAACGGCCATTTTAGCCGATAAAGTGCCCATACATGGCACGATCATCAGCCGTTCATACACATCGTGAGTCACAGGTTGGCATCCGTGATCACATGTGTGTACGAACCTTAAGGCTGGGTAAACACCAGTAACAAACCAATAGTACCACGGATTAGTCGGCTGGAAATATGTGATGGTGTGGGGCGGCCAGCCGCGACCAAGTTCGGTCGTCCGTATTAGACAAATGGGTCAGTTAGTAAATCACGGCCAATCATGATGTTCCCTATGGGACCACATGATCAGTCTGTCACATGCGCTGCTGGCTGCAGCCACTGTTACTGTGACCAACAGTCATCTGTCCTGGCAGGGCTCTCACACAAAGCAGATGCTCAGTTGGGACACATGTATTATATGTATCCAGACAAAATGGTATTAACCTGCAGATCTGAACACAGATCCAGGCAATCCTGCCACAATGTGCAATTCAATCTGAACAGCTCCATTGGACATCCTGAAGTCTAACCTGAAATCCTGCACGATGTCCTGTTTCCCGCTTCCAGGTTCCTCTAGTTAGCAACTGTCAGTTATGGATTTGACAGTTGACATCACAGCCAATGACTGAATGTTACCTGCTCAGTACAGGTTTCTAAATTGCTCAGTTTCCATGAGGCATCCAGAAGCATAGCAGGCATACAGTAATGAATTCATAGGACAAAGTATGATATATCAACATATTTTAAAGAGGCCGTTCTTTCTAAAAGATTTCCTTATGAGGGTGGAGTTGTCCTTTAATATATTAATCTTGGGGTAAAAACTGCCCATTTCTTTAAGAATGCTGGGTAGTTTCAGAGACATGCAAAGTCATTTAATCATATACAGACACTTTCTGTCTAGCAAACAGAAACTGGATTGTCTCATTACTTTCTATGGAGAGGGGAGGGGAAGTAAATGTGAGAGTCTGAAGATTTTTCTAATTGGCTAAGACTGTCACATGTTTTGCAAACAGCACATAACTGGGTGTAATACAGGAACTTCCTTATACTTCCTGTCTTTTCATGGACAGTGCCTAAAGCTAGGTACACACATAGTTGCCAACATTCTCAAAAAAATTCTAGGGACACATTTTTAAAATTGTTGTGTGCCACCACAAGTTTTAGCCCCTCCCCAACTTTCAGTTCACGCTCACTTTTAATGGAAAGATAGACAGAAAGACAGTAATAGACAGACGCACAGAAATAGCTAGGAAGAGATAGACCAACAGAGATAGAGAGAGACACATAGGGAGAAAGAGACAGCTAGAGGGACAGACAGAGCGCTAGAAAGACAGATAGTTAGATAGAATGACAGCTGTAGGAACAGACAGAGCTAGAGAAACAGAGATAGATAGACAGACAGACAGATAGATAGATATATACTGTAGATAGATAGAGATAGATAGACAGACAGACATATATACTGTAGATAGATAGATAGCAAGCAGAGTTAGATAGATAGAATATAGATATATAGATGGATAGCAGAGTTAGATAGATAGAATATAGATATATAGATGGATAGCAGAGTTAGATAGATAGAAGATAGATATATATATATAGAGACAGAGAGAGAGATAGATAGATAGCAGAGTTAGATAGATAGAGAGAGAGAGATAGCAGAGTTAGATAGATAGCAGAGTTAGATAGATAAATAGCAGAGATAGATAGATAGATAGATAGATAGATAGATAGATAGATAGCAGAGTTAGATAGATAGATAGATAGATAGATAGATAGATGATAGATAGATAGATAGCAGAGTTAGATAGATAGATAGATAGCAGAGTTAGATAGATAGATAGATAGACAGATAGATAGATAGCAGAGTTGGATAGATAGATAGATAGATAGCAGAGTTAGATAGATAGATAGATAGATAGATAGATAGATAGATAGATAGCAGAGTTAGATAGATAGCAGAGTTAGATAGATAGATAGCAGAGTTAGATAGATAGATAGATGGATAGCAGAGTTAGATAGATAGATAGCAGAGTTAGATAGATAGATAGCAGAGTTAGATAGATAGATAGCAGAGTTAGATAGGTAGATAGATAGAAAGCAGAGTTAGATAGATAGATAGATAGCAGAGTTAGATAGATAGATAGACAGATAGCAGAGTTAGATAGATAGATAGCAGAGTTAGATAGATAGATAGATAGATAGCAGAGTTAGATAGATAGCATAGATAGATAGATAGATAGATAGCAGAGTTAGATAGATAGAGAGAGAGATAGATAGCAGAGTTAGATAGATAGATAGATAGATAGCAGAGTTAGATAGATAGCAGAGTTAGATAGATAGACATACAGATAGATAGAACTAGATAGGCATACAGAGCTAAAGTAACAGACAGGCAGAGATAGATCACAAACCTCAAATTGTGTTCAGGGCAGAGAGATCAACAGGACTGCACTTCCCCCTCCCCTTCCTAACGTGCACACAGAACGTGAGACTGACTGTAATTCGATCTCTCACCTGCAGGAGGAGAGGATCTGAAAGTAGTAACAGTGCAGGGGAAGGCTTTAAATTCTAAAACCACATGCACGCTGCTTGCTCCAGATCGGGACATTTACCGGGACATCAGAAGATCGGGGCTGCATGATTCTTAAATCCGGGACTGTCCCGGGTAATCCGGGACTGTTGGCAACTATGGGTACACACAGTAACGATTTCTGAAAGATGACAGACAGGATCTGCAAGATCCTGTCTGCCATCTTTAAAGATCTGCATACAACAGTCCCAGCGTTCTCCCTATAGGGAGAACGCTCGGGACGTGTGTTTCCATCGGCGCGCTAGACCCTATAGGAGTCTAGCGCGGCCGATGGAAATTTTCGCCTTTCCCGAACGAGCGTACGGCCGACCCGACGTTCGCGGCCGCGCGCTCGTTCGGGAACGAACGTACACACAGTAACGATAAAGCCCCGATACCGTCGGTCCGACGGTATCGGGGCTATCGTTACTGTGTGTACCAGCTTAAGAGAATTTTTTGATTGAACGTGGAGATCAGAACCTCTCATTGGCTGTTAGTAAAATTCCTCTTCCTTTTAGTGTCTACATGGAGACCCGTTGAAATCCTAGAGGTGTGTCTTAACCTATCATTTGAGTTTTCCATTCAAACTCAGGGGTGTTCAGTAAAGTAAGTTTAGTTTATTAATTGTATATAAAATTGTTTTGTAATTCAGTAGTAGGTAGTAGTACTATACTTTGTATGGTGTTATTTCTTATGGTGATTTTAATTAAATTGTGCTAATTACACACATACATATGGACCTTTCCTATGTGTAATAATGCTATATACCCCCACCTAGTTAGTTGCTCCTAAAAACTCAATGCAATCTCCGTAAAAATACAAATTTATTTATATAATATAAGGGATAAGTTTTATGGTCATACATGCAAAAAAACATACCTCCCAACCTGACACAGGTACACACACCTACTCACCTACCCTTTCATTCCTGTGTCAGCAGTACTTAAAGGGTAACTATAGTTTAGAAAATTGATCAATAATCAAAAAATCCCCTCCCCCCAACCTGACACAGGTACACCCACCTACTAATCTACCCTTCCATTCCCATACTTAAAAGGTATCTTCTCCCAAAATTTTTGAGCCGGAGACATGAAATTCGGTACAGTTGTTCGGGACACATAGGGGATGTGTGCTATCAACAAGTTTCCCTTTCTAGTTACAATATACTGTGGCGCACTGTACTAACCATTTGTGTAGCATATAGGGCCATTTTTAGCGTTACTATGCCTTAAACGTTAGTTATTATGATCTCTAATTTACGACCGTGGCTGTAAATGTCCAATAGTGATCGTAAATCTACAACCGTATTCTACGGACAAATGTTCGCACATTAAAGGGCATCTCCATCCCCAAAACTAAAATGAAACCCACTGGGAGTTGTAGTTTTTAAACCATCTGGATAACTATTGATTACCTATCTCTGTCACAGATCAACAAGAAAATAGTTTCAGGTAAAGATTTAAAATGAGCTGAGTCCCATGGGTAGGTAGAAGTTGGGGACGGGACAGTAGAGGCCCATTGGTAGGTAGTAGGGGACAGTAGAGGGGACAGGAAAAATCAAACTTTTCAGTGCCATATTTTCTGACATATCTTTTGCACATAGAGGTGTGATTCACAACTTTTTTTTCAGGTAAGACAGCAACCTTTTATTTAACCCTAACTTGTTTGGAGATGATAGTTCTTCTTAAAGGGCAACTCCTGATGGAAGCCAATATATGATCCGTCCGATTGGCTAGATGTTCCTTAAATTGGTATGATGAACTCCTGGGCTGAGTCCATACTCCCAATTTATCCTTTCTCCTGTAAATAGGAGCGGTCAGGTCTCTAGAGAGGTGGGCTTGTTTCTGCCCCTGAAAGGTGTTCCCTTTCCAATTTCCCTTTAGTCCATAATCCGAGTACCATACATGTCACATTCACAATATTGCCCTGGTTGTCATTAACTAATTTTACACAATAGAATGATACCAAACATGACACTTATTGGAGTTGGTATGAACAAGAAGTATAATGTCTCGGGATTCCTATGGAATATCATCGCCGTCAAGGTGTCTATAAATACAGATTAAATTCTAGTATAAACTAGTATAAACTGCGAACTAATTCTACACCCTGACTTATTAAAGGGCATGTCCACCCTTATAAAAAAAATTTCCCCTATAATAGAATGCCTTCCCCCAGCCCCAACCGCTATAAAATAGTTTTAAGAAAGTGCCCAGATCTTTTCCCTCTCCCCTTTCGAGACACTGCAAGCAGGGGGCGGGACCGGCAGCCGCATCCGTGATTGGCTGAGAGGCAGCCAATCACGGATGCGGCTGCCGGCTTCTCAGAATGCTGGAGGAGAGAGGGAAGGTAAGTAGAGTTCTGGGGACTTTCTTAAAATATTTTTTAGCGGTTGGGGCTGGGGAAAGAAATATATTATATGGCCAGGGTTTTTATGGTAGGGGGAGGGATCGCAAAACGGGAGGGGGAGGGAGGGGGAGAAGGGCTGCAGTACGCATGCCAAACTTCTCCCGGAGGCGAGACAAGAGGCAGAGTCCTATATGGACTCTGCTATCCTCCTATTGGGTGGACATGCCCTTTAAGAAATATGAATGGCCTTTGAACTGCCATTTGGTTTTTGGCTCAGTTTAACTAGAAGACCACATGCTGTTCTCCTGCCAGGATGTCTAGAGCCACACTGGATACTGGTGTGATATTTACCACCTATTGCCTTTGAGGCAGGCACCCTGCTGGTTTGAACACACACCAAATGGAAATAGCTATGGGAAAGAAAGCTCAGAGTTTAAAATGGTTAGGCAGGAATTAACCCTGTGATTGCCTGCAGTTGAACAATGGGGAACTGCCATACTGCTTGAATGCAGATAAGTGATGTAATTTGAAAATTTGCAATTCCAGATAGTGTCTATGGAAGTTTACATTGCACTCCTGTTTGTCACAGTTGTCAATCCAGCAAATCTGAGATTTGAAGATGAACCCTGCAATTCAGTGACTGCTTTTACTCTTTAGGCCCTACTGTTTAGCATATCTTGTATACAGTAGAAATTCTTTGTTTGATCTCTAATGATTCTGCCCAATCATGAAGGCTGCACGACTGGGCGTCATGTTGGAAACTGCATTTGATCAACAGACCAATCTATCATTACCCCTTTTCATAAAGCTTTGCTACATAGCAAATTCATTGTCTTGGTAATAAACTACTTAACTTTATAAAGTTTTAAAGTTATGCTTTCCTTTCTTAGATATGTCTGAATCGCAAGTGCCAGAATATCAGTGTTTTTGGCATCCATGAATGTGGAGTTAAATGCCACGGACATGGGGTAAGTATAAAATGTCGTTTCAGTTGGAATTCAGCACAAGTTCATGGTTATTTAAAAGTAAAACAAAGTCATCTGCCTAATAATAATTACATTTATATTCAATCACAAACCGCAGCGCCTTAGTCATTTGATAAATCCCACAAATTATTACGACTGAATCATTATCTGCAGCGCAGTATTGAAAAGATAATAAGTTAATGAGACAATGGTAGAGCTTACACCATTAATGCACAGTCAAGGTTGATATTAGAGCAGAGCAAAATCCTATGTCTAGAAATAGTTCTACTTAATTTCTGTTGCTTATCTCAAAATTCCCCAAGGAGAGTCTAAATAGCATTGCATTGTACTGAATTGTATGACCACCAGGCCCACCACCGTCAGTTATTCCCTTTATAAAGAAAGTGTACAGTAAGAGGACAATGAAACCAGCAAGGCAAAACATTATACATACAGTAAAACTAAAATGCATAGGAAAAGGCAGTTTTGACACAGGACCATAATGAGCAAAAAGGGCCAAAAAACAAATAATCATCACATGGAGAGGGAAAGACAGGCTGCAACACTGACTTCGAGTGGTATCTTAAAACTTCCTTTATTAGAAAGATCAACATGGGGACATATATTAAAAACAACTAAAAACAAGCCAAACCCTGCCTCCCATACATAGAGTCAAATATAACTATCACGCTGAGGAAGTTCCATGCACACAGCGTAGGAACGAAACACATTCATTGGCTGAACGCCCCCCTTGCTTTGCCTACCTGTCCTCTTCTAGACCGGTATAAATATGCTTGTGTATTGATGTATTTTCTTGACTTCAGTTGACTCATTTCATCTCTACTATACTCTAATGCATTCTTACTATACCTCTGTGATAGTTATATTTGACTCTATGTATGGGAGGCAGGGTTTGGCTTGTTTTTAGTTGTTTTTAATATATATGTCCCCATGTTGATCTTTCTAATAAAGGACGTTTTTAGATACCACTCAAAGTCAGTGTTGCAGCCTGTCTTTCCCTCTCCATGTGATGTTTAGTTTTGTTACAGACTTGCATCTGCACTAGTAATTACTATTTCAGTGCCCTGATCGATTTCTTCTTTTCTATTATACACACATCTGTCCATCCAGGTGTTTGATTGACGGTTGCGCTTATGATATTAAAGAGATGTGTCCCCCTATTTATCCAGAGAATAGTTTAAGGAGACAAAAAACTTAAAAATAAAACTTACATTTTTTTAAAACATAAACAGGGAGATTCCATAAGTTCTTATTGTTAAAAATGGTGCTAATTTTTCCCCAACCAGTCAGATCTTATTTAATATTTGAAAGCTAACATCTAATTGGTTGGGGCAAAAGTACCACCATTTTTAACTATAAGGGTGAGGTCACACTGCAACGCACAGGAATCGCGCACCAAATAGCGAGCGTTATCGCACGTGATTGTGTGCGCGATTCTTGTGCGTTTCTCGTTTGCGTTTTGCGCATGCTTTTTGCGTTAACGCACTTAAAATGGTGAACGCATGTGTTACCAAAACGCGAACAGACGCGCAATCGCATGCGCATCGGAAATCGCGTGAATTTCCCGCGATTTCCATTTTAGCGAAAATCGCGGGCGCAAACGCAACGTGAAACGCATGCGCAAACGCACAAAAAACCCGCTAGTGTGGCCTAGCCCTATGTATTTTATTGAATCTCCCTGAAAGTGTGACGCAAGCCTAAGCAAATGTCTATTTTACCAAGGACAAAGGCCTGTGGCTTTTTCAAAACCATTGCAGATTTCACAGGTCAGGAGCTGTGAATAACAAGTTAATTTCCTATTAACCCTATTTTTTTAATTAATTATTAAAAGAAAAGCTATTCCTGGCCAGGACCACTGGGGGGCAACTGTGCCATAAACAAGAAAATTCAAATGGATGCTTTTCTCATGATCACTGTGCCACGGGCCAGGTCAGGAGCACTCTTAATTAAGGGAAAATTTAAAGGGGAAGTTCAGTGCAAATACATGTACTTTTCAGAAAAAAAAACAGTATTTTTTCATCCCAATGACCTTAATCTGCCCACTCAGCATTTTGTCTGTGTTTAAATAAATACAACCGAAATACTGACTTCCTGTTTGCAGGACCCCTAATAGAGACTGTTATGGTTTTGCCCTTGACCCAGTGCCTGGTTTGATTCAGTTGCTCAGTAGAGATCTGAGCATCTTTGACCCATCCAACAGCCAATCAGTAGAAATTACTGTTAGGAACATTCCAAGGATGTGGTACATCCTGGAAAGAAGAAGGACAGTTAGAACCTGAAATGGCAGCTCACTAATGTCAACAGCAGGGAACAGCAAAGGGTATGAAATCAACTGATTATTATTATATAATTGCATTATTATTATTTATTGTATTATTACATTGCTATTTTATATTATAGAATTACATTATTATTATGATTATTATTATTATTATAGAATTTATTATGATAATATTATTATAAGGCAGAAATGGTGCAGAAATTCAGTAAAATCCCCCTGTACTAGGAAATAAATGTCCCTTAACTGGACTCCTTAGATATGAGAGATCAATACGCTGCTATTTACATTGCAGAACAGAATGAAATGTTGTAAATGTTAAGGTGGCAAAGGATGTTTGTCAAGAAATTACACATTCCTTATTGACTTGCCATTCCTTTAGGGTATTTCAATACCAAACCCCCATATAACCTTGTTTTATTATTTACATGTAAATGACATGGCTGATATGGTCTGTAACGATGGTTGCGATGGGGGTCAGTTTTAACCCTATATTTTTACTGGGGATTGGCGAGTTGCATTAATAGTAACTTTCATCAGATTGTAAGATACAGAGACCACTGTTTAGTAAATGTAGCTGAATGTAGACATTAATGTGGGGATGATATAAACTGCAGAGTGCTGAATAAGTCATTAGCATTTTTGCAAATCAACTACAGGATTTAAGGACCTAAACTGCTAGGCCCTTACCGTTGGGTTTACCTCAAATTGTTTCTAAAGCTAGGTACACACCTAGTGATTTTTCCTCCTGACCGACGTTCGATACTTTCGACGGTCGGGCAGGAGGAAGGACTGTCGGTCGCGGCAAAAGCAGCGTCCGATAGCCCACGCGACGATCGTGGGTCCATAGAGGATCGCACGATCGGACGAGGTTTTCCACCCTGTCCGATCGTCCTTTCGTCGATTCGGACGAACGGTTGATCGGACATGGGCACATTCGGATTCGATAATTTCGGTCCGATCGACCGATACACTGAAACTATCGGTCGATCGGACCGAAATATCTAATCGTGGTACCCAGACTTAATACTTCCCTAAACTTCCCTGGCCCCTGCTTATGTCTGAGGCCTGGCCTTTGGAAAGAAAAGCTCTTACCAGGTAGACAAGGCAATGGGGTTCTGGCACAGTTATGCAGAGATAGCTTATTATTTAAAACATAATGAAGAAAGAGGTAGAAATATTGTTTCCTACTAGAGATGGGATATGGATCTGACACGGATCTGTTGGGTTACGAAATCTGCAAGTTCCATCGGAATCAAGTAGATTGTTCAAATTTCGGAATGTATTTTTGAGGGTTACCGTATGTAAAAGGTTATTTTAGAGCGTTACTAAAGTCACACAGTAATAATAATAATTCCCACCAATCTTTAATCTGCTTTTTTTTCTTCTCTGACCCTCCTATCCTTTGTTTTTTAGCTCTGGGAGTTTTACCTTTTAAAGGGTGCAGGGCACAGCTAGTCAGTAAAGAACTGTCAATCACCCAGCCTCTCCCCCTGGCACACTACATGTAGAAACTAACCATTCTATAAAAGTAAAGCTTATTTCTCTGTCACTGCATGGCTAATTGATTCAGCATTAAAGGGGATCTGTGGTCCAGAATTGACTTTAGGTAAATTGATAGGAATTGCTCCCCTGATAATTTTTGCAATTTATTTCCATTGTTTATTTTGCATAGTTTTGAAGATATTTACATTTTTGTATGTGTGATATGGCAGCAGCATCACCAGGTCCCCTGCACTCCTGCTTCCTGCTCTGAAACTGTCAGTCAATCTGTTCTGTTTCTCCTCCTCCCCTTTGCAGTCCCCCTGGTCCCTCCCACTCATGGACCCCATGGTCCCTCCAGTTGCAGACGACCCATGACCCATTATCTTACAGCCCCACGTGGCCCCGCCCACTCGTGGGTGTCATGGCCCCACCCACTCGTGGGTGTCTAAGCCCTGTCCACTCACAGGTGTCTAAGCCCCGCCCACTTACGGGTGCCGTGGGTTACTCAGACCCCCCCTACAGAAAACTCTGTGGAATCAGCCTTTTCAGGCAGTGAGAACTCTGCCTGAAAAGGCTGTTTTCACACAGTGAAAGAGAAGGGCTGTAGATTCCCTTACCTTCTCTGTCAGGACTTCAAACAGCAGAGAGGAGGAGGGACTTCCTGTCTCCCTCACACACCGAGGGAGTCTGAGGCTGTGCTCGCCGGCGGCACTGTGCAGAAGAAGCCTTAGGAATGTCACATGTCAGCCTCCCACCCATTAACTTTCTGGTCAGTCATTTCTGTATATCTTGGGCTATGGAGCACGTAGAGAGGTGGTTGGTGGCTTGTTTTAAAGGTAGGAAACTACCTTTATTTAAGCTTAACTTGTTTGGAGACCACAGTTCCCCTTTAAGCATTATCTGTTGCTCTGTGCTCTTTCAATTAGCTGCTGTTACTGAAGTCCCAATGAAGCACTGTGCCTAAAGAAATCAATTACAAAGTCCCCACACACACACACGCACACACACCACACACACACACACCTTCAAACTCCTACAGCTAAAATAAAATCTTACTTGATTCAGACAGTGATTACAGCTCCCAGTGCTGCTTACCTTCCCATAGCAAAGCCGTTCTACTTTCACTATAACACAAAATCACTGGGTAAATGCTATTGGCTATAGGGGGGCACATATTATCTCCACTGAACATGCTCTACACTCCATTTGTCCCTCAGTTTTGGGAGGGGTGGATACATAGAGAGGAGACATGCATACTAACTAGGAGTGAGCTGAACAGGACATGTGGCAGGGAGCACTGAGAGCAGAAAGGGATCAAGTTCCTGACTGCACAAAAAATATTGAAATGGATAAAGTAAAGTCATTTTCTTTACTTTAGTGTCCCTTTAGGTTAAAATCTTCATGCAAACCCTTTTTTCTGCCATTTTTAAATGAGTCATTCACCCTAAATAAAATTTCCTGAATTAAAAAGGTCAAAAATACACATTAAAATCTCTATACTAGTTCACCCCCAAATTATAGACTTCAATAGTTACCTTGTTGTTTGATACACTTGTAAGCAGATTCCTCCAGATCTTCTACCCAGCTGTCTCCTATGTTGCACCTACAAGCTCTGAAACATGCTCACAGAGACTCAGATGAGGCGGCCCATGGACAGATGATTTCACAGCCAATTACAGAAAGCTGTTCCCTCAGTGCATGCACAAGCTTAAAAAATAGCGTGTACTTGCATTGAAGGAGAAAGGTGGGAAGAATAGGATCAGTAGGAATGTCTGTATCAACCACCATAGTAAGTATTGCAGTCTTGGGGTAATTAATCATTACTGTATCTGAATTTTAGCATTGGTGTGAAATTGCCCTTTAATGTATCCTTCCACTTTGACGCATTTTCTTTTCTGGAGGCCCAGGCTGAAAGCCCTCTGTGCTTTACCCCTAAACCAGCATTGATCTCAGCCCCTCTCATAAAATAAGTCAGAAATCTAGAGCAGAGAAAAATATTAACATTCTACTAATATTTCATTTTTTTAAATATATTAGAATCTCCATTTTTCTTTAAGCAATAACATTTTCCCTTTGAAATGCCGATCTTATCAAACTTTTAATGCTAAATGAAATCATCTGATCCAAGAACTGAAATCTTGTTCCATATTATTCTTATGCTAATTTTTATTAACATATCAAAAGGCCCACACATTCTCATTAAGAAGTAACCAAAGCTTCTGCTGCGGCAAAAAAAAGCGAAATAACTTTCTTATTACTGTAATTTCATATTAATCCTTTACAGTGCTGGATCTCCTCTCTGTTAGACATATCAATATATTTTAGCACCTTTCCCTATGTTCAAGTAATAAATCAAAATAAAGTCATTTCAAAGTCGGGTAAGTGAGTTAAGTAATACACATTTAAATAATGGATAGTCATGTTCATAAAAGGTAGAATTAACGTAGCTTTAAAAGCTTAATATTCCATGGGTGAGTAATATAAAGTATCACTTAACTGCCCACTTCTTTGAGACTGCAGTCTTCACAAAGCCCATGCATTAAAACTCTAAAAATACAGTGTATTGTTAAACGTGTTGTGATCACTTAGCCAATCAATAAACTGCTTATTGATGAAACACCAGGATCTTCAATTATCCTTAAAGTCATTCCTTAAACTGAAAGTTTGGTACAAAAATATATGTTTTCGGGAACTAAAAAGACTATTTACTGATTCCAATCATCTCATTATGTCCATCCACTGAGTTGCCTGTGTATAAATAAAGGGTAAAGCTGGGTACACGCGCAGATTTTTGAAAGTTGATAGACACATGGCCAAGCAAAATTTTCCCTCTTTCTCAAACGAGCGCTCGACCAACCCGAACGTTCGGCGGACGCACGCACGTTCGGGAAAGCAAGGTACACACAGTACCGATAAAACCCCGATACAATCAGATCCGACAGTATCAGGGCTTTATTGGTACTGTGTGTACCTAGTAAGTAAGAACTTTTACTGTATTCATGACCCAGACATTTCCCTTGATCAATTTGAAGGACCTGAAGTGGCAGCTCCCTACCAACCACAGCAGGACAGGGCAAAGCAAATAAAATCAACTGAAAAATGAAAAGAATATGTAGAATTATTGAGAAATGTGTAATGTAAATAAATTAAACGTCTAGTCCAAAAACAAATCCAGCTTACTTAAACCCCTTCACTACCCTTTACCTCGCGCTGTGTCAGTAAGGTAAGAAGCATGATTGATAAACGTAATTATAGTGAAAAGTGTGTGGGGTGTCTTTAAAAAGTGTGTCAAATGTTCTTTCAGAGGGTGGACATGCAGTTTAATAAAATAAAGACATTTGTATACATTTCTATTGCAGTAACTAGAGCTCTTTTTCAATTAGGTCTGCAACAATAAGAAGAACTGTCATTGTGAAGCTGAATGGGCACCACCATTTTGTGATAAACATGGCTTTGGGGGGAGTGTGGACAGCGGACCTGTAAGGCTATATTGTAAGTCTTTGTGATTTTTTTCCAGGTTTCCCCCAGATTACGGACGTGGTTAGCCGCTTTGCTTAAGGGACAGTTTCCCACCCTGTCCAGTCCCTTCAGCTAAAGCCCTCCATACACGGGCTCAAAACCATTTAATATATCAGTTTAATATAACAGTTTTCTGTTTTCTCCATTTATCGGAAAAATGAAGATCGGGCCAGGCGATTTGCCACCAGACCCATTTTCAAGTCCACCATTTTCAAGGCAGATGCCAGCATTAAAACTGAAATGGCACCATTAGAGCAGTCTGGCACGGACGAATGAAAATAAGTATGAGTATTGGAATGTCTTGCGGTGGCTATTCCACTGTAAATGACTACGGTTATTTTTAGAGCAACACGCACAGGATGTTAGTAAATGTTTTCCCTTAGGACCTAGCCTTCTGCTTTTAAACACAGCTGGGAAGCTGCCCCTTGGGATATTTGCATTAACATACTTATTTGGATTATCATGGGATTTACATCTGCAGGAACTCTGCAGCACAAGGTCACAAAGCATCAAGCCATGTGTACTACTTCCCTTTTAATGTTGTGGTTTCACTTACACTCAGCTAATGTAAAAGGACCGAAGGGCAAATCGATAATGAAGAATTCTCCTTGTCCATGGATAGTGTCCACAGCACTGTTTGTGTTAAAGTAGATGTTACCTTATAAGTTTTTATTTGTGTTTGCATTGATCAGTTTACTAGTGACTGGAGAATTTGTATAGTGGTAACAGTGATATAATTCTATGTAGAGGCATTGCCACAATAAGGAAAGCAGAAGGTTTGACTGGGAAGGATAAACACCAGTGCTTTATTATTTCTGCCTATCGTGGGATATTATTGGGGGTGAAACTATACAGTACAACTATCATTTTCAGAGTTAGATGCCCTGCCAGAAGGGATGTAGTTCTTAGTTCCACACAATCCTTTGACACTGATAACTTTTATTAGAACAGATGGATATCAGAAATTGTTATTCACTTTAATGCAGGAACATGCAGCTTCAGGACAGCTCAGTAGGACCCAGAAGCAATAAGCAATCACTTTCAACATGCACACAGGAAATGACATTGTAACATAGCAGATCAATTCTGGGAACTGTAGTATTCTATAAATACCATACCATACATAACTAATATATATATTAAACTATAATAAAGATTTGTTGCACACATATCCAACCAGCTTTCTGAACCTTTGCCTAGAGATCTTCTTTACTTTGTACATACTGTATGGTGGAAAAATAAATAAAAGACCTAAGATGTCCAACCTGGAGCTATATATCTCCCCAGACAGGCTCCAGGGTGTACACTTCAGAATTATTAGTAAGATCCAATATTGGACATCACAGTATTATTCACAATGATAACAGGATTCCAAAGTGTTTACAAAGTGAAATTAATAACTGCTATCCTGTCCTGCCTATTATATTAATGACAATACCACTTATTAGTGGTATTGATATTAGTGACCATACTACTATCATATAAATGACCATACCACTACCATATTAATGACCATACCACTACCAAATAAATGACCATACCACTACCATATAAATGATCATACCACTATCATATAAATGACCATACCACTACCATATAATGACCATACCACTACCATATTAATGGCCATACCACTACCATATAAATGACATATCACTACCAAATAAATGACCATAACACTACCAATTAATGACCATACCACTACCATATAAATGACCATATCACTACCAAATAAATGACCGTACCACTACCATATAAATGACCATACCACTACCATATAAATGACCATACCACTACCATATAAATAAACATACCACTATCATATAAATGACCATACCACTACCAAAAAATGACATAACCACATTCATATAAATGACCATCCACTACATATAAAGACCGTACCACTACCATATGAATGACCATACCACTACCATATAAATGTCCATACCACTACCATATAAATGACCGTACCATTACCATATAAATGACCATACCGCTACCATTTAAATGACCATACCGCTACCAATAATTACCATACCACTATCATATAAATGACCATACCACTACCAAATAAATAACCATACCACTATCATATAAATGACCACACCACTACCTATAAATGACCACACCACTACCATATAATGACCACACCACTACCATATTAATCACCATACCACTACCATATAAATGACCATACCACTACCATAATAATTACCATCCCACTATCATATAAATGACCATACCACTACCAAATAAATGACCATACCACTATCATATAAATTACCATACCACTACCATATAAATGACAAGACCACTACCACATAAATGACCATACCACTATCATATAAATGACCATACCACTACCATATAAATGACCACACCACTATCATATAAATGACCACACCACTACAATATAAATGACCATACCACTACCATATTAATGCCCATACACTATCATAAATGACCATACCACTATCATATAATGACCATACCACTACCATATTAATGCCCATACCACTACCATATAAATGACCATACCACTACCATATAAATGATCATACCACTATCATATAAATGACCATACCACTACCATATAAATGACCGTACCACTACCATATAAATGACCATACCACTACCATATAAATGACCATACCACTACCATATTAATGACCATACCACTATCATATAAATGACCATACCACTACCAAATAAATGACCATACCACTACCATATTAATGACCATACCACTACCATATAAATGACCATATCACTACCAAATAAATGACCGTACCACTACCATATAAATGACCATACCACTACCATATAAATGACATACCACTATCATATAAATGACCACTCCACTACAATATAAATGACCATACCACTACCATATTAATGCCCATACCACTATCATATAAATGACCATACCACTATCATATAATGACCATACACTACCATATTAATGCCCATACACTATCATATAAATGACCATACCACTATCATATAAATGACCAAACCACTACCATATTAATGACCATACCACTACCATATAAATGAACATACCACTACCACATAAATTACCATACCACTACCATATAAATGACTATACCACTACATATTAATTCCCATACCACTACCATATTAATGACCATACCACTACCATATAAATGACCATACCACTACCACATAAATGACCATACCACTACCATATTAATTCATATACCACTACCATATAAATGACCATACCACTACCACATAAATGACCATACCACTACCATATTAATTCCCATACCACTACCATATTAATTCCCATACCACTACCACATAAATTAAATACACTACCATATTAATTCCCATACCACTACCATATTTGACCATACCACTACCACATAAAGACCATACCACTACCATATTAATTCCCATATCAACTACCATATTAATGACCATACCACTACCATATAAATGACCATACCACTACCAATTATGACCATCCACTACATATTAATGCCACACCACACCATATTAATGCCCACACCACTACCATATAATCACATACCACTACCCTATTAATGCCCATGCCGCACCATATAATGACCATACCACTATCATATAATGACCATACCACTACCACTATTAATGCCCACACCACTACCATATTAATCACCATACCACTACCATATAATGCCATGCGATCCATATTAATGACCATACCACTACCAATTAATCCACCATACCGCTACCATATTAATGCCCACACCACTAGCATATTAATCTCCGTTCCACTGCTGCGGATTATGTAGCACTAGATAAGAAATATAATACAAATAAAATAAATATATATTAAAGCCAATAATACTACCATATTAATAATTATACCACTACCATATTAATCATCATATTAATGACCTTCCTATTATTTTGTACAGATTATGGAAGTGTGTGACGGGGACATAGTGACAATTGTCTTCTATCATAGCGGCTATACACTGTATGTCAAAAGAAAGACTTTGGGCCAGTGGCTTTTCTCTAATAAGAAGACTGCTATTGAAAAATTAAGGTAATTATGAACAAACTATCACTGCATATTTTCAGCTCTTTAAACCAAAAAGAAGAAATAAAACAGTCACCGAGATCTCTGCAGAAAAGGTTCTGGACAGTCACACAAAATGCAATGAAAATGCAAGAAAACATATTATTCCTTAAACAGCTGTTTTATTGGTCACTCAGTCCTACCAGGCTGGCTTATTTACTGAGTTTGTAGAAAAACTACTAGGAAAAGCATTAGAAAATAAATTCCCCTTATGGAAATAAGGTTTCCCATAGGGGGAAGTAATCCAATAAAGTAAAGGTGATCCTCTGCACTCGTCCACACGTGGGTGCCCACTCCTCCAGATAGTCCAACCCTTAATGGACCTATTCAATCGGGAAACAGCAGAAAAGCGAGGGTCGCACTCCAAAGTAAATAAATTGAATTTATTTGACCACACATATATCACAACGTTTCGGGGGGAACATGCCCCCTTCTGTTTCCCCCCGAAACGTTGTGTTATGTGTGGTCAATAATAAATTCGATTTATTTTTGGAGTGCGACCCTCGCTTTTCTGCTGTTTCCCATAGGGGGACTGAGAGCAAAGCTCCATAGTCACTGGAAACACCAACTGAGCATGTTTGTACCCAGTAGACAAGAAGGGGTATTGCTTTAACAAGCTCTGTTGTAGTTCTAAAAATAAACACACAATTGTGTACATAGAGCCATATAGGAAGTTGTAAATAACCGCGTATTATCGTAAAATGAAGATGTGGCCGTACATTTACGAATGGTCGTTCATACAATACCCTGTAGTAGTAGACTTCACACCGCTATTGTATGGGCAGTCTATTGTAAATCTATGACCACAACTGTAGTAGATGACTGCAACCGTAGTAATGACAAGTTCATTAAACTGCTTTAAAAGTGGCCTGGATAAAGGTGCCCATCCACATTGCCAAGTTCAGTAAATCCCGTTTGATCCGTCGGGATTTACTGAATATCACCAGTGTCTTTGAATCGGTAGTGATACAGACAAGCTACTGACATCATGACCTATCGGGCCAAACAGAAATTTTTTGTGGGATTGTTACCGGTGTTTAGATGAATAAATTCAGCTGGATATTGATCTGATTGGTGGACTGTTTGTTGGGAATTAAAGGTCCATGACACTATTTCAGTCACGTGATCATCATTCTATTTAAGACGCAGGATTGCCCATGAATTACCGGGACAGATCCCCTGAACTTGCCTGAAAGTCATTTGGATGGAGATTAGTCAGATCCTTTAGGCAGATATTTCAACCTGAAGTATCTGTATGTGTTCGCAGCAGGGGATCAGGCCAAAATATTGGCCTGTATGTAGACAACCCTAAGCTAGGTACACACACTGCCGATAAAGCCCTGATACCATCAGATCCGAACTTTCAGGTCCGCCTCGCGGTTGTTCAGTAAAGACCTAAAATTCCCTCGCCCGCAAGTCTCCCTATAGGGGAGTCAGCCCCAGCCAACGGAAACACACAGTCCAGAGCGTTCTCCCTATGCTGTGTATATGCTGTGTATTGCTGTGTGCATGGAGAACGCTCAGGACTGTGTGTTCACTGATCTTTGAAAAATGACAGTCCGTGTTAGATTGGACTGTTGGGGCCCACCAATAAATAGAGACCAGGAGCCCACTAAGACGAGTTTAGGGGCCCCACCTAACATTTAAAATATCCATTATCACTAATTTCATACCTATCTTACTCTACTGACTTTTCTTGGGTGAATGGGCTGTGGGCCCATCGGGAGATTCTCTCGTAAACCTGTGAGCCCGTCGGGTGTTTGGTTTTTATACCTTTCTCCCAGCGCTGAGGGTCTTTAGTGGGTCTAAGACAGGCACCAGGGTCCGGCGGTGACTAGTGCAGGATATATCTAACATCCGGCACTGATTAACATAGGAGACAGAGAATGAATGGGTAAAAATGAACAAAAAAGGGCTCAAACTAGGTAACATAAACTGCCAGTAACTTTTGGTAAATCAAAAAAAACAACTTAGAGATTGACTTCTTGATAATGTTTGAATTACTTTAAGGTGTTGTTTATTCCTCACGTGTTTCTGCTTCTAAGTGTCATTTACAGATTAAGTGGGTAGAATTTAGTGTGAAATTTAGATGTTGTTGTAAACATTTCTACACACCTCGCTGCCTATGATAGTCAAGTCAGTTCAAACCTCCTTGTTTTAGGAACCGTTTCATATAATAGTCCCTAGAGTGATATAAAAGACATTTCCACAGATTGCAGGAGCTATTAACAAGATAGTGCCTTGCAGGAAATCCATATTATCTCCAGTCGGGATGACTTTTCTTTTTACTGGTGATTGTTTGCCATGGTGAATCAAAATAAAAGACCCTTTAAAATGTTTCTATTTTCACCATCATTTTCTATTGCAGGTCTGTGAAAACAACAGGAGGTGGAGTTACAAATGACCCCAATCAAGAGTACACTGCAGCCTTTCCAGACCAGTACAGTGCAAAGCTGCTTGTGTAGAGAAGGTTTGTATGGCTACTTCCAACACCATTTCTTTCATTGAAATCATTAACATTTAAAAAAAACAATTGAGTATCTGTAGGCAGTGGGCAGGTTTGCAAATAATTTTAATCAATACGGGCATGTTTTACTAAGGTAGATTGTCTATGACATTTCAGAAAATCCAAGAATGTTAGAATTCATATTCATTTTCAGATAAACAGAGGGTAGGGCTACCCATAGACCAACCAAGATTGTTTATCAGTTCAGTCACATGGAATGTGTCAAAAATGATTTTGGTTCAACTCTCCCTATCAATAGACTGTTTGTCCACTTCAAGCAGTTTATCAATTGGTAGGTGATAAAAACAAGTTGAAATTGTTCAGATGATCCGACCCCAAATGCGTTATCTTGAGCAGTTTTTAGGAAAGAAATCTATGTGCAAGGTGGTACATGGATAGATGTTCTGTTGTGCAAACATTCTAGCAGGTTATGGGTAGCTCATTATTAGAGTTACCTAACAGTCTCACAATGACCTATTGTTCAATAACAAAGAGTGATACAATCACTTCAATTCTGTACACACAGGCGATGCACACCCACAATCCCCAATACACGAGCGGCCTGACAAGCGTCTGCTTCAAGTGATTATTGTCTGTGTGCATGTGTTTGGTCAGTGTCATTCAGAGGGCCAACATGTGTAACCGTAAACAAAATTATAACGGTAACCATGGTCTGCAGTTTTAAATTGTATTCGTCGGCTGCCCCGCACACTATCCACATCTATCCACATCTATCACTGTCTTGATGCTGGTGCTACTGATCCACCATAGCCACAGGTGTAAATCCAAATGTCAAAAACTATCAGTGCACACCAGACTTAATCATGAGCAATGTTTTATTTACATGTGCCGTTTCGAGTCAAATGGCACCTTTCTCAGACATGAGGAAGGTGCCATTTTGACACCGAAAAGTCACATGGTAATAAACATTGCTTATGATAGTCTGGTGTGCACTGATATTTTGGACGTATGGTCTGCAGTTTTGGTAAGAAAATTTTATGGTAAGATGACCAACAGACACATACATTGTGCCACTAGCATTTATATGGTATATTTATGTTAAGCTGAAGTAGAAGTATGAGATTTATAGAGCCTTTTGTGATATTTCCTGAAATACAAAGACTTTTAATTTTCATACAGCAAAATGTATTAAACATGAATATGTTGATTTTACATCAGGAAACTTTACGAAGAACACCGCTTTACTCTATGGACTTAGCCACCAATAAGAATCCGGGAATTACCTCAGCACACCATTCCAGAACACGTCCAGGCAACACCTCGCAGTCTCCAATTCCAGCATACAGTCCAGCCCGACCTTACCAGTAAAGCCCTCTGTAAGAGGTTTACAGGTATGTACTTAGCCTCCAGCACTATATTATAGGAGAACCATAACATATTGTGCATCTGACCTGTTTTGAGCATCTCAGCAGGTCACAGTTTTAAATATATTAAGACTATATGAAGTCATGGATAGCTCGGTTGGACCCATAAAGTTTGGCAGCATTGCATTATTTTCTTTTACACCTTACAAGCTATATTTTCATGCTGTGATATGTGTTTACTATTTTAAAAATCATTTTGATATACCACTACCATATAAATGACCATACCACTACCATATTAATGACCATACCACTACCAAATAAATGACCATACCACTACCATATAAATGACCATATCACTACCAAATAAATGACCGTACCACTACCATATAAATGACCATACCACTACCATATAAATGACCATACCACTACCATATAAATAAACATACCACTATCATATAAATGACCATACCACTACCAAATAAATGACCATACCACTATCATATAAATGACCATACCACTACCATATAAATGACCGTACCACTACCATATGAATGACCATACCACTACCATATAAAGTCCATACCACTACCATATAAATGACCGTACCATTACCATATAAATGACCATACCGCTACCATTTAAATGACCATACCGCTACCATATTAATTACCATACCACTATCATATAAATGACCATACCACTACCAAATAAATAACCATACCACTATCATATAAATGACCACACCACTACCATATAAATGACCACACCACTACCATATAATGACCACCACCACTACCATATTAATCACCATCCCACTACCATATAAATGACCATACCACTACCATAATAATTACCATCCCACTATCATATAAATGACCATACCACTACCAAATAAATGACCATACCACTATCATATAAATTACCATACCACTACCATATAAATGACAAGACCACTACCACATAAATGACCATACCACTATCATATAAATGACCATACCACTACCATATAAATGACCACACCACTATCATATAAATGACCACACCACTACAATATAAATGACCATACCACTACCATATTATGCCCATACCACTATCATATAAATGACCATACCACTATCATATAAATGACCATACCACTACCATATTAATGCCCATACCACTACCAAATAAATGACCATACCACTACCATATAAATGATCATACCACTATCATATAAATGACCATACCACTACCATATAAATGACCATACCACTACCATATAAATGACCATACCACTACCATATAAATGACCATACCACTACCATATTAATGACCATACCACTACCATATAAATGACCATATCACTACCAAATAAATGACCATACCACTACCATATTAATGACCATACCACTACCATATAAATGACCATATCACTACCAAATAAATGACCGTACCACTACCATATAAATGACCATACCACTACCATATAAATGACCATACCACTATCATATAATGACCACTCCACTCAATATAAATGACATACACTACCATATTAATGCCATACCACTATCATATAAATGACCATACCACTATCATATAAATGACCATACCACTACCATATTAATGCCCATACCACTATCATATAAATGACCATACCACTATCATATAAATGACCAAACCACTACCATATTAATGACCATACCACTACCATATAAATGAACATACCACTACCACATAAATACCATACCACTACCATATAAATGACTATACCACTACCATATTAATTCCCATACCACTACCATATTAATGACCATACCACTGCCATATAAATGACCATACCACTACCACATAAATGACCATACCACTACCATATTAATTCATATACCACTACCATATAAATGACCATACCACTACCATATAAATGACCATACCACTACCATATTAATTCCCATACCACTACCATATTAATTCCCATACCACTACCACATAATTACCATATACCACTACCATATTAATTCCCATACCACTACCATATTAATGACCATACCACTACCACATAAATGACCATACCACTACCATATTAATTCCCATATCACTACCATATTAATGACCATACCACTACCATATAAATGACCATACCCACTACCAATATTAATGACCACATAACACTACCATATTAATGCCCACAACCACTACCATATTAATGCCCACACCACTACCATATTAATCACCATACCACTACCATATTAATGCCCATGCCGCTACCATATTAATGACCATACCACTATCATATAAATGACCATACCACTACCATATAAATGACCATACCACTACCATATTAATGCCCACACCACTACCATATTAATCACCATACCACTACCATATAAATGACCATACCACTACCATATTAATTACCATCCCACTATCATATAAATGACCATACCACTACCATATAAATGACCATACCACTATCATATAAATTACCATACCACTACCATAAAATGACAAGACCACTCCACATAAATGACCATACCACTATCATATAAATGACCATACCACTACCATATAAATGACCACACCACTATCATATAAATGACCACACCACTACAATATAAATGACCATACCACTAACCATATTAATGCCCATACCACTATCATATAAATGACCATACCACTATCATATAAATGACCATACCACTACCATATTAATGCCCATACCACTACCAAATAAATGACCATACCACTACCATATAAATGATCATACCACTATCATATAAATGACCATACCACTACCATATAAATGACCGTACCACTACCATATAAATGACCATACCACTACCATATAAATGACCATACCACTACCATATTAATGACCATACCACTACCATATAAATGACCATATCACTACCAAATAAATGACCATACCACTACCATATTAATGACCATACCACTACCATATAAATGACCATATCACTACCAAATAAATGACCGTACCACTACCATATAAATGACCATACCACTACCATATAAATGACCATACCACTATCATATAAATGACCACTCCATACAATATAAATGACCATACCACTACCATATTAATGCCCATACCACTATCATATAAATGACCATACCACTATCATATAAATGACCATACCACTACCATATATGCCCATACCACTATCATATAATGGACCATACCACTATCATATAAATGACCAAACCACTACCATATTAATGACCATACCACTACCATATAAATGAACATACCACTACCACATAAATTACCATACCACTACCATATAAATGACTATCACTCAATTATTCCTACACTACCATATTAATGACCACCACTGCCATATAAATGACCATACCACTACCACATAATGACCATACCACTACATATTAATTCATATACCACTACCATATAAATGACCATACCACTACCACATAAATGACCATACCACACCATATTAATTCCCATACCACTACCATATTAATTCCCATACCACTACCACATAAATTACCATACCACTACCATATTAATTCCCATACCACTACCATATTAATGACCATACCACTACCACATAAATGACCATACCACTACCATATTAATTCCCATATCAACTACCATATTAATGACCATACCACTACCATATAAATGACCATACCACTACCATATTAATGACCATACCACTACCATATTAATGCCCACACCACTACCATATTAATGCCCACACCACTACCATATAATCACCATCCACACCATATAATGCCCATGCCGCTACCATATTAATGACCATACCACTATCATATAAATGACCATACCACTACCATATTAATGCCCACACCACTACCATATTAATCACCATACCACTACCATATTAATGCCCATGCCGCTACCATATAATGACCATACCACTACCATATTAATCACCATACCGCTACCATATTAATGCCCACACCACTAGCATATTAATCTCCGTTCCACTGCTGCGGATTATGTAGCACTAGATAAGAAATATAATACAAATAAAATAAATATATATTAAAGCCAATAATACTACCATATTAATAATTATACCACTACCATATTAATCATCATATTAATGACCTTCCTATTATTTTGTACAGATTATGGAAGTTTGATGACGGGGACCATAGTGACAATTGTCTTCATTATCATAGCGGCTATTACACTGTATGTCAAAAGAAAGACTTTGGGCCAGTGGCTTTTCTCTAATAAGAAGACTGCTATTGAAAAATTAAGGTAATTATGAACAAACTATCACTGCATATTTTCAGCTCTTTAAACCAAAAAGAAGAAATAACAGTCACCGAGATCTCTGCAGAAAAGGTTCTGACAGTCACACAAAATGCAATGAAAAATGCAAAAAAACATATTATTCCTAAACAGCTGTTTATTGGTCACTCAGTCCACTACCAGGCTGGCTTATTTACTGAGTTTGTAGAAAAACTACTAGGAAAAGCATTAGAAAAATAATTCCCCTTATGGAAAATAAGGTTTCCCATAGGGGGAAGTAATCCAATAAAGTAAAGGTGATCCTCTGCACTCGTCCACACGTGGGTGCCCACCTCCAGATAGTCCACCCTTAAGGCATATATCAATCGGAAACAGCAGAAAAGCGAGGGTCGCACTCCAAAGTAAATAAAATTGAATTTATTATTGACCACACAATAATCACAACGTTTCGGGGGGAAACTGCCCCCTCCTGTTTCCCCCCGAAACGTTGTGATATATGTTGGTCAATAATAAATTCGTATTAATTTACTTTGGAGTGGCGACCCTCGCTTTCTGCTGTTTCCCATAGGGGGAACTGAGAGCAAAGCTCCATAGTCACTGGAAACACCAACTGAGCATGTTTGTACCCAGTAGACAAGAAGGGGTATTGCTTTAACAAGCTCTGTTGTAGTTCTAAAAATAAACACACAATTGTGTACATAGAGCCATATAGGAAGTTGTAAATAACCGCGTATTATCGTAAAATGAAGATTGTGGCCGTACATTTACGAATGGTCGTTCATACAATACCCTGTAGTAGTAGACTTCCACAACGCTATTGTATGGGCAGTCTATTGTAAATCTATGACCACAACTGTAGTAGTATGACTGCAACCGTAGTAATGACAAGTTCATTAAACTGCTTTAAAAGTGGCCTGGATAAAGGTGCCCATCCACATTGCCAATGTTCAGTAAATCCCGTTTGATCCGTCGGGATTTACTGAATATCACCAGTGTCTTTGAATCGGTAGTGATACAGACAAGCTACTGACATCATGACCTATCGGGCCAAACAGAAATTTTTTGTGGGATTGTTACCGGTGTTTAGATGAATAAATTCAGCTGGATATCTGATCTGATTGGTGGACTGTTTGTTGGGAATTAAAGCGTCCATGACACTATTTCAGTCACGTGATCCTACATTCTATTTAAGACCGCAGGATTGCCCTGAATTACCGGGACAGATCCCATGAACTTTGCCTGAAAGTCATTTTGGAGTGATTAGTCAGATCCTTTAGGCAGATATTTCAACCTGAAGTATCTGTATGTGTTCGCAGCAGGGGATCAGGCCAAAATATTGGCCTGTATGTAGACAACCCTAAGCTAGGTACACACACTGCCGATAAAGCCCTGATACCATCAGATCCGAACTTTCAGGTCCGCCTCGCGGTTGTTCAGTAAAGACCTAAAATTTCCCTCGCCCGCATCAGTCTCCCTATAGGGGAGTCAGCCCCAGCCAACGGAAACACACAGTCCAGAGCGTTCTCCCTATGCTGTGTATATGCTGTTTATATGCTGTGTGCATGGAGAACGCTCAGGACTGTGTGTTCACTGATCTTTGAAAAATGACAGTCCGTGTTAGATTGGACTGTTGGGGCCCACCAATAAATAGAGACCAGGAGCCCACTAAGACGAGTTTAGGGGCCCACCTAACATTTAATATATCCATTATCACTAATTTACATACCTATCTTACTCTTACTGACTTTTCTTGGGTGAATGGGCTGTGGGCCCATCGGGAGATTCTCTCGTAAACCTGTGAGCCCGTCCGGTGTTAGGTTTTTATACCTTTCTCCCAGCGCTGAGGGTCTCTTAGTGGGTCTAAGACAGGCACCAGGGTCCGGCGTGACTAGTGCAGGATATTTATTCTAACATCCGGCACTGATTAACATAGGAGACAGAGAATGAATGGTTAAAAATGAACAAAAAAGGGCTCAAACTAGGTAACTAAACTGCCAGTAACTTTTGGTAAATCAAAAAAACAACTTAGAGATTGACTTCTTGAATAATGTTTGAATTACTTTAAGGTGTTGTTTATTCCCTCACGTGTTTCTGCTTCTAAGTGTCATTTACAGATTAAGTGGGTAGAATTTAGTGTGAAATTTCAGATGATTTTGTGTTAAACATTTCTAGACACCCTCGCTGCCTATGATAGTCAAGTCAGTTCAAACCTCCTTGTTTTAGGAACCGTTTTCATTATAATAGTCCCTAGAGTGATATAAAAGACATTTCCACAGATTGCAGGAGCTAATTTAACAAGATAGTGCCTTGCAGGAAATCAATATTTATCTCCAGTCCTGGGATGACTTTTCTTTTTACTGGTGATTGTTTGCCATGGTGAATCAAAATAAAAGACCCTTTAAAATGTTTCTATTTTCACCATCATTTTCTATTGCAGGTCTGTGAAAACAACAGGAGGTGGAGTTACAAATGACCCCAATCAAGAGTACACTGCAGCCCTTTCCAGACCAGTACAGTGCAAAGCTGCTTGTGTAGAGAAGGTTTGTATGGCTACTTACCAAACACCATTTCTTTCATTGAAATCATTAACATTTAAAAAAAACAATTGAGTACTGTAGGCAGTGGGCAGGTTTGCAAATAATTATAATCAATACTGGGGCATGTTTTACTAAGGTAGATCTGTCTATGACATTTCAGAAAATCCAAGAATGTTAGAATTCATATTCATTTTCAGATAAACAGAGGGTAGGGCTACCCATAGACCAACCAAGATTGTTTATCAGTTCAGTCACATGGAATGTGTCAAAAATTGATTTTGGTTCAACTCTCCCTATCAATAGACTGTTTGTCCACTTCAAGCAGTTTATCAATTGGTAGGTGATAAAACAAGTTGAAATTGTTCAGATGATCCGACCCCCAAATGCGTTATCTTGAGCAGTTTTTAGGAAAGAAATCTATGTGCAAGGTGGTACATGGATTAGATGTTCTGTTGTGCAACCATTCTAGCAGGTTATGGGTAGCTCATTATTAGAGTTACCTAACAGTCTCACAATGACCTATTGTTCAATAACAAGAGTGATACAATCACTTCAATTCTGTACACACAGGCGATGCACACCCACAATCCCCAATACACGAGCGGCCTGACAAGCGTCTGCTTCAAGTGATTATTGTCTGTGTGCATGTGTTTGGTCAGTCGTCATTCAGAGGGCCAACCATGTGTAACCGTAAACAAAATTATAACGGTAACCATGGTCTGCAGTTTTAAATTGTATTCGTCGGCTGCCCCGCACACTATCCACATCTATCCACATCTATCACTGTCTTGATGCTGGGTGCTACTGATCCACCATAGCCACAGGTGTATATATCCAAATGTCAAAACTATCAGTGCACACCAGACTTAATCATGAGCAATGTTTTATTTACATGTGCCGTTTCGATGTCAAAATGGCACCTTCTTCAGACATGAGGAAGGTGCCATTTTGACACCGAAAAGTCACATGGTAATAAAACATTGCTTATGATTAAGTCTGGTGTGCACTGATATTTTGGACGTATGGTCTGCAGTTTTGGTAAGAAAATCTTATGGTAAGATGACCAACAGACACATACATTGTGCCACTAGCATTTATATGGTAATATTTATGTTAAGCTGAAGTAGAAAGTATGAGATTTATTTAGAGCCTTTTGTGATATTTCCTGAAATACAAAGACTTCTAATTTTCATACAGCAAAATGTATTAAACATGAATATGTTGATTTTACATCAGGAAACTTTACGAAGAACACCACGCTTTCACTCTATGGACATTAGCCACCCAATAAGAATCCGGGAATTACCTCAGCACACCATTCCAGAACACGTCCAGCCAACACCTCGCAGTCTCCATTTCCAGCATACAGTCCCAGCCCGACCATTACCAGTAAAGCCCTCTGTAAGAGGTTTACAGGTATGTTACTTAGCCCTCCAAGCACTATATTATAGGAGAACCATAACATATTGTGCATCTGACCTGTTTTGAGCAATCTCAGCAGGTCACAGTTTAAATATATTTAAGACTATATGAAGTCATGGATAGCTCGGTTGGACCCACTAAGCTATTGGCAGCATTGCATTATTTTCTTTTACACCTTACAAAGCTATATTTTCATGCTGTGATATGTTTACTATTTTAAAATCATTTTGATTGAGATTAACCCCAATACAGGGTCATGAATTATTGCACAAAAGCACAAATAAGTTACATTTGATGACCATTTCCACATTATTTCCCCCCCCCCCCCCCCTTCTTGTTTAATAGAAATGTTTTTCCCTCCCATTTACACTTTCTTACAGTAATGGGAAAACATTCAAGCTTTCAACTTGCCCAGAGGCAATCATGATAAATGGACTAATGGGTTTTAAAGGATAGTCCAATTTTAGATTTCCATTTACAGTATCTGGATAATTTATCTTAACTTTTAGGTTTGTCCCTGTAATACATTTGGATTTAAAATTATTACATTTAAGAAATATTAAAATGTTCTAATGAAAATTATTTGATAAATGAGGCCTTGTTGAAAGAAAACTTACATTATCTGTGACTGGAAAATATATGGACAACATTGTAAAGAACAAGACAAGAGGGGTTAAGATATTATAGAACTGGCCGCCCCTTTGGTTTTCTGTAAAATAATAAAATAAATCTATGCCCATGTATAAACCTGACCATATGTCCACCAATATTACTGTACAACACTTCCTTTTGTATGATGTGGAATCAGCTGTGTGTTTGTTGTGGAACTCCCAACCCAGAGATTGATCAGTTGGGTGAAAGGTTTAGGATATTCGATGAATCAGTATATGCAGGTGCTGTATGTTGCACAGGAAGATTAGGAATGCTAATTAGGTGCCATTGAGGAGGGGATTGCCCAGGTTTACTGCTATCTTTAAATTATTGTCTGTTAATTGATTCTTATAAGCAATTGTCATGGTTGAATAATAAATGTCTATTAATGGGCGACAGGATAGATGTTGGGGAAAAAACAAATCTTTACATGCGTTTCTGCATTTTTTTTTTTAAAGCTTACATGTAGAAACCTGAAAAGGCCCTAATTTTTCAGACATGCAGCCATACATAACACATATTCCGTGTTCCCAGACACCGACCCTTGGGTAACCATGGTTACAAGAGCCAATGTAGGGATCTAACCTGTGCAGGTCTAATTTTCAGGCCCACAACTCAAACCTGACCTAAAAAATCAGACACCTGATCCAATAAGGTGTCTACTGGTTTATCCAGAATACCAACTACTTCACCTGTCTTTAAACAAAGAGAATTTGGTGGAAATCAATTATCAAGCATACCAGTAGATGACACAGAAAGGGTATGACAAGCAGAAGGAACAAATGCGAATCTGGGAAATATGAATCATAATTTCAAATAACATTAGAATCTTCCCAGCCATGTTATTCTAGTTGTTATGATGCTTGGTATAGGGCAATACTGCAAGGATTCTCAGGGAAATCAACAAGATCATCTTTCATAGAAAACATTCACGTTATATGGGAACATTAAATATTAATTAAAATACAGTACAATTAAACTCTAATGAAGAGGCTATTACAGCTAAAGGCTTAATCATACATTACCCACAAACATATAGCTTGGAACATTGATTCAAGTGAAAATTCAAGATTAATTAATATATGTACATTATTCAATAACATTAATCTCTAGTGAAGAGGCTGTTGAAGTGAATAACTTGGTGCTTGATCCTTTATATTTTGCTGCTTCCAGATAAGTGGTGGATTAATTTTCTAGCAAGTTCAATGAATCTCAGTTGACCTAATTTTTCTGTCTAATTTGTTGATTGCACAATCTTCAATGCCGCCTGTTCATTCATGGTCCTGTTACCCAGTAATGTTATCCCTATTCAAGTCTATGGGGGTGGTGCAAACAAAGAATTGTCTGGACAGTAAGTGTCACCAGTAGTAAAGGAGCTTGGGAAGAAGAGGCGAAATAGTCACTATAGTCAGATATATTTTACATTTTCAGGTTTGTTGCACTCACACAGCTGTCACAGGAAGGGAATTTAGAATTTAGCAAAGTGAATTTAGCATGATTCTCATTATTCTTGTTATTTAATGAAATAACGACACTTCATCCTAAGCACAATACATAAATACATATAGTTGGAGCCCATTCCCCTGGTTGTGAATAATACAATTATCTACATAGTAATATAGTAATTGAGGTTGAATAAAGACATGCGTCCATCAAGTCCAACCTTTTCCCCCCTTCTTTTTAACCCCACGTAACAGTTGATACAGAGGGAGGCAAAAAATCCAGCTAAAAAGGGAGGGGGCATTCCTTCCTGAATCCAAATGGCAATCAGAAAGTATCCCTGGATCAACCAGTACTACAGTATATGTATTAATACCAGTAATTCTCAATATTATGTAGTATCCTGTACCAACCAGAACTACAGTATATGTATTAATACCAGTAATTCTCAATATTATATAGTATCCCTGTACCAACCAGAACTACAGTATATGTATTAATAAAAGTAATTCTCAATATTATATAGTATCTCTGTACCAACCAGAACTACAGTATATGTATTAATATCAGTAATTCTCAATATAATATAGTATCCCTGTACCAACCACAACTATATTATATGTATTAATACCAGTAATTCTCAATATTATGTAGTATCCCTGGATCAGCCAGAACTACAGTATATGTATTAATGCCAGTAATTCTCAATATTATATAGTATCCCTGTACCAACCAGAACTACAGTATATGTATTAATACCAGTAATTCTCAATATTATATAGTATCCCTGTATACAGTAAGTACAGTAAGTGCTTTCCCTTTATACAAATAGATCAGCAGAATGTTAAATAGCAATGGTTAGTATATTTCCTCCTTTTTCTCCTGTGTCTGGACACTTTGTGACATCCGTGACATCCCCAGGCTTCCTTTTTTTGTGCATCAGAAATTCTTTCTGCAAACAATTACTGATAAGCAGGATATCTTTATACCTCCTTATCCTCCAGGAAGCCCAAAGATTAATGACAAATACCTAAGCGGACACATTAAGTGGAGTTTAAGTCTTACTAAAAGAAAAAAGAAGAGAAACTTAGTAAATGTCTGTATTTTAAAAATTCTATTTTATTTTACTGTTTTTATTTGTTTTGGTGGTTTTTTTCTTCTGTTATACAATACAGTATTAAATTCTGAATGTTTATCATGTGGGCTGTGCACTGAATAGAACTAACTTTCTGTGTTGAACACAAATAATTTTATTATATATATAGAGACTTCTTATAGTATAAGATTATTAAAAAGTTAATAGAAAATTACATTAAGTTTTCAGGGGCTACCAATGAGGTTGCTCCTAATAATATATAATATGACATAAAGGAAAGGTGTATTTTTTATTATTATTATTATTGTAGATTTATATAGCACCAACATCTTCCATAGCGCTTTACAATTACATGGATACATTCACATCAGGCCCTGCCCCAAAGAGCTTACAATCCCTCATTCACATCAGGTCCTGCCCCGAAGAGCTTACAAATCTAAGCACATTTATTTGACACATACAACCTATCAGTATGTCTTTATGATTGTGAGGGGAAACCGGAGTGCTCGGAGGAAACCCACGCAAGCACGGGGAGAACATACTAACTCCTTGCAGATGTGTCCATGGGTGGAATCGAACTCAGGACTTCAGTGCTGCAAGGTATCAGCGCTAACCACTGAGCCACCATGCTATTTATGTGTGTAATTTTTCACTCTTACCAACTACAGTAAATGACCATAAATAAATGTATATAAAGTATAGTACTGACTTTTATTATGTACAAGACAAAATATATAAAGTTATTAACGTACTTACAGAGCTGGGACTTTGCATGTCTCTGCCCATTTCTCTGGGAATGTTGGGAGGGAAAATTTCTGCTTATTTTTTGGATAATTAGGGCAATGCTATTTTTATAGCAAGAGGCTGTGAAGTACTGAAAATTTGCACATGTACGAAAGTACAATCGCGCAAAATGCACATTTTGCATTTAAAAATGTGGTAAATGTAGCACAAGCGCGATAGTAAATCAGGAGTATTGTGTCCTGCTATTTATTTAACTTAAGGGCTTGATCATTTAAAAACAAGTATTGCCTGCAAATAAATTATATATTTGGACCATCTAAATGGTGGTCTCCAAACACTTTAGGGAAAAAATAAAAGCTTGCAGTCTTATCTTTAAAATAAGCTCTGGATCACATTTATAACTGCAGCCTATCAGGAGTTGTGGTCCTGAAAAAGGTTAATACTTCCTGATTGCAGTAGCTTGAATAATATCACCTGCACCCTCTGCCCTCCACTCTCCCTGAGGTCTGAGCACGCTCATTAAAGAGAAAACTTCAATATTTCAGATTTGTTACTTTGGGCAGCCATGGTGTTTGTAACCACATTTGGGGAGTTCATAGTTAAGAATTAAAAATAAAACATCCTACACATAGACATAAGTATTCTGATCCAGTAGAATTGAATTGGTCAAGTGGGGAGCATCCCAAAGCTTCTTTGCCAACCACAAACTAACAGTGAAACTATGAGCTACTTGTACAGTGTATTCTGTGTATTCTGGGGCTTCACAACAAGGATTATGTTTTGACAATGTTACTAAATAAGCCATGGGCTCATATTTTGCCCAGTATACCAACATGGCCATTTTTCATGACAGTATTACATTTAGCATTAACTTGATTCAAGTGGTTTTATAGCAGTGTAAAGCCTACATTACCGTCCAATAATTTAGAATAACAATGAATACAACAGAGAATATACGATTGCTCATTAAAACTCTGGAAGAGCTGAAAGTATTAAGCAGACAAATACCTTCTTCAATGGATGTTTTGTATTTTTTCTCTAGGGATCTCACATACCAAGCCCTCCACAAAAGCCTTTACCAGCAGATCCTTTAAGTAAAACTTCCCGATCCGACTGTGCCTCTAGCACAATGTTTGAACATCAAGAACAAGTGCCTCGAATCACTCCTGTGAGGTAAGCTGAATTTATTTGAAAGCACTAAAGTTTGAAACCTCTCAAGCAAGCTTCTAAAATGTTTGAAACATCACAGTTTGCCATGTTCTTCCAAAACACTCCATGTTTTCTAAATCTGGATGCTTCAGGCATCAGAGGAACTGGACTGTAAATAAATTGAATGCCGAACAGATGTGATTTCTAGTTGCCTATAGATGGAACAGCACAAAATGGAATTCCCAGGGTTACAGAAACGAACACAGAGGTGCAATGTAACATTCATTGGTGATAAGACAAGTTCTCGTGTCCTTCATTCTGGTCTTACAATAATAAACAATATACCACCAACACAAAATAAATAAAGAACAGGGAAAAATAATGTAAAAAGAGAACTCCAATCAACAGTCACAGAAAAAGGGAAACCTGCAGCTTTAGAGAATAAATAATGTTCCTGTCCATTTGTCAAGACCCAGATTGAGAATGAGAAAGTGTATAAAGCTCATAATCATTGGAATATTGGCAGTATGTTCTAGTTTGAGAAAAGCCCTAAAGGGCAATTATCCCCCCTCTCTTCCTCCCCCACCCCACAACCTCTAAGGCTGGGCACACACCATCAGATATTTCCGGATAACCTGCCGATAGTGATGTGGATCAGTCAGTCGGCCGAAATATCTATTGGTGTATGTGCGGCAGCTGCGACAGTCACTCAAGCTCAGTCGCCTGTTCGTCCAAATCGGGACTTCTGGTAATTCAGGGCTGATCTGTTCGCTCGGTCGGGACAAAAAGTCTGTTCGTCTGTACCCAGCCTAAGTCCTCACCTCTGGGTCTTGCCTAAATGAGCAGAACGAGCCCTGCAAATTTATATCACAATATAATACAATAACATTTCTATTGCACTTATCTCCAATGGGACACAAAGCTGCTAACATGAGTCAGAGCCATATTTATAAAGGAGCGGTATAGCTTTTAGGCATTTCTACTGCATTGTATTCTACTACTGAACGTTTGTTAATTAAAGAACCTTCATTGTAAATGTACAAGTTATAATTTATGGCCACTGTCATACATTTCTGATATCATGCGGTATCGCTAAATTGCAATACCACGCTTTATAAATATGGCCCAGAATTCAGTTATTGTTGGTAGGATGAAGTTGTCTCAGAGGATGCAATCTACAGGTCTGCAAATGCTGCACTGAACAGGTGGGTTTTCAGTTCGGATTAAAAAGCCTCCAGGGATGGGGCAGTTCTCACTGACTGGGGTAAGGAGTTCCATAGAGTGGGTGTGTCATGAGAGAAGGCTCTGTAAGGATTTAGGTGGACTCAGGATGACTAGGCTATTTGAACCTGCTGATCTGAGGTTGCAGAGGGAGTAAAATGGGGGGCAACTCTTTCATGTATCCAGGGCCTAAATTATGTAGTGATTTATATGTAGGTAGGCCAATTTTGAACAGCCAATCCTTTATGGGTAGTCAGTGAAGGTAGTGCAGGATCGCTGTTATGTGGCAGTGGCACGGCTGGTTTGTTAGCAGTCTGGCAGTGGCATTCTGCACTAGCTGTAGGTGGTGATGGACCTTTTTTGAGAGGCCTGTGTAGAGGACGTTAGAGTAGTTCAGCCATGATGTGATGAAGACATGAACTAGTGTTAGCAGATCTTCTGTGGGAAAGAGATGTTTAATTCTTCCAATGTTCCTTAACTGAAAATGTGATGATTTCATAACAGCAGAGAGCTGCAGTTAATACAAACTTGTATTAATTGGAAGACATGCTCAGCAAGAAGCTTGTCTTTCCGTTGGTAAGTCCTGCCATAGTCCAGCATTTGAGGATCCCAGATTTTGTAGGCTCGTTCTTCAAAATTAGGTAAGACCCAGGGGAGAGGACCCTGCAGTTTAGGTCTTCACCCTGGGTGATAAATTAAATGGGTATAAATGCCCTTTAATACACATACAACATATGCATATCAGCAATATAGATATACATACATACACTGTATATATTCAGTGTAATGGCACACCTTACCACACACACACACACCTAACCTAAATGGTGTTTAAAGCAGAGGTGAACATCCAACATTTGTGAGCCCTGACTCCCAGGATCCTTAGCTACAAAAGTAATGTCCCCAACATTATTTTTTGTTTTATCATATTTTGCATATTTTTTAGAATGTATAACGCAGATAAGCTCTATTATATTTCAGCATTACTATTCCATCATGGATTATTACCATAATGTCAACTAAGTATTAAAAACAAGACTATAAATTAAGCTATAATAGTGATCTAACCAGAGAATATCTCTGTGGGGGAGATTTACAAGTCTCCCAGGGCTGTTAATGTGAAGTTAACTCCATTGAATGGAAAATTTGATTTCACGAGGCTTACAGAAATTAACATAGGTTAACGTTGCTTAAGAAGCCGAATCTATTATTAATGTGCATCAGTTATAATGAACCCTGGGCGTTTGATCCCGAGTTTTCTGTCTCCAAACTACCTGTGAGTCTTTAACATTGTATTCAAATGAGAAATGGTTAGAATTGCTCTACTCCCACCCCATTATACAGAATACAGTTTACTGTTTGGACTTTTAATTGTATCTTTTTGTACAATGATATGCTATAATAATAAAAATGTATTATTACAAACACACGCACTTTTTTAAAGAACCAAACTGTCAAAAAAGTTTTTAAAAATAAAAAGTACTGTACATGATAAACACTTACCTCCCCTTCAAAGTTGGGCCATATCCAGTAACCTGTGGTTTTGGCAACTTCTGATACTGCGGGTTACCGGAAAAGTTGCTCAAATCTAAAAGAAACTGTCGGCTCTACTATATAGAATAACCAAACAACAGATTTATTTCCAGAAATATTTTCTCCTTTGTCCTAATCAATGCTATTTTGTGCAAGTCCCGCTCTGCACTTCTAAAAGAAGGAGAGAGTCTTAGGAGTGGCCAAGAGGCAGAAGGGGGTGATTTTGGGGGCTTGTGCTTGTGGTCAAATGAAACACAGGCTTACATATTTACAGAGGGCTGCACTTGCAAACTCCAATTTACAAATGGTTATCCTTACTTTAGAGGACAGATATACTATGTAAACACTACTACCCCAACCTGGTAGTACCCATGGTGAACTGCTAGGTCCCCTTCCATGGGTTCCCTCTAGATGTCACATACCAAGCTCTCAAAGTCCAGTTTGCCTTGACCACCCCCTTCCCACAGTCTGGGATTGTTCCCGCACCTTGCAGAGTGTGACTTCCTATTCAACAAATCAGTTGGCAGTTTGGTAAATGAGCCTGTAGCATGTATTTGCAGTGAGAGGAGGTTGGGGCTTCCTGGATTTTAAATAGCTTGTTTTGTACATGTGCAAGCTTGTAATAAGCTAATAAAGAGGGGGAGTAGGCAGATAGTAAAAACAGACGTCATTGGGCACTGCTCAATACCATTAAATACCATGAGTTATTGTATAAGTATGGCCGCTGTTGTTTTAAACAAGTTTAGTACTGATGATGTTTCAGAGCAACCTATTAGTTGGAGATAACACAAATGGTTCAAATTTACCAACATATCTGACATTTTTTGACCGATTTTACATACATGGGCAAAAACTTTTAGTTGCAATAAAAATGTTCATCAATGTGCCGATCAGATTTAAATATTATTCTGTGGTCTTGTCCTTTTACCCACAGAATGAGAGACATGGATGAAGATTTTGTATAATGATCCCCTAAATTACAGATAATTGGAACTTTATTGACACATGTTTTAGTCATAACAAAAACAAAAAAACAACATTTACATTAATAATACTCTCATTTATTTTAGATCAGCACCAAAGTACCCACCTCAACGATATCCAACCATAAAGGCCATCCCAGAGCCAAGAAGAATTTAAATGCCTTCAGTGAATTTTGCACTATGGTCTAACACGGAGATGTCCAACACGCGTCCCTCAAGATATTTGAAAACTACAATTCCCAGCATTCCTTGGTTGCACACAGGTTGGACATGCCTGCTCTAACACCATTGGAGTTTGTTTACTTAGAACACTCGTGTTTTAGAAAGACTGAGCTGTCGCATTTTGGTGCTATGCTTAATGGCGGTGCTCAATATATTTGCTCAGGTGCTTGTAAATTATTAATTTATGTTTAATATTTAGTACAGTGCAGTGCGTTGTATTTGATATGTATTTAACCAAAGAGGAGTTTCCAGAAAAGGGAAATATTTTTTATAGTTTTTAATACACTTGAAACGTATTATATTATTGCTTACGGGGGGAGAGTGGTGTCTGTTTTTGAAATCAATAGCTTTATTCATATCGAATGGAAAAAAACATGAAATCTGTACTATAACCTTCAATTTATAGTGAGCTATTTCCTATCAATTTGCCCACAATGCATTTTATTGATGATTTTATTTTATAATATTGAACTGGATGGTAAAATCACATAGATTTACAGTGCAATACTATATACTACATATAAAGTCTATTTACACTACGAAATGGTCATTGGAGAGTCGTCCATAAATGCAATTACCAAATGGATAACAAATGAAAAGAATTACAGATCTTTGGTGCTGATCTGTAGGACCTGTTTAGAATTAGTCACTGCGTACCTTGCTATAATGTGATAGTAATATCAACACTCACTAATATTACTGGTTAAAAATACTGTATACCGTATCTACTAGGCCATGGTAGAGCAATATGTTTACAAACGATGGTGCTAATTAAGTCTGTGTAATATAATATCGCTTATTAAATTTTTATCCATGTGGCTTATTTATGGCGGTTAGTCAAAAATTGATCAGGGGCCAAACCTCTTGGGTCCACCTCCAGTGCAATATATGCAATATATGAATGCGTAGAATTGTTCAGTATTTACTAGAGATTGTGTCATTCATTCGGGGGGCCCTGCAGAACATCCAGAACCAGATCTTATCACTAGTGCCAACCACACAATGTTTCGGGGAGCTACCTACATGATGTGGCTAACTCAGGTTCCTTATACACCTGAGGTGGGGGGCTCCCCAAAATGTTGTGATACGTGGTAGGCAGAATAAACATTGGATATTTTACTTACCGTGTACACCTCTTTGTATGTTGGAGTTAACATATGTACAGTACATACTGTATACTGACTTTAAACATATTTTGTGATATCTTTTCACCATGTCTTATTTATTAACACAGGAGCTAATTGGCACAAGTGCATTAACCCATTGCCATCAAGACTCAGTCTAATCAATACAGTACAGTAAAATAAGGAAGGGAAAGTCTGTGTGAAGCTTAATCAATCTACTATAGAAGGAAAGAAAGCAAAAGTCTAAGTGTGAGTGATTTAATCAATTTAGGAAAGTGTACTAAAAATTACCGCACTGCTGCAGCAATGGATCCTGCTGTGCTCTGCTTATCTTGAAGGAGAAATAGGCCTCAAAAAGCTTTCCTGAACATATTTTTATTCAAAATATTATTATTCAAAATGTAAAATATACAAGTGAATCTCAACTGCAGACAAAATACATTTTAAATATGAGTTACTGTTTCGTGCACTAAATGAGGAATAAAGTTAAAATGAGCCTGAATGGATTCTCCCAGATCACAGATAGCTGTACCCCTCGCCTCCAAAATCAGCTGCATTGTGGAGAAAGCATCTGTGATTCTGAGTAACAATTGTTTTGCTGACTGCTCAGTCCCGATTAGACAGGTCCCTGACAGGTCAGCTGGTTAACATCTCTGGCAGGGAGGCAGAAAGGGGGTCTAGAGAACTCTCTGGAAATCCCAGCTATCTGTTGGTTTAAAGTTATAGAATATAGGGTCGAATATCATTTTGCTTTACTTCTCTGTTAACTTTACAGTAGCTTAGAAAGCAAAAAAATAGACACTTTCCAAAATACGTGGCAATGGGTTACATACTATATTGGGCGTTCTCAAAATTAAGGCAAACCCCCCCAAGCCAAAAAATACCACCCATACCACCATGGGCAGGGCTTAGGGCTTACCACCCATGCCAAGTATTGGAGCCTGACTGGCACCTTAACAACTGTTCCTCTAGAAACATAAGTTTCAAACAGAACATTCTTTATCATTGTGGCTCCTCTCTACTCTGCCCTTATACACAACTGTTAAGTGGTAAGAATATGGGGCACAGCTGGGCATAGGGAAGAGATCATATGAAAGCCAATAGAAAAAGACAAAGGCACAAGTGTGTGGTTGCTGCAGCTACAGAAACATTTCCCAATTATTCTAAAAGGGAAAACGTAGTGAGAGCTTATCTAAACACTGGGTAATGGTGCCAGCTCAGCATTTTCTTTATTGACACCAAAACCATCAGGATGTTAAATGCTTATCTAGCTCAGGGACTACAGCTTTGGTGAACCACTGACTTTGCATTTCCAATGTACCGTTTGCCTTATTCATGCATATTGGTATTGATATAAGGGAGCATGTCCTGATTGTTTACTTTAATACAGGTAAGACTAGACTTTTACAATATTGCTATAGCTCTGCGTATAGCCATGAAATGATAATGCAGGTAAAACAAAAGGGCAACTCTCTGTAACATATAAATACATAGAGAAATTCTGTACTGTACACAAAAGGTAGAAGGAGAGTGTCTCTTTATTAAGGAACTAACCTTAAAGTTCGTACACACGATGTGTACTAACGTCCATTTCAGCTGATAATCGGCCTGTGTATGAGCACAATATCAGCTGAAATGGGCGTTTGTTCAGGGATCCGCTTGGTCGGTCGGGCAACGATCCCTGACCGAACAGCCGTTTCAGGCGATAAAGTGCCCATACACAGGCCGATTATCAGCCGAAACGGACGTTCGTACACATCGTGCATTGTGGGTCAGGACCTGCGATTGCATGTTTGTACGAACCTTTACGATTCGTACACATGGGTCAATTATTTCAACTGACAGATGTCACACAGATGAACTGGTAGTCTAATGGTTAATTAAAGTGGTATGCACCACTATTTTGGCTGTTATGAAGACTGCAAGATCAGCTGTGACTGTCCAATTAAAAATAAAACTGAAACAAATAAAAATGATCAGTTGTGTCCTAAATAATTGCCATCTATCACCCAGTCAGTTCTAACAAACATCTGCCCGTGTCTACCAGGCCTAACTGGCCCTTCAGAAGCAGTAGACATTCAGGGAGATTCAATTAAAGTTCTTATCATTAAAAATGGTGCTAATTTTGCCCCAACCAATCAGATGTTAGCTTTCAAATGCTAAATAAGATCTGATTGGTTGGAGCAAAATTATCACCATTTTAAACAATAAGAACTTTTATTGAATCTCCCTAAATATGTTTAAATAATCATTTACCCATGAAACCATCCTCCAAATATAGAGACATATTTCCATCTTCTTTTAAGCAAAGGTTATGCATACAGGCCATCATGTAGCCTACAGTGTATGAATAGATGAATATATAGAACATTATAGGTGGTATGTACTGGTACCAGCAATATTTTTTATATTTCTCCTTTATATTTTGTACTTTACAGCTTCATACTGCAAAATACCGACCATGGTGCAAAATACTTTTAATAGGCCATTATTTAAAAACATGGGTTATCGCATGTTTGGGATACCACGTGCTATCGTTAAAGTAAAACCGTGGGTGTAAATGTACGTCCACAAACATACATTAACAGCGAATGTTCGTAAATCTACTAATGGTCGTTTATAGCATACCAAGCAATAGTAAAATACAGCAATGGTATTCTATTGCTATCGTAGATTTACAATCCCTAGCGTAGATTAAGATAGCTCATTAAAGGCACAGTATTGCTGAAAATGCCGCACCATTATAAATATGGCCCAGTGAGCGGTATTTTACAACAGCGTGGTATGGCCTCATCAATTGTAAAATAATGGTGTGATCAAAAATTTCAATAACCGTTATCTTACACCCGTAACATTCATTTTTACAACCATGTAAACTAACAGCCAATACCTTATGTATGAAAATAAACTGTGAATAGCAAACAGAGACACCTCACAGAAAACTGGATGACTTTACACACAAATATTCCAACCCATCTCCTTGGTTGCCTGTAGTGTGTTTACAATCTGACACATCAGGTTCAAGATAATTGTTTATAATATCATATTTATCATGATCAATACTGTCTGTGTACTGTAATGTCTGCTTTAGTTGCGCAATTTCCATTTTTCAGAAGCCAATAATTTGCTCTTACTTGATATATATATATAAGAAATAAGAATATATGTAAAAAATAACACTGTCATCAGCACTATTACATTCATATTATCATAAGCAAAGAATGAACTTGGATTGGCATTTCTATAACAAATGGGCAGCATGTTAACGCTCAGTAATTCTGTTACTGGATGGTGAGATTTGCCATTAATCGGATACTTATGCTTATCATCTATTGGTCGCTTTTATTCAGCCAATAACTAATGTTTACACTAGAAATCTTTTACTCTACATATACCTGTTCCATTTAAGGTTTAATATTGTTATGTTCTGCATGTGTTACATCACTCCTACTGATGTAATTAAACACACTGGCGATGAATCATCAGTAAGATTTTAACATTGTGAAAAATGCGATACAATCAATAAATCATGAACCACATTAGATGGTGTTTGTATTTTGTCCTTTAAAGTAAGTTTATTTGTTAAGCAATAAATACAACAGAAGAGTGTGGTGCTCTTCTAACTATGCAAGTACAAGGAGCCCCAAACTAAGAAAGGTCCCAATACATGGACGTCCGATCTGTAACCCTCTAGAGGTTATGGTACTAGAACACTCAGCATCCAACAGTACTGGATGCTGCATACATAACCATTAATATACATTAATGTTGTTGAAATTAATATGAACATTTCTTTACTTTTTATTGCTGCACATTACACCTCAACAAGATTACAATATCTGGAAAAGAAACCCTCTACCAATAATTTCCTGCATACAACTGAGATTCATAGCACATAAATCTGTGCGTTAGGTGCAGTGACCCCAATAGCGTCAGTATTAATAAAGCAACAATATCGGTAAACTGTGCTATAGATCCTTTACTGTGGTCTTTATTTTACAGAGAGTGGCCATAACAAATCAAACAATTTATTGTCCTTTATAAATACCTATAAAATTACAGAATGCTGATAAGATAAACACTTATTACACTACTTTTTAATTAGGTGAAACGATACTGTCATCTTGTTAAACAAGTAAACCAAGTAGGATAAAAAAAGATAAAGTGGCATATACGGTATATATATATATATAAAGGCACATTGGGCCATATTTATATAGTGCTGTAACTAGCCCACTCTATTGCTGATTACCGATACAGATAAAGTCCAACACAAATTTAATATTACAGACAAGGGGGTTACTGACATTAGGTACATTGGCGGATGGTATTGTGTAGATAAGTAAAGTATGCATTTTGGATTACGTGCAGTATATATATATATGAATTTATTATACTCATGCTGCAGTAACCGATTGTAATCTGGACCCACCCACAGCCAATGCCCCTGACACCACAGCTATCTCTGACAAAGGCAAGCATATTTTAATAGAGCGGAGGGCAGACTGTGGTAAAAGCCAGAGAGCCGTCAGTTACTGCATGAATATAGTATTTCCTTAAAGGCTACCATGGTAATATGGAAACTACCCAGAAATCATAACTACAGTGCAAATAACTACAACAGCAGGATTCATATACTAAAGGATCCTTGTCGGGGACACTTGAATTCCAATGTTTGTGCTATGCAGTTTTTAGTCCTTCCAATAAGGCCACAACATTCTAGGGGAAAAAGAAAGATTATAACAATTTAATCATTAAGGAAATTCGTCATTTCAATATCCAGAGCCTATTTACCTCTCTGTTGAAAGCTTTTGCCATTTCTGTCACACTAATTCCATACTGTGCAAGAAAAGAAAGGACAGGCACATTATAATTTCCTACAGCTTATACTGTGCAAGCAACGATGTCACCTAGCCGAATGTATTACCTCATTTGTGATGGTGCAGTCAGCTCCATTTTGTATGAGTAAATGGATTAAACATTCGTGGTTATTCAGAACTGCAACCTGAAAATAAATAATAATAAATAAGTTGGACAATTAGGAGTAAAACAAACCAAACCAGTACAAAGGATTGAAAATTATAATGACTACCCTGGGAAAATGTTTGGAAATGGGGCGCAAGACAGAAAGTAAATCCCTTACACTATGACAGCCGCAGGGCTGGATCACACAGTCAGTTTCTCTCCTGCATCTGAATGCAATGTCCTGCAAATCCCCAGCAAATGAGTGTCAGCAATGAAAATTCAAATACTTGGCAGTCTGCACTGCAAATACAACTACGCAGGAGGGGTACAGAATACAACACATTCAGACACAGCATTGGGCATTTCAAAGAATTTCCTTCCACACATTACAACAGTATAATGGAGCGCTTGGAGGAACCCAAAGGGCCATCTTTATGCGATATTTTTCGCCAGTGAATTTAACAAAATTTATAAAAAACAATGAAGTTTTCTCCTCATATAGCAGGTACTTTTCTTGCCATTAAACCTTAGGACCGCGATCATAATCTATGACTGCAATCTTACAACCCCAACCGTAAATTCACGATTGCGGCAATGGTCATTAAAGAGGCAATATCACAAAATAGCAATACTACGCCTTTAAAAATATGGCCCCTTGTAAAAACACGATAATGGGTTTTTTTTCCGAAAATCAGTCCGTTTCTCTCTCCATGGGAAGAAGACAATTCTGGGGGCTTTTCTTGGCTGGAAATTGTTTTTTTAAAACATAAAAAAATGTTATGATTTCCCCATGGTGAAAACTGATGGTACAATTGTTTTTCATAAATATGGCAAAAAATGAAAAATTCAAAAACAGCGCTACTTTATAATTATTTGCTTGAAATACTCCGAGAATATTTTTTCGCTGGATATACAATTTTTTATACTTTAAACAATTACTTTAACACCTAAACCTGGCTTGATAATTGGTCATATGGGCCAATTCATTTTTCAGTAAAATCAGTTGGCCAGGCCAATATGTCAGTAAATCCCAGCCAGTCAGTAAGCCTGAAATACTGACCTGTACACTTTGATTTCCAACCGATAGATTACAGATCGGTATTACAATCAGATGATATTGGACAGGAAATCAGCCCATGTGTATCAGGCCTTGGCGATCATGGAAAGGGTCTCTACTTCTAATGTAATGAGGAAACAGTGTTGTAGCACAAGGACTTGTTCCGGGCACATTTATATGTTAATACATGCAAACCCATTTTATTTTCTGCATATAAATTCCTTTTTAATAGGACAATTATGTGTGTCCTTATGGTTAGCGAAGATTGTAAATTGTCTGATGAGGCCCTATTTGATGTAACAAGCTTCAAGTAGAATGGTATTAATCTGACATTACTCATACAGTGGTTCTATATCTGAAATGGAAGAGCAAAGGCAGCTATGTGAACTAAACCTGCAAAGGTCTTACTAGGTCTTACTGTCAGATGTCATACCATCAAAGAGGACTTCCCATTGATATCTTTAGCATTGACATCGGCCCCAGAAGCAATTAAGCACCGTGCCACATCTACATTCCCAGAGATTGCAGCGACTCTCATGAGAGGCGTCCATTCCAAACAAGTGTCCTTGATGTCAATCTAAAAAGGAAATCAATTCACAGCTGCAGTTTATTACACCAATGCGCCATGCGTGCATTCACATTTAAATAAGCATTGTAAAGAGGCAAAGGCCTGGAGATGAATATGATCACACGCAGATCTCTACTGCAACACAATTAGGTTTTCACTACCTTTTAAGTACATTAAAAACTTTGAACTGATTTTAAGATTGTGTCTTTATATGATGGAAGCTGCTACATATCGTAACATCTCATCTTCCCAGTGAAAGCCATTCAAACTACATATCGTAACATCTCATCTTCCCAGTGAAAGCCATTCGAACTGATCAGCATTCCTTATGCCTCCCAACTCCAATGCTGCACTGATCACTGCGGATACTTCCAGGGAGAGCAGCAGAAAGATGAAAATCCAGTATGGCAGATTATACACCAGGGTCATTCCATACAGGACAATGGAAGAAATGAATGGATCCCCTCTTATCCATCTTCTCTGCAATATTCCCACTGACCCCCATTAAATGTCTTTATTAGTTTCGGATTTTATGATGGTGTCAGTAATGGCAATTTGGACGTCTTTGCGTGCAGTATTTTGCCGCCTTATAATAAAGCCACAGGTGTAAATTAATACTAATGATCGATATTTTACGAATGCGGTATTAATTCATACTTGCGGCAGCAATTATTGACTCTGCAGGTTTGCAAATTACCCCATAGATTCATTTATTTCCTATAACCTAAATACTATAATTATCTGTTATTTATAAGGGAATGTCCACCCCCAAAACTAAAATTTAACCCCATACTGGCCCCACTCTGTAGTTTAATAAAATTCTTACCTTACATTTCTGCTCCAAATGGTTCTCCTGCTATGCCCCTCCAAAGTCCAGGAAACTGCAGTGTAGGGTCTTGTCCTGCTCCTGCCTCAACCTCGACAAGGTTTGAGGCATAAGCAGGAGAGCCCTCCCCCCCTCCCTCTCCCACCCGCTTTGGTCTCCCTTCCCCTAGTTTAAATCCGTTTTTATATAATATAGTTCATGTTCCCCCAGCCCCAACTGCTATAATTATATCATCAGAAAGTCCCCCGATCTTTACTTACCTTACCTCTCTCCTTCGCTGTTTTGAGCAGCCGCGTCCGTGATTGGCTGCCTCTCAGCCAATCACAGACACAGCTGCCGGTCCCATCCCCTGCTTGCAGTTCCATGCAAGCAGAGGGCCGGGCAGTGCGGCGAAGGAGAGAGGTAAGGTAAGTAACGATCGGGGGACTTTCTGATGATATAATTATAGCGGTTGGGGCTGGGGGAACATGAACTATATTATATAAAAACTTTTTATAAAGGGTGGACATGCCCTTTAATCCAGGGGTGGATTTTATAAACAGATGAAATTAATATTCCTGGTTCATTGGACGGTCTATTTATTTGCTGCAATTTTTATTAGAAAGTGTTTTATTTTACACTAGATCAAGTATTGAGGAGCTAGTCAGGGACAGCCAAAGGGCCGCATATGGCCTCCGGGCCTAACTTTGCCCAGGTCTGTTCTAATCTATTGCAAAAGGCTGAGAAACTTCTCACCCCAAAAAACGGTCCAGGTAAAAAGTTAGGGTCTTCCAGACTAGGGTTAGCTTGACTTTTCATTCTTATAATCATAAATATCTAACTAAAAAAAAATAAAGGTAAGAAAACCTGCTTCGGCAGGGTACCTCCAGGGTGGGGATTGGCAGCCAAATGTGGCTACTGTGGGTGGGCCAGAGAGGGGGGTGAGTGACCCAGAAGAAGACTGGATTTCCTGGAGCACTGGTAAGGATTTTTTCACATCTATTTTACATCACTGAGCAATATCAGTTCATTATGTCCTTTTTGTCACTCTTGGCCATTTGCAGTACCATAAAGAGAATACTGAATGTGTATACATAGCTCAAAATAGATCAAGTTGGTCTCTTTCCCATGCAATCACTCGGTCTTTGTTCTACGACAAAAACTATTTTGTCATATACCAACTGTTAAAACTTTAATTTTCCATGTATAAATAATTCTCCAACCTTTCCTAAGGGAATTAGTGACATTTTTACAATATCCCTGATTGAATAAGGCTGGAAAGTCAAAATATATGATTGCCTTTTAAATTTCTAATTTCCCCCTCATGCATTGATCAAGCCTTTATTTTTTTGCCAATTAGGTGTTCTCAGAGGAATTGATGTGAATAATTTGGTTAGGAACAATTAAAGTTCTTTTCTCAAAAGATCTACTATTGTTTTCCTGTGAGATGGAAAGGATTCAGGTTCTTCCACACCAGTTGACAGACGGCTCTTGTTTTCAAAATATAAGAAAGTTATTGCTACAAGTAAAATGTAACTGCTATAATATTGTACGATTCAGGGAATAGACTGTGTAATTCCATCTACTATAATAACGATGCTGTGAAAATAAACAAGGTCCGTCCACATGTTTCTTATCCAAATGTGAAAGGTTAATATTTTATCCAGGAGCAACTATGGTATATAAGAGCAGACAAAATAATACCTCTGGGTTATGCAGGATCTGTAATTTGAGTCAATGGTCTCTGAAAAATCTTATCAAGTATGGGACTTGAGTTTATCAAGAATTGTGGATACAAAAAAAAGAAACTATTTTCGGTTATAGCAAAACACAACCTGCACAAAGTATTCTTGCTCAGGCATCCAACCTCTCCCCAAAGTTCAGCCAGTCTCCCTGATATTAATAGCAGATCTCCGTCTACCTTAAATGTTAGTTTTACTGGCAGTGACAGAACCACTTGTGTGATGGTTATGGGAGTCTGTCACTCTCCTTCTCCAAAGATTAGCTGTGGATTATCAGCACTCTCACTCTATGTATTGGTAAGAAGGTTTACTATAGAGCATCTGGAGCATGCAAACTGATTGTTTTTTCTAATTGGAGAGTAGATGTACCAGAAATGTTGATCTTATATAGCTGGCTTTATTTATTTATTTTTTGGGGTGGAGTTTGGTACCTTCCTGAAATTAGTTTTTGCTGGGTGGGATGTCTGAACATTGGAGGCACATCCCATACAACGGAGCCTAATGTTGACGATATGCTACATTTTATAGATTCAATGTTTAATTGTCAAATGTATCAAATGTCCACAATCTTTCTCCCAAATCTTCCCCATCCTGGTCCATTTATTTGTAATGGAAAGTAGATCCAGACAGTTGTCCCAACATCGTTGGAACATCAGGAGGAAACAGTCCTGGTGTATGGCCAGTTTAAATCCCATTTTGTAGGGAGGGTAGATCTATGACGTTTGAAGTGGTTGCAATTAAAAGGGTATCTCCAACAGGAAAATCATTTTTTGCTATTCAGTTTCAAGGAGCTTTGTCTTACCTACCGTTCTTCAATAAAATGTTCAGGAGCTGGAAACGAAGGTAAGGAACTTACCCGATCTCTCGATCCTCCGCTTCATTCTCCGACAGGTCCCGATGGACTTAGTACGCCATGCGCAAGTGCAAAAAAGGAGGTAATGGAAACAACTGCTCCTTTACCTACTGTTCTTCAATAATGAATAGCAAAAATGATTTTACTAGTGAAAAAATCCCTTTAAGGATATTCCTCATTAAATAGTCTCCAGACCCAGATCATTAATTACGTACATTAATGACACCCAAGGCAAAACCAGGGTTTTTATGCAAGTCAAAAAAAAATTGTAAAAAAAACCCAAAAACCGGTAAATCACACTCCAAACTGCAATAATTAAAATTCTGAGAGATGTAAAACTAACTAGATGTAAAACATTATCTTTATTCATCCTGATTTTTCTGGTTTGTAGCTGTTGACTGAACATCTAGGGTTACATCTGGTGACTGTATCTTGTGTGGGCATTGTGCTTGGTTGTAATTTTGTCTAGTTTAGTGTACTGAGGCATGCACCATTTGAATGGAAGATGGAGAACGGAGATTGTGTTGTTTTTTTTTTTTTTTGCAAGGCTAGGATTTTAATTTGTGTGGATGGGTTGAGCTTGATGGACTCTTGTTGTTTTTACAATCCAAAAATAACTATGTAACTATGTAACTAACTTTGTAGCTATATCTCCTTGAAGCCTCTTCTGAGTATGAGGGAAGGGGGAGAAAAACATTTTACTGCATAACAGGTTATTCCTACATCTGTCAGCTTTCTAACTAATGTGGTTTTGGGGGGGGGTGATTTTTCACTTGAGAGATGAACATGCCGTTTAAGATTTGTTATTTGTTGCTGCGCTTAATAAAGTGTCATAAGAGACAAACAAAGACCTATTTTGTATGGTAGTAAATGTTGTGGAGTGGTGAGATTTTATGAAACACAGAATTACTCAATTGCTTTCGCTTTTGTGCAGCTTTTAAGAAAAATTGTACCTTTGTTGTCTTCCTTAATCTTTTGTTTTTCCTAGACAGAAATATAATAAATCTATCGCTTTTTTTCAACAAATCTATTTCTGCAGCACCTACTGTAGCATGGTTTATAAGCGGAACTGAAATGATAGGACATGCAAGTCAAGTTCAATCTAAAAATCGTATTAACGTCTTAAAATAATAAAACTGTTTGGGACCAGTTTCTATTATTCTGAACATAAAGTGGTTGGGAAAACCAGCAAGTAATATCCAAGAAAAACACTTTATTTATTTCTCTTGCTTAATTAAATATCCTTAGAGCGATCGCCATCTGTTTATTTAAAATATTTGCAAGATTTGGCTAAATAAGTAAGTTGGTGAACAATATTCTATGCAGTGATTTCATCCATTCTTATCCACACATAGAAATATATTTTTTAATAAATGAGGATCCTATTTAGAGGTTTCTAAACATTAAAGGGTTTTTTTTCTTCTAAAAGTTAAAGGTGCCAAAAACAATCACCCGTGATGCCATTGAACTACCGCAGCCGGCATCATATTGATCAGTCCAGAGTCTCCAGATAGGTATGTTATGGTGACATATATGTTCACCCAGGGTGTGGGAGGTTGGTCAGGTAAGCGTATGTCATTGCATATTACTGACAGATTTCTGGAGCCAGGTACATGTGTGTGCCAACCTTAAGAAGTTGCCATCGAATTTCCGGCACTATTGATTTAAGGTTCGTACACACGTGTGATTGCGGGTGCCGACCTGCGACGCATGATGTGTATGAACAGCCATTTTGGACGATAATCGTGCTGTGTTTTGGCACTTTCCCTGGCCGTTTGGTTGGGGATCACTGCCTGACCAGCCGGACAGATCTTAGAAAGAGGGACCACACAACGTACAAACCTTTAGTTGTGCCCACTGCAACAACCATTGCATTCAGATGTATAATTTCTTCCTATTTCATAGTTTAGCAGGAGAAGAATCACTTGTGTTGAGGTTAAGTCATTTGCAACAACAAGGAAGTTTGATCCCCAAGATTAGGTGAATTTATAGTCTCACCTTCCCCTGCTCTTGCACAGCAGTGAAGATATACAAGAAAGGTATATGGAAAGGAGACTTTCTCAAGTGGTAAAGTAATCCCTCTGAATCATGTGGCTAGCACATAGCAATGAGTAAAGAACCATTGTTTGATACATATTGATTTATGTATGTGTATTTTTAGTTATGCAGTGCCACTAGGGGATGAAATAGGATACAAAATGAAATAACACACAAGAGCCGAAACGCGTCGATTCACGTGTATTAAATAAAAGATTATACTCACAAGATCCCCAGGAGTGCTCCGTTTTCTCAGTTAATGTTATACTTACCGGTATATAGTAATTAATGTATATATTTATGGAATTATAGATGTCCTTAAACCTTTAGGCATAAGGTAAGAGATCACTGCCCCTGAGAGCTTACAATCTAGTTGGGTGTGTAGCATTCAGATACAAAGGTAGAAAGGGCATTACTGAGATTTTCTTTAATGCCAATTGAATCATCATATACTGTGCTGGCAATCCAAGAGGTTTGTTAATTTAGGGCTTATTCACATTAGACACGTTTCTGCACAGTTCTATGCAACTTCCTTATATGTTTTTTAAAAATGCAAGGGCATATATCTGTTGTATTCATGTAATCAACTGGTCTCTAAAAAATTAAGAAGAATTTAAATAAAATCATATCCCTGTCTGCTTTCAACCAAACAACACACTGAGGTTGCAACTGGTGAATCCGAAAAATCCCAATACCGAAACGCAAGAAGAGGGGCATCCTATTCGCAGTGCAGTGCAGTGAAGAGTGCTCTAATGTATGTGGGCATTCAGGTCCCTAACATCTATCTGTGATATGTTAATTGGGATTTTCCAGGGTACATAATTGCCACAGATTCTTGTACAAGTCATTCTGAACTGAGAAAGCCAGTCGGATGACTAGCGAAACATCTTCAAGAACTTAACTTAAAGTCCAGTTGATCAAACTGAATACAACAGATATACCATGACCTGGATGGATGAGAACCTTCTCAAGCATATTGCAAGGGAATATATTTTTCAATAGTTTTACCAAATTAGCATTGCCATTCTGATACAGTCCATTTTCAATGCATTTGTGTCTGGAAACGCAGAGATAAAAAAAAAATTGTAATTTTAACCTAAAAATGTATTAAAAACACAACAAAATGCATTCAAACACTGAACAAAAACACAAACATGGTGCATTTGCACGTGTTATTTTATATGCAGCACTTTGTGTTCTATAATGTGAATGTGGCCTTAGATTTAAGCCTACTGATAAAAGGTCTTCATAGAGAGTGTTAGAGAATTTAGGCAGTGTGAGGAGGTGGTTCATGCAGTGACATTTGAAGGCTTAAGGCCTAATGATAAAGGCCAGTAGTGTCAATTAATAAAACTACAACCTATGTTTGTTTTCTGGTTTGTCAGACAAACAGTGTATCTTGTAAAGGTCCCAAGAGATACATTTTAGGACAAGAATATCTAATATTAGATACTAATCATGCCTCAATGTGAGGTAATCTTCAAAGGCACAAACAGGGCACATCTGGCCATGTGCAGCTGCGCAGTTGTGGGGTTCATTGAAGTACACTGGGTAATTATAAAATGTCATATTGCCTACATTAGTAAATAAGGGCACATTGTTAGTAGGGCTTGTTACTTGCCATTGTTGTGTGTCACTTGTGCTTTTTTTACTGATAAAGATCTTTAATCCATTCAATTTGGCCTCTGAGTGATGATTCCAGGGGGTATAAAAACTAAAGGTACATAATTGCCATCGATTCTTGTACAAGTCATTCTGAATTGAGAAAGCCAGTCGGATGACTAGTGAAACGTCTTCAAGAACTAAACTTCAAGTCCAGTTGATCTAATTGAATACAACAGATATACAATGACCTGGATGAATGAACCTTCACAAGCATAATGTGTAAATAGAAATTGTTACTTACTGTAAATTGCTCAGGGAACAATATCTTAAAAAAAAAAAGAACAACGTCCAGTACCGGAAACTTTATGAGCTTCCTGTTTTGGCATTCCACGTAGCATTTTTGAGATTTCTAGAAATTTCTAAAAATTGAAAATTTCTAAAAATTTAAAAAAAAAAAAAATTTTAATTTGAAAATTTTCGATTGTTCGATAATTATCCAAAACATCTCTAATAAGGACCAGATACTGTTATACAGAAAACGTATATAAATATAATAGTGTTGAAAAAGATATAATTAAAAAGGTCTCTGCTCCAGAGTTATTCCAAATACAACAAACAAGCAAACACAAATTCTCACCTTAAAAAGCACTAAGAAAAAATGCACAAATAATTGTTTCCTGAAACTAAAATCAACACAAAAAACAATATTTTTATTATATTCAGCACATAAATTATTCTGCCATGCCAATCATGAGTAAGGGCTAGGCCACACTAGAGCGTTTTTCGCGCGTTCGCGCACGCGTTTCGTGATTGCGCCCGCGATTTTCATTAAAATGGAAATCGCGGGAACGTGCAAATTTACGCGATTTCCAATGCACATGGGATTGCGCGTCCGTTCGCGGTTTGGTAACGCATGCGTTCACCATTTTTGGTGAAAAATGACGAAAACGCATGCGCAAAACGCGAACGCAAAATGCACAAAAAAGTGCACACAATCGCGTGCGATAACGCTCGCGATTTTAGTCGCGATTCCTGTGCGTTGCAGTGTGGCCTCAGCCTAACACATTACTTACGGATGTTTTACAGTAAAAACGGTCACCTCAAATCTCAAGATAGTTTTGCTTCTATTTTTTTTTTTTTTTTTTTTAAAAAGAAAAATTTCTTTGTGCAAATATTTCATAAAAACAGCCTTATGAAAAAGAAAAGGCTTTTTCCTAGCTCTGTAACATCAATAGCAGAATAAAAGACTGAAATTTGATCTTCTTTTAAGGCACATATTCACTTGAATATAAAATCTTCAATAAAAGAAATACAGCTAAAGAGAACAATTTGGAACACTGCTGTTTTCCGGACAGAGCTGATATTTCAATCAATTGATTGTCTATGCGGCTTACTCTGCAGCATAAAACCACATGGATCTAATTAAAATTCTTGATATCACTACTTTAATGTCAGAAGTGAACGTGATATAGTGTGGTTCTAAAATGTTAGGAGTTACATCACAAATCCTTGCTAGAGTTGAGCAAGTAATAAATGTAAAAAAGAAAATCTTGGATGAAAGCTAAAATACAGCATGTTCCCTATTAGTAATGTCCAAACATGCTGGGTTTTGCTCAGTTGAACATTTTTAGTAAATTATGCCGTCACTGGCGAAACCATAAATTTCAGGCATGTCTATTAGCCAATGACATTTTGGACATCTTATTAACAGATTGTGTAGTACATCCTAAATATTAGCTTATGTAGCACCCGCAATCAGGGAGATTCAATAAAAGTTCTTATTGTTAAAAATGGTGCTAATCTTGCCCCAATCAATCAGATGTTAGCTTTCAAATGTAAAATGAGATCTGATAGGCTGGGGCAAAATTAGCACCATTTTTAACAATAAGAACTTTTATTGAGTGTTTATTCACCACAAGTGGAGTTTTTGTTGTTGTTGAGAGACAGATCTTTCTAGAAGCGGGAGGAGAAAGGGGGAGAAGGGGCTAAGACTGTGAAAGCTGGTGCGTGTTACTGGATTTTGTAAAGGCAGCTAGATAGCTTAGGGAGAGGTGGGCCAAAAGGAGCAAAAAGCCCTTCACCAAGCATAAAAATATCCAGCTGCCTTGTCTATTGTGCACCCAAGTTCTACCCCATAGGCTGGGTACACACGGAGGGACTATTTTCCTAATGTTTTGCCAGGGACAAATTTGCAAACAATCGATCATTGACGATCAATTGTGTTTCATTCAAGCTCCAAGGGCCCCATCATTAAGACTACTAATAGCCACTGGCCAGCGAGGAGGGTATAACCGTATAGACTAATATAAGACTGTTTACCCCCTGTAATTAATACTCATTTATTTTATTGCATTTCTTTGTTTGGAAACCCCGCAGCTCCCTGCCCTCTGTGTATATTGAAGCCTCACTCTTATAGATCGCTGGGAGGTGATATCTTTCGCTGTCCATACACTGTTACTGTGAGGTTTGTTTTAAACTTTTATGAATGTTGAAATAAAGGGGTTTCATATTAGAATAAATCACCACGGTTTCTGCTACCCTGGTGTGTTGGGTGTTTATAAGTTTTTGGGCTGAATTATACTATAGGAACAAAGCAGGAGGACCCGAGTTATATTCAGCAGCTCTAAACAGGGTGTGCTACACTTATAAGGGTGAAGTAGCCTAAGTCAGGGGTGTCAAACTCAATCACACAAAGGGCCAAAATCGAAAAGACAGGATAAGTGGTTAAGATGCATAGCAGGTGCAGGATTGGAAATCACGCTTGTGCCTAGTGCTGGGTCATGTCACCAAAATGGTGTATAGTATATTATAGTATAGTATTTGAGCTTGAATAAAGACATATGGGCAGCACGGTAGCTCAGTGGTTAGCACTGATGGCGTTTCTATGTTCTCCTCATGCTTATGTGGGTTTCCTCCAGGCACTCTGGTCTCCCCACAATCATAAAGACATACTGATAGGTTGTATGTGTAAATAAAAAATGTGCTAAACTAAAGCGCAACTATATGTCTGCCTGCTAGATACCTCGATCAGCTCTTTTTAAACAGCTAATTGCGTGCACCTTTGCTAAGATAGGTGTGATCAGCTGTTTAAAAACAGATGATCGCGGTATCTAGCAGGTAAATCTATAGTTAGGCTGCCGCTTGGGACTGCACAAATGGATAGCAGTGTAGTAAGTCTTGGATGTTATACAGTCACCGGGGGACCACAAAAAAATTCAAGAAATATCGCTCAAAAATCTGCTCATGTACCCAGCCCATTTCAGGTGTTTACGTACCGTGTAGAAAAACCTTAAAATGCAAGAAAGAGCTTTAGTTATCCTATAAAGGGAAATATTTTGTTTCAATAAATAAAATCTGCAGACACTAATGGGCATCACATTAAACGCTGTTTATGCATTGTACTCTGAATGTTTTATCACAGAATCTATGCTTTTTATGTCTATTGTACAATAGATGTTGTTTATGCAGAAAAATAAGCATATCACATTATAGGGGTTAGAATAAATATATCAGCTCAGATCACCTGTATTTCCATTAAACACAGAGTAGCAGGATGCCTTTTAAATCGAAAATCCTTGAAAGCATTTATTCAAACAATCACAGATATAGGAAGAGTCTGGAAATATGCGAAACACGCTAACATTGAAATATTCAATAAACCTTTTCTCCAAAACAGATGTTTAGCAGAAGGCAAGAGCAGAGTCTAATTGGGCTAGAAAGATACCTCTGCCATTATATGTACTATTTATAAATGTACTTTAAGGACTTCCTTACCCATCAATGAAATTGTATTAATGCTATATTTATAAAATAAGAGGAAAAGGTCCAGCAGATGATGTTCAATTTAAGGCAACTTTTATAAACAAACAAAAACGTAAGAGAGATGGCTGACCCTGATGGGTTATAAGACTTCAACTGCTGGGTTTAGTTCCACTGGCAGGTACACAATATCTGGGGAAATTTCTATAACAAAATTAATAGGGGAAATGTAAAAGTTAAAATTTTCCTGCTAAAACTAAAATTAGCTCAAAAACAATTTGTTGTAAAATTTTAAAGACAAATTTTGTGGCAGAATTTAAGGGATGGATAATGAAATTTCACTGACCAAATTTTGCATTCAAAGCAGGTAATATCATTACGAAAAACAGACTTGTGGCAAGATTACACCCACTTCTAGTCTTAAAGGACTCTGCCTCATTTCAGTCCCTAAATGAATACATGTAAGCAGCACTTACTCTGATGCATTTGTGTTGCTGCATGACTTCAATCCAGTACTTGCTTTGCTCAAGCTCAGTCCCTCAGTCACCCAGCCCCCAGCCAGACTATCTGACTCTCTGTGAGGGCAAGCATGCTCAGTAATCCCTATGAGGCAGCATTGGGAGAGGGAATCTCCCACAATGCAGTTCACATACCAATTGTCACTATTCTAGCTACAGGAAAACTTTACATAACAGAATGGATTAGGATACTAAGGGGCTTGATTGACAGCTGAAAAGTAAGATGTTTCAGATGGGATATCTAAAGAAATATGGGACAGAGCAACAAAAAAATGGTACAGTGAAAGGAAGAATTACAGTTTCCAGTAATGGGCAATTTAAAAAAACGAATTCCCAGTGTACATATCCTTTAACTATTTAAAAGACTAGGGATATTTAACTATAGACTAGGGGTACCCAACCTGGCCAGTGCTGGGGGCTGCACTAGTGGAACCCAAGCAAAAAACTGTGTCACTGTTTGGCTTAACCCTGAACCACCAATGTCCCACCCTGTCCCTCCCCAGACCACCCAAACCCCTCCTGCAGCACGCCCAGACTCCACTCACTGCCATGCCCAGCCGGTGAAGCCATGGTTTTCAATAATTGGACTGCATATGGGGAGCAGGTTGGGCATCAATGCTATAGGTGGATGTTGAAAAACATTTTTTGTAGGATTATTTGTGGCCTTCAGTCTTTCTAGCTATTATGTGAACTTTGCTGTGAAAAGGCTTGGTTTTAGGAGCAATAAAGAATTAAGTCAGAAGATACAACATGTTTAAAAATGGAAGGTGTCTATTCTAAGGCTTTAGGACAAGAGTAAAGTTTTAATTAGGTATAATAATTCATCCGTGGTTAGGTAGGCCACAGCTGACTATTAACAAGTCTTTTTCCCATCCATTTACACAGTGGGAAGAGATTCCTTTTAATACCTAAAAAACAAATTATAGTGTCAGCTAATCTGCAAATTGCTGAAAATTGCTACTAAAGTTTGGTAGGTCTGTCACAATTCAAAAATCCACATTGGCTGTGGGTCTGTAAACACAAACAGGTTTAATAATTAGAAGAATAAATCAGAATGGCCTATTTTATATATATTTTGCGCAGTACCGCGCTCTGTTTTCTTAATGTCTTAATGAAAAAAAAAAACACCTAGAAATGAAAATGGAATATAATGTATCATTAACGTTTAATGAGCTCTGTACAGCACAGACAACTTGCACTATTTACCTATAGCCTGATTATTCAAATGTTGGGTAAAAAATTCTACTAATAAAATTTTCAATAGACAAAGTTACCAAACACCTTTCTTATTCTTATATATCATCAGTCATAATTAGTAAATGTTCTGATTGCATAAGAACTGATATATTTCAATTGTAGCTTCATTTTGTTTGCTGTAGGTCAAAGGAGAACTTTTCTACCCTGATCACCCATGGCGTGATTTCCGTTGTAGGGCGTGGCTAAAACTTGCTTATATTTTCAAACTTTACAAGGGGGCAGGGTTGCAGGCAGGTGAACATATGGAAAGATAGGCAGATAGAAAGATAGGAATATAGATAGATAGATAGATAGATAGATAGATAGATAGATAGATAGATAGATAGATAGATAGATAGATAGATAGATAGATAGATAGATAGATAGATAGATAGATATCCAACCTTGTAATAAGATGCAGAGCACTCACAGGACTTGTGAAAAAATGTTCAAACTTTTATTTCATGTGCAATGAACAAAATAGCGACGTTTCGGTCCTTGTCTAAGACCTTTTCTCATTAAGAAAGGTCTTAGACAAGGACCGAAACGTCGCTATTTTGTTCATTGCACATGAAATAAAAGTTTGAACATTTTTTCACAAGTCCTGTGAGTGCTCTGCATCTTATACAAGGTTGGTACTTAAGGAATCTACAGAGCACCCAGGCCCTATATCGTTGGAAGGTAGAGTGCACACTATTACTTGTTTGTGATAGTAGATAGATAGATAGATAGATAGAAGATAGATAGTAGATAGCGACAGACAGACAGACAGACAGACAGACAGACAGACAGATAGATAGATAGATAGATAGATAGATAGATAATTGGATGGATGGATAAATAGATAGATAGATAGATAGATAGATAGATAGATAGATAGATTTAGATAGATAGATAGATAGATAGATAGATAGATAGATAGATAGATAGATAGATAGATAGATAGATAGATAGATAGATAGATAGATAGATAGACAGACAGACAGATAGATCGATAGATAGGTCAATAGAAAGCAGATAACTTGGAAAATGGATAACAGTCAAAGGGAAAGGTGAATAACTAGGAAAGAGACACCGGTGGATAATGGGGAAAGTAAAGAAGAAGAGAATTGTAATAGAAATCGGCCCTACACAGAGAATAATAAGTGCCTAGCAGGTTAAACTTACTTACCTTACTAAAGACCACGAATCAAGGACAGCTCATTCCCCCGTGCTCCATCCCCTCCCCCTGTGTATGAATGATTCATGAATTTTTATTTCTCCAGGGCAGTGCCCCCGGGTTTGAACCGGATTTTCAGAACGTCAATAAGTTCCACGGAACTGCTGTTGCAGCAATACATCCCCACTAATCACAATAAAACAATATCCTTACTAACAAGGACTGAATGTGTATGTTATTTACTGAGATAATGATTTAACCAGCGATCTCATTACTAGATGTCATTATTGATAAATTGTAAATATACAAATATGTATAACTTTCAAATTAGTTATGTAAGCATCCTATCTAAAGTGAAAAACAAAATAAATTGTATGTACCTTACAGCTGTCATCAATCATCCACTGAACAACTTCCAAATGACCTCCGTCTACTGCCCAGTGCATTGCTGTACATCCACCTTTATCTCTGGATTCCCAGGATGCTCCATGTTTTCTCAAATACTGCACAATATTTAGATGTCCAGCAAAACAAGCCATCATAAGACTGTTGGGATAAAAAGAGAGAGGCATGTGACAAATGTTAAAAAAATAATAAATGTAACTTCTTATCTTCTTACGTGTAGTAACAATTTAAAAAATAATTATTGTCTAATAATAAATTATGTTCAAACAGTTATATATGAACCTTCGTTAAATCAGTTGCCTTAGAATTGTTTTGTTAGTGGGTGCAGTACCTCCTCTTTTTCCCAAGATCCATTGCATCTGAAAAATTTGTGAGCCAAATCTTTATCACCAGCAACATTGAAAATATAAGGAGAGGGAACATCAATGATTGGAATGGAACAAAGCTTTTTGTTTTCTTTTACAGATTTAAACAGATTACAGTGGTTCAGGTCCTCATTTCAACTTATTTCAACTGAATGAATTTCTCGTTTAAGTCCAGCATAAAAAAAACTTCCCATATTGTGGTAGATCACCCCCAAACCCCATTTCCACATTAGTAAGAATTGTCAAAGGTGCCTCTGAAAGGACTTACCTGACCCGGTATGCTGGACATGCCCTTTAACAAATATGTGCATCTATTTAAATATATGCAAATAGTAAATTACTCCACACTGCACTATAGATCAAGTGCTATTTTATTGTGCAACATGTTTCTAACTTATACAAAGTTCTTTCTCAAGCAAACAATATAACAAACATGTGTGTTCCCTTGCAGGTTTAATCATTGTCTACTTTCAGAACCAAAAGCTTGGCTCCATTTATATAAGTTCAGCCTTGTGGCCAGTGGTTACAGGCTCTGTACTTAACAGATTACAAGCATAGACAGCTGGGGAAATATTACACTGAGAAGAAACAAATAATGTTGACATAAAATACTAATGCTTCATGCCTTCATATTAATCTAATCAGCTGTATCGTGTGTGAACCCCCTGGTTCTAATATTACTTCAAGATGGTAAAAAGTACAAAACTGGTTGTGCAAAAATCCCTGTATTGCTTTTGGTATGCTTTTTTAGTCTGTCTGTTAGCATATCCCCCAGCATTCCCCCTGGATTGACAGCTGAAATATTAGTAGTTTTAGATTGGATATCTAAAGAAATAGGGGGCAGATCAACAAAAAAATGATACAGTGGTGGTTGGGAAGAATTATAGTTTCCCGTTATGGTCAATTTAAAATAAACTATTTTTCGGTATAGATGCCCTTTAACTGCAGTAACCTAGTGAAAAGTAAACATCTGATTGGTTGCTGCAAATGAATAAATGAATACCACAGGCAAACTTTTGCACCAATTATATCATCAGTCCAGTAGTTGTATAGGCCTATTTTTAAACTGAAACCTAATTTTGACTTACACATCTCCTTCAAATCTCCTATGATTTCTTTGCTAATGCCAGAGGTTTTTTTTTTTTACATATCACACAACCTTAAAGGATATCTATACTATAAAAATTAACTATTTAAAAATGGACACAATATCGTTTCGTTGAGGAGCTATAACACGTACAGTTTTCATTTGCCAGGTTAGTCCTGGACTAATCCTGTATTAAAGATAGTGCTGAGGCCAGGAGGAAGACTGGCAGAATCAGTTTTCTTTGGGCTGGTGCTCCTCACAGAAACAATATCAGAAGGTAGGAATTACCAGTCCCATATACCTGTCCCAAGTACTTTCCATTTGAATGGTATTTTTAAAAAAACGTTCTACACACAATAGTTATCCTTTAAGAAGGTGACAGCTGGGACATGGGATGGGCTATCCATGATCTGCCCACCCCACCCTTGGATTGCCCTGTTCTGCCACCTGGACGACCAAGCCACACCATCAGCCCGCCAAAACTATACGCATTGCAGGACAAAGCTTGAGAAGTCGGGACATCAGGACAGGTCAAAAGGGGTCTACCCCAGGCTATTTAGTTGCTCATAATTGGAAATTAGGTTAAAAGGGTCTTCAGTGCCTGTGTGCTTAGCAAAACATACATAAAAATGACATACTCTGGTTTTATTTAACTACAATAAAACAAGCTCCAATTCAATTTACCACAGAATCACTGTGAGAACAGAGAAGTGACAGTGAAAAGAGAAAAGTTCTTCTGCAGTAATTTCTGGAAAATGGGAACGGTAACTTATAAAACACACCCCCTTAAACTTTTTATTCACCTGTTTATTTGTACCACCAAATATTTTCTTGTATCTCACAAACTGGAAAGGGGCATGGCAACCTAAAAATACAGGGACACTTCCCAGAAATAATAGTAGTAGTAACAAAAATGAGTATCAGAAGGAGCCACAAGAAATGTTTCTTATGGCAATGCTCATTGTCACATACAGTTAACGGATTTCTACAAAAAGGCAATAAAGCCTTAAAACCCCCAATATCAACAACACGTAAATAGAACTGATTATATTAGTATCTCTAAATAGTGTTTTCTGTAAGGGTCTTATTGGGCATTATGACAGTTTTCACTCTACAGTTTATAGAAATCATCCCAGTCAAAAGAACTGTGTGCTGTCAGTTGTAGCAGCCTGAATGTGTTTTAAAGGGCATCTATAGTGAAAAAAACACATTGCCACATTGCAAAGTTAAATTAATGTACTCTGTGCTGCCTTTCTCCTATCTCTGTCAGTGACTTTTTTCCCCCATGGTGTCAGATCTCTCTGCAGCACTCCAACCCTTCCCTCTCCCCTCTGTTACCTCCTCCTTGTCTCAACTCCGACTACCCGACAAGCTTCTCAGCAGAAATAAACTGGATAGATCAGTAACATAACACTCCAGTAAGTGGCATTAAAATAAATGTAACCCCTGAAGAAATGAATGTTATGAGTAGGGTAAGTGTCTGTCATATCAGTCACATGCTTCCTTGCCCAATATTGACTGTAAAAGGATTGGGTAAATATTACTACAGGGGGTGTCCTGCAGTAACCTAGGACCGGGCATTTGCGAGAACATCCGTCGGTAACTAAACTGTGATAATGCAAATTACTCAAAACCCACATGAAAATAATAGTATAATAATAATAGTGGTGCTTTTATCATAGCTACAGATTAAAAGTAATGATAATATATGAAATAGCTTGTATAAATCCCCAAGATTACACCGTTGTGTAGGCCCAATTATCTCAATAATTATGGTGCCTTAAGGTGGCCATACATATGTGCGATATTACCCACTTATCCCATTCATTTTGCGATCACCTGTCGGTCGAATATAAGATCGGGAGAGGCGGTTCCCGGCAAGATCGCACGAACGCCGTGTGAGCGCTCGGTCGGGTAAGTAATATCGCACATATGTATGGCCACCTGTAGACAAAGGATATATGAACAGCAAATACTAATGTAATTTCTCTTATTATAAACAAATTAAAATTACTGGTAACATACTTACTAGCTTAGTACCTGGGGCAGGGAGGCTGGATTAATTTTTTTACCGCTCAATATTGTTTCGTTGAGGAGCTACAGCAAATACAGTTTTCATTTGCCAGGTTATGGCACAGGGCCTTCCAGTATTAAAAATAGTGCTGAAGCACTCAGGAAGACTGGTAGAAACCATTTTCTTAGTGCTCCCGCTCCTCATAAAAGTTATATTGATACAATGCCCCAGATACTTTTCATTTGAACTGTTTTTAAAAAAAACATTATGGGGGAGATACAATATGGCCCATTTTCGTCTAAAACGTGGGTTTTAGATGGATTTTGAGCACAGCGCCATTTCCGCATGTTTTTGGAAATAGCGCTGTGCTAACGATCCAAAAGTTTTGCACTATTTTGTAGCGTGAAACTTAACGCCATGGCTTGTGGAGCATTAAAGTGCCGCTCCTTACCTTAGCCCAATCCCGCGATGCAATAACTGACGTAATCTCGTTTACGTCAGTTATTGTATCGCGGGATCGGGCTATGGTAAGTAACGCGGCACTACATATTGGATCTCCCCGTATGAGCGCTATAGTTCTCCTTTAATATGTTACTGTAAATTAGAGAGTCCATTACTTAAATGGAAGAATGAGAATTTGTAGTTTAACAGGTGGTAGGAGAACAAATATGTGCAAATAAACAAATATGGCTTTCTCTTCTTTGCTTTTGGTTTGAATAACTAAACCATAAACTAATGAAGGATCTTGTGGGTATCACAGGGCAGTAGGAAGTAAATAAAAATTAGGGATCAATATCTATATTATAGTTGCCATTTAGTGCTCCCCTATCCAGAAGGAAGACTTTACTACAGCCTATAACATATTGTAGGAATAGGGCTAAATTGCCCAGTGTAAGACTGCATTTCTCTTCTAGTTTTCTTCTCTTGGCAGTTATTTATATTTCAATGACAGCAATGATAGCATCCCCTTGGAGGAGATCAAAGAAACATTGTGTTCTTAAATTTCCTACTTCATGTTATGTCTTCAGGGGTCAGCACAATCATGGGATTTACACATATGTTAGATTGTAGCCTGCATAAACTCAATGTTAACTCAAATCAAATACTGTAGTACAAGAAAACACATTGAATTAATGTGCAATTAGCTAAATAGCACTTACCTATTCCTTCCACTCCCATTCACTTGGTTTACATCTGCTCCATGTTCTATAAGAAGCTGGGTTAACCTAAATTACACAGGGAATAAACAGATTAATAACCTCTCAGCTCAACAAAAATCAGACTGTGGGGAAATATGGAATTTCTACATTTCAAGTCATTTTGATGTACATACAGTAAATGTATTCAGTAATGAATGCACATGGGAGGGGTATTATTTTGCCTGTGCTAATAACTGGACGCTATGTAACTGCAGTAGACAATTCAACATTTGTTTGATTATTGAAGATTAATAACACTGGCAAATTTTTCCTCCAAATATTTATGTGCATTGAAGTGTAAAAAAATACAAAATTGACAAAACTGAAAAATAAATAGAAATAAATGAAATAGAACCAATCAAAGAGTGGATCAATGCATATTCCAGGTCCCCATTGGTTATCACAGTACATGAGAAATGTAGGGGGGGGTTATCTATTTATGATTATAAAAACAAACACACCACATAGTTGAAAATCGTGTATGGAAGGTTCAAACTAGTAACATTGGGTCAGTTCGCTAGGTTGGCTACTTACAAAAGGTGGCTCCACCATCAAACGAACACAGAAGATCATCAAGTAAATGGCAGGGATGGAAATGCTAAACATGGAAGCTTCCATTCCATCAATACAATGATACTATCCAATGGGGAAGGTGTTGATATATAAAAATCCAACTTTTATTAAGAACCCATTAAAGTCCGCTATGAAAGTAAAAATGTATATTTAAACACTCCTAAACTTACTTACAATGAGCTATCCCTCGCCACGGCTCTCCACTTCTTCCTGGTTCTTCTGGGTAATGGCTGCCAGTCAAACCGTCACACCTCCTCTGCAGTTGTGTGAGCTATTTAGTAGCTTGCTACAGCAGCAGAGGAGGCCTGAACTTGCTGGGGAGGAATCATTGTTGGTAAGTAAGTTTAGGAGTACTGCAAATCTTAGGTGTGGGGGGGTCCCGCATTTACATATATGTTGTTATTTTCAGGGTGGCCAAAATCTTAAAGGGCATGTCCACCCCCAAAACTATAATTTAACCCACTATTGGCCCTACTCTGTAGTGTAATAAAATCCTTACCTTACATCCCTGCTCCAAATGGGTGTCCTGCTATGCCCCTCCAAAGTACAGAAAACTGGCCACCAGGAGCCTCTCCTCCGGGCCCCCCCCCTCTCCCACCAGTTTCTCTCTCCCTCCCCCTAGTGTAAATCCCCTTGGTTATATAGTAGGTCTCCCTCCCCAAGCCCGAACCGCTATAATAGATTTATCAGAAAGTCCCCCGAACTCTACTTACCTTCCCTCTCTCCCCTGGCATTGTGTGCAGCTGGCAGCCACGTCCACGATTGGCTGCCTCTCAGCCAATCAGGGACACAGCTGCCGGTCCGGCCCCCTGCTTGCAGATTCATGCAAGCAGAGGGCTGGGCAGCACAGCGGAGGAAAGAGGGAAGGTAAGTAAAGTTCGGGGGACTTTCTGATAATTCTATTATAGCGGTTGGGGCTGGGAGAGGAAGCCCTACAATATAACAAAACATTTTTCAAAGGGTGGACATGCCCTTTAAGCTTTGTATGATTTGACACAGACCCCCAACCACGACGCGCTTCTTGTACGCCCTTTTTGGCCAATAGTCACACTCGCGTATGCATTTGGTCGAGGGTCATTCATTCATCCACCAAGGAAGATCAACGAACGTTCCCTGACTGAATGCATATACACATGCGACTATCGTGCAAAGGGGAATTTGCATGGGTGGACACGCTCAGGGGTCGGGTGTCTGTGTCAAAATCCTACGTCTGTACGAAGCTTTACTTAGTATTATACTATTTTTATGGGTTTCCTCAAACTGACCTTCATCATGGACATCAACATTGATAATTTAGAAGACAATGGAAAACTCGCACAAGTCCATTTCCAATTATCTACATAGACGTTAAGGTGGGATTATTCATAGGCAAGCAGCTGTTGCCAATTAGAACTTTTTTCTTCACTGGAATTTACATGATGTCATTTAGAGTGAACAGTAAGGCCTGAGACTCAATGTTTGTACAGAGAACCTTTACCATATGCATAGCTTGTAAAAAAAAAACCTCCATAGATTTCTATGAGTTGGTTAAACTAGTTACTGCACAGAACGTCATACCTTAATATGATCCAGCTGCTCCAATTAGATAAAATTCTTCAGTCTATCCACCCACTGACATATCCGGGGATTTCACCTGGTCTTAATTAGTTATGATGTCTGGGATAACACTGCACTACCCTAAACCATCACCTAGATCAGGGATGTCGAACTTGCCGACCTCCAGATGTTTAAAATCTACAACTCCCAGCATTTCCTGGCCAAGGCAATCTGGGAGTTGTAGTTTTCAAACATCAATATAGTTTGATGAGATACATACTAGCCATGGAATAAAAAAAAAATATCTAAGCACATAGTAATGGAAAAACCTACCCAAAGTACCCTTTCTGTGCTGCCGTCATAAGAGGTGCAAAGCCTAATTTATCCATAATATCTATATGTACATGCCTAGAATGAGAAAAGAGATGGATACAGGTTAGATCACAAAATGAAGTAACAGTCTTGGAGAAAATAGAATATCCAATGAAAACCTTTTCTTTTTAATCTTTTCATTGGACATTATCAATATTATCAATATCAGCATTTTTCTTACTGAGGGGTATATTGTATATAAATAACACAATGTTATCTGCATGGTTTACTTATTATTATATTCTAACAAAAATAAAATGTAAACTTACCTGCAACGAGATCCACTGCTGGCTCCTGACAGGTCCCACATGCGCGCTATAGTTTTTTTTGTTTTGTTTTTTTTTATACTTTAATTTTTATTAAATTTTCATTTTTCCAAATACCGTATATACTCGAGTATAAGTCGAGGTTTAACATTATTACATAAAATAAAATGAACAGCGTATATTACAAAAGGGTAGTGTCATCCTTGGTATTTTTGAATTAGATCGAGTTACCCTGAATTAAGTTGCTGAAATATTAACAAAAGTAACAAAATTTAGTCAAACATGTCCATCATGTGCCATAGTTTAAAATACAGTGCCATTTGATTTATCTAGTGGTGGAACCATTGAAAGGTGGCTCTCGATCATAGTTCATACAGTTATCAGCATCTTGTGTAACTTTATGATATATTTAAGGTAGTATCTGACCCAGGCAGGGAATCTGTGGGGTACCAGCTAATAATATTTTATGGATTAAGTAAAATAGGTATTTGGCTTTGTGCCAGGTATAGAATTTCCATTCTTGGTTGCTAGATCTGCGATCTGGTTGCGATTTGGAATCATCTGGTATCATCTCCAGTGGTTTTTCAATCAGGGGGGAGACATGTATTGATCCCAGAGGGTCCATGTCTGGAAGAACTTGTCTGTTTTATCATTAATTAATGCAGTAAGAAACTCCATAGATCCATTTGTATCTCAGCTATTCTAGTAAGGAGGTCTCCGTCTGTTGGGGCTTTAATACATTTCGAATGTAGAGTGATGAGGCATCGAGTTGCCACTATCAAATGTGGGCAAAAACGTGCCACTAATCTAAACAGAGGGTGGCCTAAGATCCAGTGGATGGGGTCAGGAGGAAGTTGTCTGCCTACTATGTTCTGAGCTAGCTGTTGGTTGGCGCGCTATAGTTTACTTACAGCCAGAAGCAGTTGTTACCGGTCTAAGGATCCAGCGGTGGATCACGCTGTGGTTATGAATGTGTTGGGAAAGACCACTAACAACACCTGACCAAGCAGCCACATATGTGCGATTATGGGCCACAAAATCACATGTGTGTACAATGCTTTACAGATATAGGGCATTACTAAGGCTTACTAAGCAGCAAGTGTGTTTTGCAGTTTTTAGTGTAAAGGGACATTATACTGAGAAAATCAAAGCCACACTGACATTTCCCCCAGCTATCAGTTCCCCCATGCACACATGCTAGGGAAGAAGCAGGAGGCCCGTATAGAGCTGTCAGTTTAGCTGTCTTCCTGTTTGGATAAATACCAAAGAAAGTTAGTCGTAATATTATCTACCTACCGGTAAATTATACATTTTTGTTTTACAATGCTACCCTACATTGACTCTCTAGTCCCTTTAATGAGATCAAGGTTACAAAAGTATTTTACCCTGCCTGCTATGACATACTAATACTAAATGAATAAAATCAGCTATGACATTGATAAACGTATTCTGTAAACTAAGCATGGTACGATTCACATAAATAACATGTTTGTGGTTGGAGCCCTAATAAAGGTAAATGTATTTTAATAGATACAACATGTTTTCAAATGTTTCCTTTACCTGCCACAGACCAAATGTAAAGTATTGAATCCGTCTTATTAAAACCCCCGAGAATCAAATATCACCGCCAAACCATTAATGGCTGCTTTACCTTCTCTATCTTTTCCAGATCTTAGTAATAAGGAAATGTTGTTTTCGTTGAGGAGCTACGGCACATACAGATTTTATCTGCCAGGTTAGTCCTAAACATTTCTGCATTAAAGATAGGGCTGAAGCACTGAGAAAGCCTGGCAGAAGTAGTTTTCTTTGTGCTGGATTGCACAAAGAAGATTAAAGTTTTTGTTTAACAATTTACAATGTACGCGCTTTACTATTGTATTAGCCAAAAACTGTTGGGAATTTTCAGGTGACTCAGCAAGGAAGCACTCCCGTGGGTAAGTTTTACAATTTTTGTTCCCAGTTCCTTTTAACTTAATTGAAGAACGTAAGGCAAGACATAGCTCGTTTCTCTCCAATACTTTCATTAATGCAAAATAGGGTAAGTTCTCTTTTTGAGTGACCATATCCTTTAAAATATAGCTATGATATATCAAGCAAGAGAGCGCAAAACATTGCAATACACAGATTTCAAAACTCTGTTTTAGATTCTCACAGCTTCCTCCAGTACAGTAGGTTAAAAGTTGCTATCGAATTTAATCAGATAACATAGAAATTCCAAAAATGGCTTTTTATAAGGACACCGCATACTGTTTATCAAGAAGAATCAATTCCTCACTAGATGGAATTCGATTACATATACTGTACCGAGCAGTTCTCCAGTATTAAGAACTAGTCCTAAATAAATATTTTTTCATATCGAATGCAGGAGAAAAATCCTGGGATGCTTGCCTCCAGCATAGCGCTTTTTCTAAGTAAGTAGTAAAAGCTACAGTAAGACAAGGATTTCCTTGTTTAATCTAGGGACAAGGATTTTCTAGTTTATTGTATTAACTTCAATCTATTTATTTTTCTAAACCTTTCATTTGATTCCTCCAGCCCCCACCAGCTGGTGTTGTTTTTTCGTTAAACCTGATGTATGTCTTTCCTTTGAATAGGAACCTTATGCTTTTAAATGATAGATACTCCAGGCATTATAATTTGAATTAAACCATAAGGCTTCCTTCCAATCATAATTGCAATTAGTGTGTCACAAGAAATGTAAACCTTTCCTTTCATATTCATAATGTGAACAAAAGTAGCACATGTGATGCGGTAAATAATATGTGACACTTTCAGCATGACAGGATCGCGGTAAGGTAAAGAGTAATCAATGTGGTGGTTTTATACCCGGATGGAATACATATTTAAAGGGCAACTCCACCCTCATAAGAACATCTTTTAGAAAGAATGGCCTCTTTAAAATATGTTGATATATCATACTTTGTTCTATGAATTCATTACTGTATGTCTGCTATGCTTCTGGATGCCTCATGGAAACTGATCAATTTAGTGACCTATACTGAGCCTGAGCATGCTCAGAAGAGGCGGACAGGGGATTAACATTCAGTCATTGGCTGTGATGTCAACTGTCAAATCCATAACTGACAGTTGCTAACTGGAAGAACCAGGAAGAAGAAACAGGACATTGTGCAGGATTTCAGGTTAGATTTATATATTTGAGATTTTAGGGTTTTGGGGGTGATTTACATGTTTGTAAGTTTTCATTTTGAGGCTGGACTTACCCTTTGAGGAGAATTATGCAGTAACTGATTTTTTTTCTGTCTCCTCCCACAATCATTGTCACTGACAATTCTCCCATCTCTGACACTGTAGAACATATGTTAATGAAGGAAGGGGAAGGGCTTGAAAACTGTCAGTTACTGTTAGAAAGCAGTCAGTTACTAAATGAGTATAATTCTCTCATTTAGTAATAATTTTAAATTGCCAATTACAATCAGTTAGCGAGATTTTTAGATGAGAATTGTGGCAGCTGTGTGGGTTTAACATAAGACATCCAATTAGAGTAAAACTCATGATATGCAGATTGATTTGGGCCTAGGCACTCCTGTAGCAATTTGCCAGTGTAGTGGTCGGTGCAGCCTCTGTCAGTCCTCTACCTCAGGATTCAAAGCTATAGCACAAGCAGAAATATATTAGAAGTGCACACTTCATAATCAGAATACTCCATTTATTGTGAATCACATACTCCAACGTTTCGGGGATCACTTTGTCCCCTTCATCATGGAGCATTCTGAATAAGTAGTGCGAGCCTCTAATATATTTCAGCTTGTGCTATAACCCATGGTAATCTGATGATACATTATTACTCAATCGGGCGACTGTTCTATATATTGCAAATAAACTATTTGCCATTTGTACACAAACTATATAATTCTATAATATATATTTAGCAACCCTGGACATGCCCCAGGCCCACCTAGGACACACCCATAACCACACCAAACCTTCGGGGCCCACGTGCCACATCTATTTCTGAACAGGCCACATATATCCAGTGAAGGTATCACAGAAAAATAATTATTGCTCCTTTTCTTGTACTATTTTGTTATCTTCTGTGGAATGCAAGGATCTCTTTTTTGAACAGAATGGACCTTTCTTTTTGGACTTCTTGAAGAACATAAAACCTGCACAAAGAAAGAGGTGACTACCTTCTGATTCATTATACAAAACCTCTGTTTCATCTAATTATCACGACCTGAGCATTTAGGTATTGGAATTCATAAATAATGGACGAACACTCTAAATATTGAAGGATTGTGTGCATTAAGAGCTTTTCTTTCAGGACATGGTACCAATTATTTGTACTGCTGATAAATGGTTTTTAATCTATTACAGATATATAAATTTCAACAGAAGACATAAAAAATAACACACAGCTTCTTTTTAGACACCGGTTAGTGAATAACTGTACTGATTGCTAAATCAAATCAATCATTAGTTGTAAAATATGTTTGTCAGCCCAATTCAACAAAATAATGTCCAAAAAGAAAAATGATGATAAATGACTAACCATGGCCTATTTTGACAAGGGAACAGGTCTGAATTATAACCTAACAACTGCTCATTAAACAAGGAAACACATTAGTTAAATAATCTTCACATTATTTGCACTTGGGTGTACCCGACTTTTAATTGCTGTCCCTATTAGTGGAATATACTTGAGTGAAACCTTCTATAAAGTCCTTTGGCATAAAATACTTTGGTATTAAGAAAGATATTTAAGCAAGAAAGGCAGTTAGAAAAAGGTTGGTGTGTGTAGGTGTTGTGTATGTAAAAGGGACAGTTTTAGGGTGTTTTAGGGTGTTTTAGGGTCGTTTTAGAAGACCTATGTGTGTAGTTAATTGTCAGGTAAAGCAGCCAACAAAGGACAGCTTAGAAAAGAATAAAAGACGCAGGGCCATCTCTAGACTTTTTGACACCTGGAAAAAAAATCCAAATGCTGCCCCCCCTTGTCATATTGCTGGAAGGGGTGTGGTTTTATAACTGAAAAAGGGTGATGCCACAGTGACTGGTATAAGATGCCCAACATTGATTTTTGATCTGCAGGGCTAACAAGCATTTATTTTGATTAAATGAATTGCCCGTCAGAAGGGAGGGGGAGGAGTCCTAGCTGCATTCTGTTGTGCTATGTAAGTCATGGCTTCCCCTGCTATTTAAAGTGACAGTACCTCCCGAAAATATGTGTTTTTTTACAAACGGCATGGGAGGGGGGGCTGGAATCACTTTTTATGTTTGTGGTTCACTATTAAACACATGTACCTTTGGAATGTAACTCTCTCGTCTAGTTTGTATACTCTATTCCTATACCCCTAGGGGTGGGGGTTTGAGGTGTCTGCACCCTACCAGGTGTGAGTGCATTGGTTCTATGCATTTATGTATCATAATTGCTGCCCTTCCCTTCTTTGTGGACAAAAGCAGTCTGCTAGGCTGTTTTTGTAGATACAGAGAGTAGGACCAATTTTTTTGATAAGGATATATATAGTTTGCTCTGACCCCCTTAACCCCTTTAGTCAGTGGAAAGACGCTCTCTGCAAGAAGCACTTCTTTTTATTGGTAAGTCCAGAAAAAGTCAAGAACGAGGCAGACTTTGGAGGATTTGTTTGGGGAAACTAAAGCAAATCCAGGGGTGAGGACCTAGTGGTTTAGTTCCTCATCCTGGGTACTGTTAGGTGAGGGGGGTTAGCAGTAATATTGTCCTTTACCAATCATATCTACCAACTTCATAGCCCTTCCGTCTTGAATTACAGCATGAACGTACAGGTAGAGTGAGGCAGATGGGAAGGAGCTCACTAATGTAAAAGTAGATTAAAAAATAACTCAATGACTTACTGTAATAATGATTTGACCGACTTAAAATAAGTTCACAGATATGTATACAGAACAAAATATGTGTGCTTCAAACAGAGTTGCCAGATTATCAAAAGTAGGGACATAAACAATAAATAAAAAAATATGCAAATGTTTAGGCCCCTCCCTGAATAAGCCACACCCATTCAATGCTGATTGGTAGATAGCCATTTTAATAAATTAAAGAGGATAGATAGATAAGTAGAATAGAGGATTGATAGATAGATAAAAAGAGTATAGATAGATAGAAAGAGGATTGATAGATAGCTAGATAGAAAGAGGATAGATAGATAGATAGATAGATAGATAGATAGATAGATATAAGAAAGAGGATATAAAGATAGATGACATGATGATCCAGATTCCAGGCTATCCAACTAATCCCCACCCAAATCACCATCCATCATGACAATCCAGCCAAATTATTCACCCCCCAACCCCCCGGATATGATCCACCAGGATCCAGGATCCAGAAGAAAGCACACCCACCCAGCCAACCAGCCAGAGCCAGCCCAGTCCACAATCAGCTGACAACTCACAATCAGACAAAGTAGCAGCAGCCAGCTGCCAGGCCTACATACTAGCAGTAGCATCGGCCACAAGCACAGCCCACAACTGAGTTCCTTCCTCCCCCACGGGCAAACGATCAAGCTGAAGAGGAGTGTCTCTACTTTTAGAGGCATGTAACTAATACGGTGCGGCCCGTACATACGTACATGCGGCTTTGAAGTTAATTCGAAACTCTCGTCCCATTCCCCCACCCCCAAACTCTACAGAAAAGGATAGGAGCATACTGAAAGGTTGAAAGGTACTTCACATTAATAATGATGACAACAATTTTTGGTAGTGACAACTAATGACAGTGTCGGGATTTTTCTCTTTGATGCGGGATGCAAAAATTGGGGGTCAAATGCGGGACAATCCCGCTGAAATAGGGATGTCTGGCAACCCTGGCTTCAACCCCTACATAATCCTATATAATAAAAGCCTAACTGGCACTGCTTATTGTGATATAACGGTGCACAACGTTTATGCAACGTTGTGCACCGTTATATCACAATAAACACTGAATTATATCTTGCCTGAGTGCGCCTCCCTGGTACTATTTTGGATTACGAATGTACAGCTTATGGTTGAGCAGGTGAGGGAAGCAGCACCTGGGAAGATTAAAGGAACGTGGGAGTGTGAGGAGCTATACAGTATATGTGGTAACTGGCACTGCTGCTGCTGGCATGTGCTGCCATGCATGTGTGTGTCACTGCAGTTCCTATGGACTCTCCACTAAAGGTAGGGTGAGATAGTCCCTGCAGTTTCAATTGATTCACCACTAGAGGGAGAAGTAAGAAATACACACAGTGGCATGGAGACCAACAGCAGATAAGCAGATATGGTACAAGGGGGGACTCTGCCACAGAGGGGGGGCCTCTGAGGGGACAGAGGGGGGCCTCTGCCTTTTGGGACAGAGGGGGGCCTCTGACTTTTGGGACGAGGGGGGACTCTGCCTTTTGGGACAGAGGGGGGGACTCTGCCTTTTGGGACAGAGGGGGGGACTCTGCCTTTTGGGACAGAGGGGGGGGACTCTGCCTTTTGGGACAGAGGGGGGGACTCTGCCTTTTGGGACAGAGGGGGGGGACTCTGCCTTTTGGGACAGAGGGGGGGGACTCTGCCTTTTGGGACAGAGGGGGGGACTCTGCCTTTTGGGACAGAGGGGGGGGACTCTGCCTTTTGGGACAGAAGGTGGGACTCGGCCTTTTGGGACAGAGGGGGGACTCTGCCTTTTGGGACAGAGGGGGGACTCTGCCTTTTGGGACAGAGGGGGGACTCTGCCTTTTGGGACAGAGGGGGGACTCTGCCCTATTAGTGGAATATACTTGAGTGAAACCTTCTATAAAGTCCTTTGGCATAAATACTTTGGTATTAAGAAAGATATTTAAGCAAGAAAGGCAGTTAGAAAAAGGTTGGTGTGTGTAGGTGTTGTGTATGTAAAAGGGACAGTTTTAGGGTGTTTTAGGGTGTTTTAGGGTCGTTTTAGAAGACCTATGTGTGTAGTTAATTGTCAGTAAAGCAGCCAACAAAGGACAGCTTAGAAAAGAATAAAAGACGCAGGGCCATCTCTAGACTTTTTGACACCTGGAAAAAAAATCCAAATGCTGCCCCCCCTTGTCATATTGCTGGAAGGGGTGTGGTTTTATAAACTGAAAAAGGGTGATGCCCACAGTGACTGGTATAAGATGCCCAACATTGATTTTTGATCTGCAGGGCAACAAGCATTTATTTGATTAATGAATTGCCCGTCAGAAGGGAGGGGGAGGAGTCCTAGCTGCATTCGTTTGTGCTATGTAAGTCATGGCTTCCCCTGCTATTTAAAGTGACAGTACCTCCCGAAAATATGTGTTTTTTTACAAACGGCATGGGAGGGGGGGCTGGAATCACTTTTTATGTTGTGGTTCACTATTAAACACATGTACCTTTGGAATGTAACTCTCTCGTCTAGTTTGTATACTCTATTCCTATACCCCTAGGGGTGGGGGTTTGAGGTGTCTGCACCCTACCAGGTGTGAGTGCATTGGTTCTATGCATTTATGTATCATAATTTGCTGCCCTTCCCTTCTTTGTGGACAAAGCAGTCTGCTAGGCTGTTTTTGTAGATACAGAGAGTAGGACCAATTTTTTTGATAAGGATATATATAGTTTGCTCTGACCCCTTAACCCCTTTAGTCAGTGGAAAGACGCTCTCTGCAAGAAGCACTTCTTTTTATTGGTATCCAGAAAAAGTCAAGAACGAGGCAGACTTTGGAGGATTTGTTTGGGGAAACTAAAGCAAATCCAGGGGTGAGGACCTAGTGGTTTAGTTCCTCATCCTGGGTACTGTTAGGTGAGGGGGGTTAGCAGTAATATTGTCCTTACAATCATATCTACCAACTTCATAGCCCTTCCGTCTTGAATTACAGCATGAACGTACAGGTAGAGTGAGGCAGATGGGAAGGAGCTCACTAATGTAAAAGTAGATAAAAATAACTCAATGACTTACTGTAATAATGATTTGACCGACTTAAAATAAGTTCACAGATATGTATACAGAAACAAATATGTGTGCTTCAAACAGAGTTGCCAGATTATCAAAAGTAGGGACATAAACAATAAATAAAAAAATATGCAAATGTTTAGGCCCCTCCTGAATAAGCCACACCCATTCAATGCTGATTGGTAGATAGCCATTTTAATAAATTAAAGAGGATAGATAGATAAGTAGAATAGAGGATTGATAGATAGATAAAAAGAGTATAGATAGATAGAAAGAGGATAGATACATAGCTAGATAGAAAGAGGATAGATAGATAGATAGATAGATAGATAGATAGATAGATAGATAGATAGATAGAGGATTGATAGATAGATAGATAGATAGATAGAAAGAAAGAGGATATAAAGATAGATGACATGATGATCCAGATTCCAGGCTATCCAACTAATCCCCACCCAAATCACCATCCATCATGACAATCCAGCCAAATATTCACCCCCCACCCCCGGATATGATCCACCAGGATCCAGGATCCAGAAGAAAGCACCACCCCAGCCAACCAGCCAGAGCCAGCCCAGTCCACAATCAGCTGACAACTCACAATCAGACAAGTAGCAGCAGCCAGCTGCCAGGCCTACATACTAGCAGTAGCATCGGCCACAAGCACAGCCCACAACTGAGTTCCTTCCTCCCCCAGGGCAAACGATCAAGCTGAAGAGGAGTGTCTCTACTTTTAGAGGCATGTAACTAATACGGTGCGGCCCGTACATACGTACATGCGGCTTTGAAGTTAATTCGAAACTCTCGTCCCATTCCCCCACCCCCAAACTCTACAGAAAAGGATAGGAGCATACTGAAAGGTTGAAAGGTACTTCACATTAATAATGATGACAACAATTTTTGGTAGTGACAACTAATGACAGTGTCGGGATTTTTCTCTTTGATGCGGGATGCAAAAATTGGGGGTCAAATGCGGGACATCCCGCTGAAATAGGGATGTCTGGCAACCCTGGCTTCAACCCCTACATAATCCTATATAATAAAAGCCTAACTGGCACTGCTTATTGTGATATAACGGTGCACAACGTTTATGCAACGTTGTGCACCGTTATATCCAATAAACACTGAATATATCTTGCCTGAGTGCGCCTCCCTGGTACTATTTTGGATTACGAATGTACAGCTTATGGTTGAGCAGGTGAGGGAAGCAGCACCTGGGAAGATTAAAGGAACGTGGGAGTGTGAGGAGCTATACAGTATATGTGGTAACTGGCACTGCTGCTGCTGGCATGTGCTGCCATGCATGTGTGTGTCACTGCAGTTCCTATGGACTCTCCACTAAAGGTAGGGTGAGATAGTCCCTGCAGTTTCAATTGATTCACCACTAGAGGGAGAAGTAAGAAATACACACAGTGGCATGGAGACAACAGCAGATAAGCAGATATGGTACAAGGGGGGACTCTGCCACAGAGGGGGGCCTCTGAGGGGACAGAGGGGGGCCTCTGCCTTTTGGGAAGAGGGGGGCCTCTGCCATTGGGACAGAGGGGGGTATCTGCCTTTTGGGACAGAGGGGGGAATCTGCCTTTGGGACAGAGGGGGCCTCTGCTTTTGGGACGAGGGGGACCTGCCTTTTGGGACAGAGGGGGGGGACTCTGCCTTTTGGGACAGAGGGGGGGACTCTGCTTTTGGGACAGAGGGGGGGGACTCTGCCTTTTGGGACAGAGGGGGGGACTCTGCCTTTTGGGACAGAGGGGGGGGGGACTCTGCCTTTTGGGACAGAGGGGGGGGACTCTGCCTTTTGGGACAGAGGGGGGGACTCTGCTTTTGGGACAGAGGGGGGGACTCTGCCTTTTGGGACAGAGGGGGGGACTCTGCCTTTTGGGACAGAGGGGGGACTCTGCTTTTGGGACAGAGGGGGGGACTCTGCCTTTGGAAGAGGGGGGACTCTGCCTTGGGACAGAGGGGGACTCTGCCTTTTGGGACAGAGGGGGGACTTGCCTTTTGGGAAGAGGGGGGACTCTGCCTTTTGGGACAGAGGGGGGGACTCTGCCTTTGGGACAGAGGGGGGACTCTGCCTTTTGGACAGAGGGGGGACTCTGCCTTTTGGGACAGAGGGGGACTCTGCCTTTTGGACAGAGGGGGGACTCTGCCTTTTGGACAGAGGGGGGACTCTGCCTTTTGGGACAGAGGGGGGACTCTGCCTTTTGGGACAGAGGGGGGACTCTGCCTTTTGGGACAGAGGGGGGACTCTGCCTTTTGGGACAGAGGGGGGACTCTGCCTTTTGGGACAGAGGGGGGCCCTGGGGGGACAGAGGGGGGCCTCTGGGACAGAGGGGGGGACTCTGGGACAGTGGGGGGGACTCTGGGTTTTGGGGAGCGGGGGGACTCTGCCTTTTGGCACAGAGGGGGGACTCTGGCCTCGGGACACTGAGGGGGGCTCTCTGGGCTTGGGACACAGAGGGGTCTCTGGGCCTCTAGCGCCGTTAATGTAACAGGCTTAATGTCTAGTCACTATTATAATAATATTATACTAAAAACAAATGTTTTTCCAACCCTGTGTCGAGTATATTCTTGACTTCCTTTTCATCATTCATGTTTACTGCTCGGTGAAGATGTTGACCACTCAGTGGTTCTCCTAAAAGATAAAAAGAAAAATAAGGCACTTGTTAAACAGATTTACACTTGTGTAAAAACATCACTGGGCACAGTAGCAACTTATTTAACCCACCACCGCCAAGTCACTATGTTTGTTTCTCCAATCATTTTATCATTTAATAATGACTACATTTTTATTTAAAATGGTAACTCAAATTTAAAACAACAAACCATATTACTTAATGACTATCAGGGAGATTGAATAAAAGATCTTATCGGTTAAAATGGTGCTAATTTTGCCCTAACCAATCAGATCTTATTTAACATTTGAAAGCTAATATCTGATTAGTTGGGGCAAAATTAGCACCATTTTAAAAGATGAGAACTTTTATTGAATAACCCTGTATATGTCCAGGAAAGGTTTTCTGTGGAATATTAATGTGGACTTAAAGGACAACTTCACCCTCACAAGAACAACTTTTAGAAAGAATGGCCTCTTTAAATATGTTGATATATCATACTTTGCCATATGAATTTATAACTGTATGCCTGCTATGATTCTGGATGCCTCATGGAAACTGAGCAATTTAGAAACCTGTACTGAGCAGGTACTGAGCCTGGGCATGCTCAGAAGAAGCAGATAGGGGATTAACATTCAGTCATTGGCTGTGATGTCAACTGTCAAATCCATAACTGACAGTTACTAACTGGAAGAACCAGGAAGCAGAAACAGGCAACAGGACATTGTGCAGGATTTCAGGTTAGACTTATATATTTCACATTTCAAACTATTACCGTTTAGGGTTTTGGGGGGTGATTTACTTGTATGTAAGTTTTCATTTTGGGGCTGGACTTGCCCTTCAAAAGAGAACTACATTTTTTTAATCCTTATGTGTTTTTCTCTTTAGAACAGAACAGCAGGAAGGGGTGGGACTGTGACACCATAGTGGGCAGAGTGGTGTGTTAGGGGCAGGACTTCCAGGGACGGCATTTGGACAGGATTTCTGCCCTGACTGTGGGACTCTGGAATTTGTCCTTGCAATTGTGACAACCCCCCTCAAATAGGGACGCCTGGCAACCCTGTGTAAAAAATAGATGGTATAACTAAGAAGGTTTCTATGTAATTTCCAGTACAACTCACACCCCATGTAGACTTCAAAAAGCCTTGTGAGCATGTGCACCTATTGCCACGCCCCCTGACCCCAGTATTCACTGTCTCTTTGCACAGAGTATTTTCTATATGGTTGTCTCCACACCAATATGGAAGTCCCTAACAAAACTTTAAAAGCTGCTTGTTACCCTGCAATTTATTTTCCAGCCAGCGTGTGTGGACACACGCCACGGTTGATTTTATCAAATTTTTTTTAATTCTGGTCCTAGCAAAAGAAGATGCAATAAATTCTGCTATCACAAGTTTTGCGAGGCTTTAAAGACAATTATAATGATTCAAAACAATGCAAATTTTATTGCATCGCTTGCGCAAACCCTTGTTAACCGGATAGCACAATCTAGGCTCTGCACTTATTTTCTCATTAGCACAGGACATTGCATCACCTTCTAAATATACCTCTATTCTTTGCCTTTGATTGGTGGCTTAGAAGTCTAAAGTACTCATTTTAGAAAACACAGTGCATGAGGTAACAGGCTCAAATCTCCAGACTGACTTTTAATTTTGACTGAAATGTTAATATTCTTCTTCTTCCATGCTAGCTAAGATATAAACTGCAAAGATTACTTTTCTTTTTTTTATGAAAAACAAAGGAATTTCTCATTGTTAGGGAAAGGAGCATTGAATGCAAAAAAAAAAAAAATTTGCAAAAAAAAAAAAAAAATACTTGAAATTCCTGTTCTGTATCAGAGAGATGGAGGATCTCTGTGCTGTTATAAGATTGTCTGTCATCTTCTAGGATCTGTTAAGCACTACAGAGCATGTGCATGTACTGCAAAACTATAGAGTTTTGCAGTATGGTGGCATTTCTCTTCTCAGCCTAGAGATTTCCATTTTAAAAGGTCTGCTTTTACAATAATCTACATTTAACAAGAATACTTTGAAATGGATCTTTATAGCGTCAAGTTTGGGGCACTGAGGCAGTAGTGCATGCTGCATATTTACCCCGTCTGCACTGCTGCTGTTGCAAATGTGGTTTTCTTCCAGTTCTAGCACAGTTTACATATACACAGGGTTATTCAATAAAAGTTCTTATCTTTTAAAATGGTGCTAATTTTGCCCCAACCAATCAGATATTAGCTTTCAAATGTTAAATAAGATCTGATTGGTTGGGGCAAGATTAGCACCATTTTAAACGATAAGAACTTTAAATGAATCTCCCTGACAGTATACTAACCAATCTTCCCAACATTAGTGCTAATAAATAATGTGGCAGCAGGTCACGACACCGAATGTAGATCTGCAATACAATATTGTTAAATTTACAAAAGGTAAAATGAGCCAAATTACTTTTTTATACCTTGCACAGTTGATGACAAGGAGGTGCAAGTCATTCCCTATATATGCAGAAAGGGACTTGGCAATTAGCCCAAACACCCCATAATTGAAATTTATACCATGACATTTTCTGCTTCCAAATGTAACAAAAGCAGAAGGGGAGCCAAACCATAAAAAGGAGAAGATAAATCAAACAGGAACATTTCAATCACATTGGATAAAGAAAGCCTATTCCGATGCAAACGGGGAAAATGCCAATTTTCTATAGGATTTGTCTGCACTATACACATTTTCTGTACAATGTATTCACTGCGGCTCTAAAACATCATCTTTCTTTTAAAGACATTAGGATATCTTGTGCTTACATGGATCTGTAGCTCAGGGGGGAAAAGAATGAAAGAGGATTAAGATAGCTGGCATGATGGAAATGTGGAGGCTGCTCAGGTACAATACCTTTATAAGAACTGTAGCAGATTGCAGCAATAGGGAGATTGAATTCCAGTGGAATATTTTAGGCATGAAATGTTCTAATGCGTCTTGTCACCACAATACAATGCAGCTTAGAGAAGGACCAGGGAGATGCAATAACATTTGTTGTAGTACTATTGGGCTACTCGATGTACTGTTGGTTTATTGTGGGATTCACACTAACCGTGCAGGCCTGGACTAGTAATTCATATACTGAACAGGGGTACATGGTTTCCTTAGAGACTCTCTTGTTCTCTCTCTATCTTTTGTTTTTTCTCTCTCTATTTGTCTCTCGTTATTTCTCATTCTCTCTCTCTATCTCTCTTTTCCTCTCTCATATTCTCTCTCTCTTTTTCTCTTGTTCTCTCTTGTTTTCTCTTTCCTTCTCTCTCTCTTGTTTCACTCTCTTGTTCTCTCTCATTCTTTCTATGTATCTCTCACTATCTCTCTCATTTCTGTGGGTCTCTCTCTTGTTCTCTCTCTCTCTATCATTTTCTTTCTGTCTCTCATTCTGTTTCTCTATCTCTCTCGTTTTCTCTATATATATGTATATCTCTCTCTCATTCTCTCTCTCATTTTATCTCTATATCGTTTGTTCTCTCGTTATCTTGTTCTCTCTCTTTCTCTCTCTCTATATGAGAGTGCTACTATATGAGACAAATAGTAGTGTAGCAATGGATAGAGCACTCGTGGGTCTTCTTATTAAAGCATTTATTGTTCCAACAGTAACAGTAACATCTAGATAGATAGATAGATAGAAAGATAGATACCAAGATAGATAGATAGATAGATAGATAGATAGATACCAAGATAGATAGATAGATACCAAGATAGATAGATAGATAGATAGATACCAAGATAGATAGATAGATAGATAGATAGATAGATAGATAGATACCTAGATAGATACCTAGATAGATAGATAGATAGATAGATAGATAGATAGATAGATAGATAGATAGATAGATAGATAGATAGATAGATAGATAGATAGATAGATAGATAGATACCAAGATAGATACCAAGATAGATAGATACCAAGATAGATAGATAGATAGATAGATAGATAGATAGATAGATAGATAGATAGATACCAAGATAGATAGATAGATAGATAGATAGATAGATACCAAGATAGATAGATAGATAGATAGATAGATAGATAGATAGATAGAGAGATAGATAGATAGATAGATAGATAGATAGATAGATAGATAGATACCAATATGAGTGCACTCCAAGGACTTGTTAATCAAAACAATTTATTAGGTGCAATGCAACGTTTCGGTCGTGTTTCTTTGACCTTTATCAACCAGTCTGCTTGATAAAGGTCAAAGAAACAACCGAAATTGCACATAATAAATTGTTGTGATTAAAAATTCCTTGGAGTGCACTCATATTGGTATCTATCTATTATACATATCTCTGGAGTAGCACCCAGGCTGGAGAATCTCCATAGGAGATTGCATTGAGTTTTTAGCAGGATGTGGTGGGGGTTATATGATATTACATATAGGAAAGTTGTATATGTATGTGTGTACATTATTACCATTTAAATAACCATCAGTAAATGTATATAAAGTATAGCACTGACATATTAGGTACAATAAAAAATATACAAAATACATAAACTTACTTACAGAGAACATGGAATGGTCAAAATGGGAGGTTAAACCACACCCCTGTGTCTGCTCCATGTGAAAGGAAGTGTAATCCAAAAAACGTTTCTGTCTGCTACACAGGATGTGATGTGTATTGTAATGGACATATACACCAAGGCTCCTTATATACCACCTCCAGCCTGCAGGTGGTATCAGTGAGTGATAAAAGAAAAGATATCCCTGCTCTCTATGGCTAGGAGGAGAGAAAGTGAAAGTAGATTGTGGTGTGTGTTATGGAGAGATATTGACTGCAACACAAGATCCTGTGTATAACATCCTGTGTATAAGATCCTGTTACCACCTGTTGGGGGGACAGATTATTGGACAGACAATTTACCTTATTGGATACAAACTCTGAGGTTACAGATAGGTGTACACCTACTTACAAGGACACACAATATACAGGCCTGGTCAATATTAAAAAGTGATGCACCAGGTGCATCACTTTTGCAGCAATCACCCCTGATTACTGCACATGTTATGTGGGGAACCTGTTTATGTGCACTGTCTGCTTTGTGCCAGACCACCAGAGTAACCCACTGTGTGCCATGCTACCCACAATCCTTCCATAAAGCAGTGATCTGGTACAAATTGGTGGCTGCGGTGCTGGTAATACCATTTATTCTCCCTGTTTTCTCTGTATGTTTGTTCTCTGTATTAAGCTATGGAGGCTGCTACTGATAGTATTGATTTAAATCCTCCTGTCCTTGTACCTGCAGATGAAATTCCCCAATTAGACTCCATAGCTCTACCAGGCCCAATTGCCAAACCTATTTTTAAACCTGATCCATTTGATGGGGTAACTCGGAGTGGACTCATTGGCTAGAACAATTTGAATTGGCAGCCACTATTAATGGTTGGGATGAAGGTGCCCACTTGCAAGTCCTTAGCCTTTTGCTTAGTGATAAAGCCAGGCAGGTATACCAAGGATTTACTATAATACTGAAATAAAAAGCAGTTATCAGTTATTAAAAATTGCTCTGAAGCATTTTTTTTTCAATTAGATCTGTATAAAAGAGTATATAAAGGATAAATCCATTTTTTTAGGTAAACTGGGAATGAGAATATCCCAATTGGGTTCCCTGGAACCTGGTGACTGTCTGAGTAACAGTTTAAAACATACGTGTGTTAAGATTCTATAACCACTGTATCCACACATAGCAAAACATACACACACTGTGCACCAACGGGCACACTTTTGCTAGTATATATATATATATATATATATATATATATATATATACATACAATAGAGGGAAGACAGCACTCAAGTCTCGTCCAAGTTATGGGTGCTGGTACTGGGATCCCGTTGGTCCCAAACCTATAAGCAAATAGAAAAGACACAGCACACCAAGATCAATCCAATCAATGGGTGATTTATTGTCTCACATTGGACTGTTCATACAGCAACGTTTCGGGGTATCAGCCCCTTTATCAAAAATGTTGCTATGTGAACAGTCCGGTGTGAGACAATAAATCACCTGTTGATTGGATTGATCTTGGTATGCTGTGCCTTTTCTATTTGCTTTTATATATATAAACCCAAGCAACTTGTCTTTTGACAAGGCTTCTCAGTGTGTGAAGTGTGCAGGTTGTCCTAATTATGAATAATAATGTTCTCAGATACTTGTGACTCATCTTTTAAAAGCAAATTACTCATTTTCTAGGGTAGGTCAAAGGAGAAGAAATAGACCTTGATTTGTCATTTCTTTTGTTGGGAAGCTTATTAACTAAATAAGATTAATTAAAAGAAAAGATATAATCGCTTTTTTTTCCCAGGGTCAAAATAATTTTTCGACAAAACTAATTAGCCCAAAACTAATCTTTGCTTGTGAGCTGCTGACGGCAGTTTAGTTTAGTCTCTTTTCAGAATCAACGTGCCGTGATTCCTGCATTTAAGTAATTTTTGCTTTAAGATGTTTTGTGTTATTTCACATTAATCCAGATGACAAATAAATTGGTCTACAAGAAGTTACTAGGCCCTCTAGCAATTTTTTATTTGGTGTCCCTGCTAATTAAATCAGCCAGCTTAGGTCCCAGTTTAGCCTTTAGGAAGATGATCAGTTACAATTATCATTGAATGTTACTAACTACAGCTCTGTAATAACAAACAGCTCACATAGGATCCAAGCATTACATGGAAAACCCATCTATGGATTCCCTGCCACAGCTGAGATGCCCATTGTGTCTTTGTGGCAATATAAAGGACTTCCCACACCTGTAAACATGCAAACAGTATCTATATTTGTATTTACATAAATATGTTTATTTATTCCTACCTTAAAAGAAAACTCCAGTTAACTTCTACGTTTATGTTCTATAGACCCCCACCTGACCTATGCATGCACTGGGACAGATGTAGAAAGTTTAAAGGAGAACTAAACCCTTATTGTTCTACTCTATAATCTGAAGGCATCCTCTCCAAGAACACCATATAAACTGTAAATTAACCCTTTAGTAAATGTCATTAAAGTAAATGTAATCCCCTGAAGAATTGGATAAGATAACTGTCTGGCCACATCTACTAACTTCAAGGATAACTATTGTGAATAAATTTTATTTAAAAAAACAGTTAAACTGAAAAGTGCTTGGGGCAGGGATATAGGACTGGTAATTCCTACCTCCCGATATTGTTTCTGTGAGGAGCCCAAAGAAAACTGATTCTGCAAGTCTTCCTCCTGGCTTCAGCACTATCTTTAATAAAAGGATAGTCCAGGACTAACCTGGCAAATAAAAACTGCAGGTGCTGAAGCTCCTCAACGAAATGATATTGTGAGGTAGGAATAATCAATCCAACCTCCCTGCCCCAGGTTCTTTACATTTTTAAACAGTTACTTTTTAGAGTATAGATATCCTTTAAGTCACATGATCCACTTCCTAATATGGATTGTTACAGGATTGGCTATAGACTACTAGTGGGTGTGACCTGCTGTAACTAGTTTCTGCAGTAGCTTAGAACTGGGCATGTAAAAGAATAAAATGGTTAGTAATAAAACTGGTCAGAAATTAAACAAACCCCGTGTTAGAAAGGTAAATTTTCCAGCACCCACATCAAAATGAGATGTAAAGGGCACGCCCTTTTGTAGTGTAGGCACGCCCTCCCAACCCTAATCGCCATGTTAAAATGTTAAAGGACTTGTCCAGTCAAAAAATAACTTAAGCTGTAAATGTTCACCACCCCCCCAAACCCTACTTTCACATGATCAATAATCTCCAAAGATGCCCCTGAAGTTCCTTACCTGACCCGGTACCTCGCCACTCCTCCTCTGCTCTGTGGCTGACAGTGGCTCGCGACCAGGAAGAAGAATGTCTGTCAGCGCAGAAGCTCTCTGCTCCTGTGTTTGCTCGAAACAGGAACAGGGGGCAGGGCCTAGGCGGCAAGGGACTGGGTCAGTCAAGTCCCTTAACAGGCATATTTGGTAACCATTGATAATGCAAAAGTGGGGTTTGGGGGGAGAACATTGTGGAGAACATTTATAACTAAAGTAATTTTTTGATTGGGCTTGCCCTTTAAGAAGGTTCCCCAGAATCTTACTTACCAAGCTTCAATCCCACGGCCACTATGTCTAATGATACTTCTGGGAACAAAGTATTATAAGGGGCCTGATTAGCAGCCAATGGTCAAGCTATTGAATTAGAAGAGGGAACAAAGCTTGGTAAGTACATTTCTGGGGACTTTCTTAACATTTTAACATGGCGGTTAGAGTTGGGAGAGGGTTACCTACACTGCAACAAAATGTTTATTTCTCAATATAAGTCTGCACTGACAAGGGATTAGGAGGGAGGGTGGGAAAGGGCTCCCCTGTGCATGCCAGAGTCCTCCAGGAAGACAAGGAAGTGGCAGATATGGATTACACACACAAAGGCTAATATTCTTAATTTTTTGGGACTTTGGACAGGCATTGCAGGAGAACCATAAGGAGCCTTCTGCCTTCTGATTCAGTATTGATATGAGACTTTAGTTGTCTTTTAAAACAGAATGGCAATCTATTAAAACCTCCTTTCATTTAAAGTACCCAGGAAAAGGACGTAAACCGCTAGGTCCACAATCCTAGGTTTACCTTACTATAGTTTACCTTCTACCAGTTTAGAGAGAATACATCACATACATACATTGAGTGTATGATTTAAAGGGCATGTCCACCCTGAAAATAAACTTTTAGCATAAAAACCCCTGCCCACCCCTAACCACCAATATATTTCTAAAAAAAATTCTCTTCACTTTCCTGGACTTTGAACAGGCACTGCAGCATAAGGAACCATAAGGAGCCGAGATGTAAGGTATTTTGTTTTTGAGGAATATTTTTAAATTAGACAGTGGGGCCAGTATGGGGTTAAATTTTAGTTTTGGGGGTGGACATGCCCTTTAAAATCGCCCTAACCCAAATATAGTAGGTAATTATGACTTTAGGACAAAAAAGTAACCCATGCAGCCACTGCAAGCGATTCAATATCATATTAGTGGCACATTTGCATGATCAGCTGTCAGTCTGAAATGGAATTAACTCAAAGCCGAGAGCTGGCAAAAAAAAAAAACTTCAAAAGGCTATTAATGACAGAAAAACTGGTCCTGGAGGTAGGGATACTTGCTCCTACCTCTCATACAATTATCTTAAAGGAGAACTAAACTTACATTTTTTAAAACTTATGTGAAAGTTTTTCTCCCCAGAACACCTATGCATTGTAAGATTCTTCCCTGGTACGTTTCATTTAGAATATGTGAAATAGATTCTGTAAATAAGAAGACGTCCATGTTGTTGCCAGTACAACCCAGAGCCCATGAAGTCATCAAAGAACCACGCCCCCTGACCCCAGTATTCACTGTCTCTATGCACAAAGTGTTTTCTATACAGATGTCTCAACACCAATATAGAATCCCTGATAAGACTTTGAAAGCTGCTTGTTACCCTGCAGTTTATTTACCAGTCAGTATGAGTTGCTGGAAAATAAACTGTAGGGTAACAAGCAGCTTTCAAAGTCTTAACAGGGACTTCCATATTCTATTTATTCTTATTATTCTTTTTCTGGCAAAAGATAAAGCTTCCAAATGTAGATGGATTCTCTGCTTATTCTGTGTTGGCGCACCGGGTAATGCACCGGGTTTAAAAATACACAGTTCACAGGTTCAATACCACAGACTTACCTTTTTTGTTTCTATGATATTCAATGCAAAAGATAAAGCTTCTAATTGTACCTAGGTTTTAGATACTGTACCTACAGTTCAATAGGTCATGAGTTTGAATCCCCAAACGTACCTTTATTTTTTTGTCTCCATTATGTTCCTAGTACAATATTCTACATATGGTGTACATAGCCATTCTACATGGTTTATCTTAGCCTAGAGGTAAGAGCAGGGCTGCCATCAGAATTTTCAGGGCCCCTTACTAGGTAAATTACTGGGCCCCAGCCAGCAACCCCCCCCCCCCCAACACAGTCATGAATGATGAACCCCAGTCCGGCATTCCCACAAGTCGTCCCCCCAGGCCCCCCTACTCCCTTTACAGCCCCAATATATACTTATTAGAATTATTAAATAAGTTCACTGTTACATACATGATGTGTGCTGTGCAGAGTTAGATAGATAGATAGAGTTAGATAGATAGATGATAGATAGAGTTAGATAGATAGATGATAGATAGATAGATAGATAGATAGATAGATAGATAGATAGATAGATAGATAGACAGATAGATTGAGTTAGATTGATAGATAGATAGATATAGATGATTGATAGATAGAGTTAGATAGATAGATAGATAGATAGATGATAGATAGATAATAGAGTTAGATAGATATATAGATAGATAGAGTTAAGTAAATAGAGTTAGATAGATAGCAGAGTTAGATAGATGATAGATAGATAGACAGATAGATAGAGTTAGATAGATAGAGTTAGTTAGATAGATAGATAGATAGATAGATAGATAGATAGATAGATAGATAGATAGATAGAGTTAGATAGATATTTAGATAGATAGATTGATAGATAGATAGAGTTAGATAGATAGATAATAGAGATAGATAGATAGATAGATGATTGATAGATAGATGATAGATAGAGTTAGATAGACAGTTAGATAGATAGATATAGCCTGACACAGAGTGAGAGAAATAGGTAGAGACAGACAGGGAGAAATATAGAATATTTTTTAAAAAACCAACATTACAGTCCCCAAACTTCAATTTATTAGTGGAGTTAGACAGTTTCCTTTGGGATAAAAGTAGCCATACAGCACAGTAAGTTTTGTTATTGTCACTAACCTCCCTCCTGGCAGGCAGCGTGTTCAGCAGAGATCTACCCAGAATGATTTACAGCTCTTCCCCCTCCCCTTCCTAACTTGCACAGTACGTGCTGCTGAGAGGCTGTGTCACCTGATCTCCCCGATACTTGAAACGGAGGCTCAGGCTTGCAGACTGTGCCGGCACCAGCTACACAATTATCATACAGGCATCTCGGGACATTTCCCGGGACTGCTTCTTAAAGTCCGGGACTGTCCCGATTAATCCGGGACTGTTTGCATCTATGCTCCGGGCCCCCAGAAGCCTCGGGCCCGGTACAGAAGTATCCCCTGTACCCCCCTGATGGCGGCCCTGGGTAAGAGTTCTGCTTTTAGCAAAACAGAGAAAATTTACAAGTTGCAGGTTCTATTCTCCAGACTTACTTTTATTTTTGCTGAAATGTAAGTATTCTCAGGGTTATTCAATAAAAGTTCTTATTGTTAAAAATGGTGCTAATTTTGCCCCAACCATACGGATGTTTTCTTTCAAATGTTAAATAAGATCTGATTTGTTGGGGCAAACTTAGCACCATTTTAAATGATAAGAACTTTTATTGAATCTCCCTGTATGTTTCTTACATCCATGCTATCTTTGAAATACACTTTTTTTGTATGAAAAGTAAAAGATTATATCATTGTTAGGACAGGAGCATTGAATGTGTTTAAAAACAAAAACATTGAAACCCCTTTTCTGTGTCAGGGGGAGGGAGGATCTCTGTGCTATAATGTGATTGGCTGTCAGCTTCTAAGAAGCAAGTCTGCAACTTCCTTGTTTTGATGTGTTGAGCTCTACAGAGCATGTGCCTGTACGCAGACACTTAGCTGGGGGTTTACCCAGCTAAGGTGGATTGTGGGAGCTGACCCCTAGTACTAGGTTATTTTCATAAATCGCCCAATGGCCACAGCAAAGGGAGAGGTGAGACACAGCTTGTTGTATGTTTGTGAATGTGCTGTCTATTGGGATAATATTGTCTGGAGAGTTTAGTTCCCCTTTAACCACATTGAGAACCCAAGAAGGAAGTATTTCCTGATGCTGCACACATATGTATAATATAAAATAATGTGCAAACTTACTTGTTGTTGATACTGAAACTACAGGACTGTAAGCGAATTCCCCATTGCATCCAGTAACCTTGAGTCGAAACCTGTATGGAGTACTGGTCTCTAGGCCTTCTATGGTGTGCTGCCTAGCATATCCCCTATAGAGAACAAAATAGCGTTCACACATTAAACACTACATAGAGACAATAGAGAACATGTCTATTACAGGTTTGTGGCAATGGTTCTTTTTACAGGAACCCGTGAAAGACAAGGATTTCCATGTTACCATGTAATTAAAATCCACCTGTGTCTGCAATGGTTTGAAGCTTGTGTAAAATAAATGGCCTAATGAAATATTTACAGTGCTCAAAGGAGCTGCCAGGAGCGTTGTGTCGCCCACTGAAAAAACACATCAGCCTTCTTGTTAGTTGCTTCATCATCTTTAATCAAAAATATTTTTCCAGCAATACCCTATGCATGTTTAAGGTTCAGAGATCTGTATTGTGTAAATCAAGCTGTCTCGGGAGATCACAGCAAACCCAATCTAATCCTGCCACCTAGTGGTAAGACAGGGCTTTCTCTCAGAAAAAGATATATCTCAATGGCTTGATAAATGTCGCTTATCACAATGTTTTAATAAACCTTCTTAAAAGACAAGTCTTTATTTGTTATTATTATTAGAATATGGGAGACATAGCTCCTGATATAAGTCACATGGGTAATCCAGATCAAAAGTCATTTCCAGAAATGTTTATAGACATTCGATGGAAAAGGCAGTTATTATTATGTAACATACTTTGGGGAGTTCTTCTTTAAAAAATCTATGGTTGGCAGGGGAAATAACCTTTTCATTTTAAGTTGTATCCTTATATAAGTTAATCAACAGTATATCATACTGTAAAATATCCTACTAATATCTTTATATCCTTATAAACAGTGTTAATCTATGTCATCTTATCTAGATTATCAGAGACACATGAAGAATTAAAATGTGCAAAACCCACATATTATAGCTTATAATAGAACATTAAAGAATGCAAGGGTATTGTTGGTTAAATTGGCAATGTTGCTCAAAATATACTCCATGGCTTGTCTGGCTAGACCCTGTCTGAAATTGCATAAAAGTACATTGTACCTGCAACAATCTTTATCTCCAATTCAAATTAAAATGAGTTGCATGATGTAGGGAGACAGGCAGAACAATTTACATGATGCTTCCTGTTTTCTGCTGTATACTGGTCTTACATATTTATTATTATTATTGTTATTATTATAAAGCAACAAAACAATCCCACAGTTCCTTACAAGATTCATTCATGATTCCATTTATATATTGCTAAATCCATTAGTTCCCTTAGTTTGAAAAGGTTTATGTTTAGAAACATGCTTATGAATGTTTTAATTCATCCAGGTCATGGTATATCTGTGATATTCAGTTAGATCAACTTTAGTTCTTAAAGACGTTTTGCTAGTCATCCAACTGACTTTCTCCATTTAGAATGACTTATTAAATCTGTTGGAAATAATTACCCTGGAACATGTCTTAATCAGTATATAACAGCAATGTGTCAGGGACCTTCTGAATTCAACAAAAAAGAAATGTTTTACTTTGGGTGCAGAAAATTAACATCCGTAATCTATTTTTAGCTTATCCTATTTTTATAGCAGTTTGTAGCCAGGTGTCCCTATCAGGAAACCTTTTGGAAATAAATTGCTGCGTGGCTATGCATCATGGGTACAGATCTGCACATGGAGAGAACTCTCTACATTATACTTTCCAACTGAGACTCCTGAAAGGTATTAGGTTCTGTATTTTTAAACTCAAGCAAATACCATTTATACTAAGTCCACCATTAAAGCTTGGTAAAACAGGGTCCGCATTTAAAGGGTATCTATACTCTAAGAAATCAAATTTTCAAAAATTATACCTTTAAATACAGCAAGATCCCACTGCTTCAAAAAAAATTCAGATTTTAAATCTGAGCTGTAGATCCTGAGAAATCATCATTTTAATCACAGCATTTACAGGGAAATATTAATTAGGAGAATCAGCAGAGAAAAGAAGGCAGGGGGAGGGAGGGGGAGATGGGTAAGCAGAGCAGTGTCCATGGTGAAGCTGTGCAGAACTTATAAGTGTCGCAGACACAACAAGAAGGCAGTGAGTAAGGGAGGGTGGGGGCAATTAGGAGCACTCACTAAACATTAATAATTTAATGACAAAGCAAGCACAGGTAAATATGTGAGTATCACTATTTTACTTCTCTCAAATTGTAGTTTCACATAATTTAAAGTTGTTTGAGTGAGTATAGTGACCCTTTAAGAATTTGAAATTCCTCCACTTTAAACTATCGATAGAATTTCATCACTGAAGTAGTGCAATTTTGACCAGCAGTACGAATCCCAGCGGGTTCCTTCATCTCTAATAACCCCCAGGGGTCAAAGGGGGTATTCAATAAGTATCCATGTATTCCGGAATATTGTATAATGAAGCCATCCAATGGGTCTATACATAAGAAAGCCATATCTGCATTAAAAAATTCTATGGAGTAGGGGCAGGGCAATCAGAATTTGAAGTCTGCAGGAAACAATCAGGGTTATTCAATAAAAGTTTGTATAGTTTAAAATGGTGCTAATTTTGCCCCAACCAATCACATGTAAGCTTACAAATGTTAAATAAGATCTGATTGGTTGGGGCAAAATTAGCACCATTTTAAACAATAAGAACTTTTATTAAATCTCCCTGAATATCTTTTGGCAGATCTCTGAATGGTCCCTGGCTTTCTGCACATGCCTCATGCAAAATAAAGAGAGTCTGTCTAGCTATAATATTTACAAGCTCTTCTTTCTTATTATTATTATAGCTATTTGCAGAAATATGTTACTGTTAGAGAAATAGAAAATGTAGAAGGAATAATAAAATATGAAGATGACATGAATATTATTGAAAAAAAAATTAATAGAAACTGTTTATTTATTTTGAGTCGATTGGGGATCAAGGATTCCATGAAGGGGTAAAATAAACACATTACGGGAAAAAAAATCCTAAATATTACTGTAGTCATCTAAACATCTAGTAGGAATAGAACGAATTATAGTCTAACAGGGAGATTCAATAAATGTTCTTATCGTTAAAAATGGTGCTAATTTTTCCCCAGCCAATCAGATGTTAGCTTTCAAATGTTAAAAAAGATCTGATTGGTTGGGGCAAAATTAGCACCATTTTTAACGATAAGAACTTTTATTGAATCTCCCTGTAAGTATTTTGCATCCCTATTGTCTAAATCTTTTTCATACCAAATACTCATACAAATGGTGGTCAACACAGGTCTTGAATAATGTGCCAAAGCAGCTCTGTGGCAGGTCACACAAAAGGTTATACAACAAAAGTCTCCTGATAGAAGCAATCACTTATTTCTCATTCCACAGCTAAGGGGATGTTTTATATAAATGCTACTTACAAGGAAAATGGTTTTAACAAGTTATGTATTTTAGCACAAAATACTCTTTGTTTGCTAATCTACTGTAACTTGTTCTTTATATTTCAGACCCTTAAATTCACTAGTTTTTAGAAAAAGAGTGTAAAAAATGAAACATGTTACAGACGTCGACTAATGCGTTGTTTAATATTTCAGGGTTATAAGATGAGATTGGTCTTTTGGAGATATCCTCTCCAGCTGCTAAATGGTCTATACTTTAATAACTCTATGGCACATTGCTAAAGGCATAACTTGCATATCTGAAGAAAGGAGCTGCTAAATATTTACATACAAACCCCTAAATGAAGTTTGATAGGAAGAATAATTATTCCACCATGCACAAGCGATAACTTGGTTGGTAGTGCACGAAGCATTTTCACACACACACAAACACACACACACACACACACACACACACACACACACACACACACACACACACATACACATTTAAAAAAACCTACAATTTGAGAGAAATAAAATGGTGGTGCTCACAAATGTATCTGTGCTTGCTTTGTCATTAATATAGGGTTTAGTGAGTGCTCCTTATCCCCCCACACTCGCTGCCTTCTTGTAGTATCTATGACACATTTCAATTCTGCACAGCCTCACCATAGACCTTGCTCTCCTTACATATCTTCCTTCTTTTCTCTGCTGATTTTCTTCATTGTTGAACAAAGTGTGTGCAGCCAAAAATGCTAGTAAGAGGTCAGGGGAGGGGAACATCCTATAGTCTGTCAATCCTTATGGATTCACCACTAGAGGGAGATGGTAAGATTGTCTCTGCAGTTCCCATTGACTCACCACTAGAGGGAGAAATACAGGAAACACGCACGGAGGCAGAACACAGCAATTACACAGACCGCAGGTAAGGTTGCTTGGGACAGAGGGGGGACCCTGGATTTGGGACAGAGGGGGGTGCTGTATTTGCAAAAGAGGGGGGCCCTAGATTTGGGGTGGGGGGGCTAGATTTGGAACAGTGGGGGCCATGTAATTAGGACAGAGGGGTGACCCAGGATTTTGGATAGAGGGTGGGCTAGATTTGGGACAGAGGGGGGCCAGGTTTTGCAACAGAGGGGGGGCAGTATTTGGGACAAAGGGGGACCCTGTATTTGGGACAGAGGGGGTGACCCTGGATTTGGGATAGAGGGTGGCTGGATTTGGGACAGAGGGGGCCTGGCTTTGCGATGGGGGGGCTGGATTTGGGACAGAGGGGGGAACCTGGATTTGGGACAGATATGAATGTGCTATTTGTCCCGATAAAGGTGCATTCATTTTCATGATGGTGCTATTTGTCCTGATGAAGGTACTATTTATCCTAATGACGTTGCTATTTGTTTTTTTTAAGATACTTTTGATCCTGATAAAAGCGCTATTCATCCTAACGAAGATACAATTCATCCTGAATCATTTTCAGGCATTAAAAATGGTGCGTGAATTTCTGATTTGATAAATTGTATTGTGTCGTATTGCGGGACAACCCCCCCGTAAAGTGACACTAAAGGGTTAGTTTGACTTGACAGGATCTGCTCCCATTTTGCATAGCCCTCTTTCTGGGAAGAGTAATGCTAAAAAAGATTTCTTTGGTAGTCTGTCAATATAATATCAATGTAATATCCTCTACTAAATCAGCACGGATGCTATCGGGCCACCCTGCTGCACATCTACTTCTGGTCCCAAGATGCCAAAAACTCTACCAGGCACCAGATTGAAAATGACCTTTGGATAGTGACTATTTATGACCATTTGTTCACCCACATTCTCAGGGCTCTGACCTTAAATCACTTGATTTGATTTACAAACATTAAGTTACTTACATTATGTGCAGCTCTTGTTAGTGGTAACAGAAAGAGACATCTCAAACATTTTACTGCAGTGATTAAATGTTGTAGGAGCTCAGGGTGAACTCATTACCAACTATAATAATCACACTTTCACATTAACTATCACATAGAGGTTACGATTATTAAAAGGATAATTTGATTGGCCAGTCTGAAATTGCAGGAGAGATATTGTAAATACGCCCCGTGGAAGGTCTTTCTAGAATATTAAACATTAAAACATTTCTGTAGGAAGTAATATAATCACTGGCTGGAAGGTGGTTTACAGAATTGTTTATGTTTACTGGTTGACAGTTCCAAAGAGATAGTTTAAAACGTAATAATCAGGTATTTAGTTCATGTATTTTCATGCCAGGAACCATTAAAACATGCTAAGTACTGCCGCTGAATAATTCAAAGTTGGCATATGAATTTCATATTTTATGCAGTTTTTGCTGCCCTAGATGTTACAGATTTTGGAGTGAAGAGAGACGGCGAATGGAAGAGGAGAAGGAAGAGATACCATCAAGGTTAGAGAACGGCTTCCTCAGATATTTTATATCAGCTGACTTATAAAGGATTGTCATTTGGATGCTTGGACAATAGGCCTTAAGGCGTGTACACACGTATGATGTTGAACCCAACAAACAACCCTGACCATGATGGGGGACGAATGGCCATTTTTGACGACAATCGCACGTGTGTATGTGTTAGGACGGGCGCCATTCATTGACCCATGACGGATCAACTAACGATGCCCAACTGAAAGCATGCACAAGTGCAATTATCGTCAAAAACGGCCATTTGTCTTGCGTGTGCATGTGCTTGGGGGTTGTTCGTCAGGTTCAACATCATACGTGTGTACGAGACTTTAGCCAGGTTCATTGGAAATGTTAAACACGCCTGTGAAAATAGTAATTTTATACTCATAGAGATTTGATTACGTTTTGCTTGTGTGCAAACCTTTACCAGTTTAACCAGTAAAAAGTGATATTAATCACAGAGCATTTTAACAAACTGCCTGCAGATAACTCCTATAAACACTCACAGATGTTGAGTACTCCACTCTTCCTCGGTAAGTCCTGCAGTGGGCTGTACTGTGTTTCAGTCCATGTAATATACTGTACAGTACCATCAAAAAAGTGCAAAAGGACTCTCTGATCTTCTAAAAAAATGCAAACTTTTTATTAAATCATTTGTGAGAAACTTCTTGGGCAAGGTTTCGGGTGGACCTCCAGCATTTATTTTTCAAAGATTGGAGAGTCCTTTATCACTTTGTTTGATGCAAATAACTCTCGAGGGGCATTATGCATGTGTGCAAGAAACACGTCAGGAGTTTGTTACTTACATTTTAAATGTAATTCAAGAATAAAAACTATAGGGGCCAGTTTTGTTCAAAGTTAATTCAGACACTACCCAATGTAATATCGGGTTAGCGTAGGTCTTGGGAAAATCCCAAAGATCCGAAAATGGAACATACTTCGGAGGCCATTTTTGATAATTATTGAACGTTCGAGGCTATTTTCGAAAAACAGCCATTCTTTAATTATAGAAAATAGGCTCTGAAGTCCATCCGGTTTCAGACGGAACATTCGGATTTCGGAACCAAGGGGTTCTGTGTCGGATCCTGGTCCAAGACGGAATCGGATCCCATCTCTAGTTTTTGCACTAATCTTAATGCCATTGCTACAGTGTCGTGCAGGCCGATGTAGTAATAAAAAAGTTTTGTCTCTCTCACAAGAAACTTTATGCATCACAGGATCTCGGTCAGGTGAGATGTAAATTTTATTATTACATTTGTATTTTTACAGACACAACGTCTGGGATTGCAACGTCTGGGATCGTTTTCTTGCATGCTGATTTTAATTTTCGGTCTAGCGATGGGCCTGGAGCACATGGGCGTAATACTCAAGTGATAGACTCTAGGCATATGCAGAGGGAGGAAGCAGATACCTTTGGATTTAGGGGTGTAACTGCAGGGGCCCGGACTCCCTGTGAGAAGCCGGGCCCATGAATCACCCCCTCCATGATCAGCTGTTTTTAAACAGCTGATCACACACTGATCACACACATGAAGAAATTATACGCGTATATCAGCTGTTTAAAGAGCATGTCTATCCCTTTTTTAAAATCTTTTTCTGTATTGTAGGGCTCCATCTCCCAGCCCTAACCGCCATAGTTATTTGTGCAGAAACTCCCCCGAACTATACTTACATTACCTCTCTCCTCCGACGTTCTGTCACGGCCCTCTGCTTGCATGAAACTGCAAGCAGGGGGCCGGACTGGAAGCCATGTCCGTGATTGGCTGAGAGGTAGCCAATGTTGGGGAAAACGTTGGGGGAAACAGGTAATGTAAGTAGAGTTCGGGGAGTTCCTGCACAAATAACTATGGCGGTTGGGGGAGGGAGCCCTACACTACAGAAAAGGGGATTGAAGCTAGGGGGAGGGAGAGGGAGGGGCTGCAGTGCGCATGGCAAAATTCTCCCAGAGGATAGACAGGAGGCAGAGTCCTATATGGACTCGGCTAGGCTCCTGGTGATCAGTTTTTGGGCCTTTGGAGGGGCATTACAGGAGAACCATTTGGAGCTGGGATGTAAGGTAAGGATTTTATTACACTACACAGTGGGGTCAGTAGTGGGTTATAGTTTTGGGGGTGGACATGCCCTTTAAAAACAGCTGATAATGGAGGTTGTGGGCTTGTGGCGGGCCCTCATACCTTCCCCACCAAGGTAGTTATGCCACTGTTTGGAATCTATGAAGAACTAGTTAAACATCTAGTAATTAACTGGTAAAGATAGCAGTTGCAATTGTGGGCAGAGTTTTTTTTTTAAGAGTGGACAAGCACTTTAATATTAAAACTATACAGTTATAAAAACCTATAAAACAGCTACACAGAAATAGAAGAACTTACATGAAAGCCAACATAATAACTGTAAAATGTATTTTATTTTATGTTGTATATTTATGGGGTGTCAGAAAATAGAAACATTTGGTACAAAACATTGTCAGAGGAGTGGGAGGTATGTTTCCCCCTGATTTATGAGTAGTTTTGTATATACAATAGATGAGGAAACCCTACATTGCTAATGGATTCAGGTTATAGTCTGGTTTGTGGATGAAAGGCTTATCTTATCGTTGTCCTGTTATATTTCTATGTATATCTTCAAATTATTCCTTGACTTTTTGAATGTTAGTAAATCTGACTTCTGGTAAACAGAAACTAGTTCCCACAAGCCTTACAAACCTTAAAGAGCAAGAACAGCACTCCCTCATTCAAGGACAACTTCAACACTCCCCTATCAAAGTACCCGAGGGTAAGGACCTAAACTGATCCTTGGGTCCAGACTGCACTGGATTCCTGGCTGTGGCTGAGGCACAGCCTATGGGAAGTTTGCTCTGCTAGAATCAGAGAATCGGGAAGGGGGGTGGAGCAGAACAGATCCTGAAAACACAACTTTAGGTAAGTATACTTTCAGAACTAATGCAAACCCAGAGTTCAGGTCCTCACCCTCGGTGTTTCTGTGAGGGACAGAGAGGAGGGATGGGCTGGTGTTGTCCTTTTTAAATTAGGCTAAAACTAGATGTAAGGAGCCTTGCCATGGGTTTTAAACTAAAAGGTTACAAATTCTCAGACCCAAAAAACAATTAATATGGGCCATTCGTTAAACATGACAAGCTTCATATTTCTGTCCTTCAAAATGTATTTTCATTGTTTATGGAAAATTAATTTTCATTCCCCTGGACAGCCCTTTATGTACAAACATGACATATGCAAAAAGATCAGACATGTAAATATATCACTCACATTCATATACACTTTAATGCTGTCACTTTTTTAAGGGAAAAGCCCACTGACCTTATCAACATAGTTTGCCATTTCTATCAGTCTGTGTTTGACTTTATCGACATCTTTTCCTTGTCTCTGAAACTGCAAGAATAAAATATAAACATCATTGCAAATGGTTTCAATATTAGGATTTTTTAAATGGTTCTTAATCTTAAAGGACAAGTTAGTTGCTAAAAGCAGAACTATAGTGTATTATATCTGACTAATATATAACACCCTACACCCCTAAAATCACTCAGGGTAAGGATCTAAACTTTTAGGTGCTCACCCCTGAATCTGCCCTAGTCTAGATCATCGTGCCAGTCTAGCCCCACCCCTCCCACAGACCCTCAATGGTAATGACATGTTGCAAGGAGTGTGTCTTTCCATTGGCCAATCCAGAAGCAGTCCCAGACTGTGAAATGGTGTGACCAGTCTGGCACTACAAGACAGACTTTGAAAGCATGTTATATGGGAGCTAAAAGTAAATCCAGCCAGTGGGGAGGACCTAGAGTTTTTGTCCTCACTCTGGGTACTATTAGGAGAGGAAAGATGGTTTGGGGAACTACAGTTGCTCTTTAATTACAACAAAATGTATGGCATCAGAAGGTTCCAGATAAAAATAATCATTTTTGCATCACACAAAACTACACTGAACAAGCAAAGAAATATTCACTTTTCACAATGAGAAGCATTGATACAGTTCAGGCTGAATGAAATGGAGATATCTAGGTAAGCATCCCAGCATGCAGCTTAATGCTTTTTAAAACGAAAAGGTAAATGTGTTAAAATCCCTATAGTTTATCTCATGTCGCATTGATCTCCCTTTTATTATATTGTAAAACCTATAATTTCAGACAATCCTGCAGCCTGCATTGACAGTAAAGGTCAGCGTAAAAACTTTATGTTATTTCAGATAAATGCATAGAACTTTCTGAACAAAAAGAAAAAAAATCTAAAAAACAGTTATGCACATATACACTTAGAAAATGATCTTAGTGGTGGAACTGCATAAAAAAAAACTCTTACAGTTTCAAAGCCAGCATACTGTACATTCACCAGACCCAAGATCTTACAATGATAGTATCTTCTAGATATACCATTGCAGTGGCAAAACTAGGAATCACTGGGCCCCCCAGCAAAACTATAATGGGGCCCCTATCTGTGCTTTATCCCCCTTGGCTCCTGTACCAACGAATACTAAAATATTGTGTGTACGATTAAGTGCGTTGTAGTGGGGCCAAACCCTAAAAGACTCAAATCTTCAATTGTAAATGTATTTTAAGTTGTATCTATCCTTCCCATCTGAACTGAATATCTACCACAATACATCCAGACTGTGCTCTGTTTTATATTCCTGATAAGTCCATTGCACCCACATTGCAATCTCATTGTTCACAAACTTTATAAATCATTTATTTTTATCCTTTTTTTTCAGAGTAGAAGAAAAGCTTATCACATAAATTATGCTCAATGTCTTAACAGTGCATATACAGATGTTAACTTTGAGTGTAATAAGATCCCCGCCTGTATCACAATACACATTAGTAACATTTATTTATTAGTATCAATTATTTATTCATTACAGTCCGAGGTGCTAGCAAAACAGGAAATTTACATACAGTACACAGAAATATCAGGAAATACTGATTGCGGTTCGAGAGCAATTAAAGCAAATGTATATATGGGCACAGTGATCTGATCTTCCTAGGGCTGGCACCCAGTAGTAGCCTTTTGTGAAAGATGATTGACACATGTACAGACTTGTATTGAGGGGACCATGCTTGGTGGGGTGAAGTTAGCCCCTATAGGCTGTTTAGAGTAAATACAGATCTTGTGTGTTCGATTACTGCTACTACCCTAGTATTAACTGAGATGGGGTTGGGGGGGAGGTGATTGGGTAAGCAGGGTTCACAAATTCGCTGTTTAGTCAATTAGGTGGGGGTACACCATACCTTATAATGACTATCAGTAAAAATATTTACATGATGATATTACATAAAATGATCTTAGTAATGTTCACCTCCATCACTGATAGAATTGGCAGGCATTGTTCCTTTAGAAACAGCCTTTTGGTGTTGAAATATGTCATCAGTTAATGGGTTATATTTAGCATAGCTATTGTTATGTCCTTGCTATTTAAATTTGCAGCTTGTTTGTAGCTTTGCTGACTCAGGTCTGAATTAATGTTTCCTTTAAGGTAATTTTGGGAAGAGCTGTTCCCAGTTCGGCTAATAGGGGGATAACATTTTGCAGTAGATTTCAACAGTCAGACACTACATTTTCCTCTAATGTTTTACAAGATGGCTGTGGTCAGAAATTGGCCTTATAGAATGTTGTGACATAGAACTATGGGAAATCAGTAAGCCTCGCTCCTACTCTTTGCCAGTGGGGCAGGCATGCTCAGTATTGACTACTCTCCCACTACTAAGGGGAATATATATGTGTGTGTGTGTTGGGGGCATTGTTAAAGTGACTGTTGTAGCAAAAGATTCTATGGATTTTACACCAAGAAAGGCAAGTTATTAATTAAGAATTCATTTAAAAGTGTTGTAGACCAGACAAAAGTTTTCCTTTTAAACTTCACACAACGTACCTCACGATTATCTGCTACAATAACAAGCTCCACATACTTGGTTGCCTTCGCTGTATCTCTCTTGTGCTGCCAAAACAGATTATAGACAAGATCCACATGAGTATTCCTTGTCAGAGTTTCAATGCACAATTCAGACTTTCACATGTATTTTTTGCCACTTCCATTTAGGAGAACATTTCTTTAGATAATGAGAAAAGAAAATAGATAGGCTGGCTGGAGACAGCACCTGGTGCCTTTTTACCTCTACTCAATATCTTTAAAATTGGCATTGATAATATCATATTCTTCACCTGTTACCTTTCACACAAAACATTTCCCAATAAATCTTCTGCCATAACAAATGTTAGTGAACTTTATTCATGCACAGCAACAAATTACTTTTTTTTTACGTTATACTCATGTTCAAGTGTTTAACCCAAAAATATCTGAACCATTCAAAAAAAGTTTTTCACCAGAAAACATTAAAGAGCAACTATGCCTGAAACAAACTTTCAAATGTTAAAGGAAAACTATACTTCCCCAACTCCACACATGAATAGTATCCAGGGTATGGACCTAAACTGCCATGTCCTCACCCCTGGGTTCTTTTTAGTTCCGTTGAGTTACTTGCCTAAACTTTCCTTCTCTGCTCCAGACTGTCCCACCTCTCTCAGTCCATTGGTAAAGGAAGAAAACACGCTTTGCAGGAAGAGAGCCCTCCTATTGGCCACATCATGAAGAGTGGCAACAGAAAGTTTAGGTAAGAAACTTAGCTTAGAGTTACATAGTGGTTTAGGTCCTCCCCCTGGGTACTTTTCATGGAAAGAAGAAGAGGAGTGCGGATAGGTGAGTATAATTCTCCGAGCAGTGAGCTGTCAAAGTACCAGTCGGGCAGATCACCATTCCCTTCAGTGCTCCCTCATTGTAACTATCTTTCGTGTGACTAACATTATGGGAGATAGTCATGCAAGCACACACAGGAAGGTAGGAATAGGATTTTCTACCTTTCTGGGATTGGGTCCTATCAAAAGATTTGTGAGGGGTAGTTTTTTTTTGGCATATTTGCCCTTTAAATAGCCAAGAGAGTTAGAAAAAATGTTTATTAAATGCAATATTGTAATAGGTAATACACCAGTCATCCTTATTTTGGATTTGTGTAAATTTTGTGGTAGAAAAGGGGAAAATCAGTCAACACTGCAACATAAAACTTACTGCAATGAGTAGAGGATTTCACCTCATTGGAGACTATTATGAAGTTATGAGTTCACTCCCACTTGCACAGACAGCACATATACCAACAGGATAAAGCTAATAAAAGCAGTGTGTGCATGAGTGTATGTCACTGTTTTATCAAACAATTGCACTTGTACACACACAAACCTTAGGAAGGAAGGAGTTTTTATAGCGAATCTAAGGCTGTGTGGCTGCAGTGCACAGTAGCTTCCTATTATTATGCTCAGTGCACTAGCACTCAGCACAAAAGCCATCAGCATTCTGCAGGCAAGAAATGTGCCTTCAATTAATAGCCGCCTCTTGCATTTTTATGGTAAAACAAGTATTACAGACATGTGCAAAGAAGCAATGGAAGATTAATAATGTGGCTCTGCATTTACCAACATTACAAAGTGACACAAAGTAATAATAAATCACTGGCCACTATTTTAACAAATGTTCCTCTCGGTTTCTAATCACAGCCATATACTTGATTGATATGAAAACCCGTTAGTATTTGTATTTTGTTTCTTTTATCAACTAACACATCCATCAATATTTTAATGGCCCTGGCAGTGCAGTCATATTCCCTGTGCCTACTGTACTCCATATTTTCTGGGTTTTGTAACTCTTGTAATTTGTACAATGTAATGCATTAGATCCTTGGCATAGTGCAGTCTCTGGGGCTCTTCACTGAGGCCTCAAGGCACAGACAAGCTGTTGCAACTAGGATTTGCCATTGCCTGTAGTGAGCAAAAAAATAGCTAAGGACCGGATGCATAGAAGCTGAGACACAGGAGGTGAAGTCTCTTGATTTGTGGTGGCAACCGACCAATCGCTGCTTTCTGTTTTCAGCAGAAGACACAAATGTTGTGTCATGTGACCACTGCCTAATCCCATATATTAACCCATTGTATGTGGAAACCATAATACAGACATTAACAAGATGTCCTATAATTTCTATTATGTCTTTCTGGGTCTATTCCCATACACATGTACAAACTGTATACACAGTTACCAACACGTGATTCAGGATGAGTTTTCTTGCTTGATACTATATATAGATATAGTATCTATATCTATATATAGCACTATATATAAATAAACCTTGTGGAGATTTTTAGTCTCCACAAGGTTTTGTGCCCTATTTTTTACTCATGGTCCGTGCACCTGGATGTTTTCTTATGGTTAAAACACAGTTTATTAATTTAATTGGATTTTTTATATTTATAGATCCTTAGGCTGGTCAAAGAGAAGCAAAATGGCTGATTGAACAATTTCTCTAGCTTATATTGAGCATGTCTGAAATCGCTGAGCTACGGGAGGGGCGGTAACTGCAGTGGTGGTTCTGAAATATTTTACTGTATGTTTCTGGACTAAAAACATCAGGGGGAAATGTATTTTAGGCCGCATTTGTCCAGCAAAAATAGTGTGACATAGTAGCACAATCTTTCTAAATATTTATTATAAATATGTGTACAGAATTGTTACTGTGATTCTCTTTCCAGTCCCAGCTAGATTCCACTGTTAAAGGTTACCATTTACTATGGATTAATGGTATTTCCAAGACTAAAACACTTCCATGAGCTCTAGAGCTGTCATGGCTAGTTTCCTTAAAAATAGATAATTGCATAGATTCATGTACTGAGAGTATAAATCCTTAATAGCAAGCAGTAAGACAAAATCATACCAACATGAAACTCTTATTTTATACATCAGAAACTACTTTCAAGATCCTGCTCCAAATTAGGATCAGTATCCACATTCAGATTATATTGCAGCTATTTCAGAAATCAACAGGGAGATTCAATACAATTTCTTATTGTTAAAAATGGTGCTAATTTTGCCCCAGCCAATCAAATTCAAGTTTTCAATGTTAAATACGATCTGATTGGTTGGGGCAAATGTAGCACCATTTTTTAAGGGTATGTCCACCGTGATTTTAAACTTTTATGTTTCCAGTTTAACTGAAGGACAGGAGGTAAATGCACTATGTCTTACCTCCATGTCTTACCGCGTATCGCTCCAGCGCCGGCTTTACTGACAGTCTCCGCCGTGTCCACGCTCCTATGCACTGTGTTCGCACACAATGCAAAGGACTGTGGATCCGTCAGGGAATGTCAGTGCAGTCGGAGGCTGTCAGCAGCGCTGGAGCGATACGCGGTAAGTTTCTTCTGCTCTCCTGTAAGTTTTACTGAAGGACAGGAGGTAAGATATATCGCATTTACCTCTTGTCCTTCAGTTAAACTGGAAACATAAAAGTTTAAAATCACGGTGGACATACCCTTTGATGATAAGAACTTTTATTGAATCTCCCTGGTAATTTCTATATTTTACCTAATTTCCAGTTTTGAAAGGGCCTCCAGCTGGCCCATGTTCCCTCTCTACTACAGCGATTAGGCTGGCCTCTGTGGAGCTCATCATCGCATGATGCAGCTCCTCTGTTTAACTAGTATTTAGGAGCAGAGGTGAGGCAAGGTCAGCTTGTTAGGAGCTGGATAAAACCTAAAACATGGAAATGAATAAAATAGCATAAAGGGAGTTCTGTAATGTATTTCTTTATTCCTTCTTTATCTTTATTCCTATATCAGCAAACGGCTTACGGTAAGAATAATACAATGGTTGATCAGCTCTATGCAACATAAGCAGACAGCGTTAAACATCCAATTCAGGCAATCCAATAAAAAAGAGTCCAGTTTTGTTTTCAGTCTAACCCACATCATCATTACAATTTACATTTGTCTGGAGATGTCCAATGCTGCTTACCCTTTTAATATAATCTTGAGGATACTGAAAATTGCCATTGAGGGAAATGCCTGAGAGGTTAAAATTTTGGCTGCAGGATCCAGAAATCAGCTTTAGATGTTCTGCTTGGTAGAGGAGGTATCTGGTTGTAGAATTAGCCTGTGGCTCTAGAACATATGCTCTGTTTTCAAGTGTAATTAATCCCCTGAAAATAAACAAACAGTGGGGTTACTGAAGTCCAAGTTTGCCTTCATTCAAAACAATATTAATATCCACTCTTCCATTCGCGTGCACATTTGGCAGCAGAGGGAAAGGTCTACAAAAATACTAACTCCTTCCATTCAATGTCTGTGCAGGACCAGTAATGGTACTAACAGGTGGTCTGCAGGTTTTTTTTTACAATGAATGACAGCCTTGGCTGTTTATATTGGAAAGAAACACAGTAACATTTTCTTCTGAAATTCTAGGTTTGGCGGGCTTTGTAAGAAGCCTGGATTTGTTCTAAGAATATGGATATTTACAGTTTTTAACCTTGTAATATTGTTATAGGTATAAGCAAATATTGTAGCACATTGCAGAGCTCTTCTCTCAGTCATTCCATATACTTTGTCAGGTGAATAAAACAACATATCAGTGGGTGGTTTAAATACTCTGGTTACCCAGGCTTAGTGCATCCAATTAATTTAAACATTGATTATTCTAAAGTGCTCTTGTGTTAAAGTGCTTTTTAATTACAAAGTGTTTAGTAGAAATGGCCGAAACTGATGGGTTTCGTTCCATTTTCGGATCTTGGGAAAATCCAGAAGATACGAAAATGGAACTTAAATTTCGGACTTCGGACTTTTCAATAATTCTGGAAAATAGCCTTGAACGTTCGATAATACTCGAATTTCCGATCGTATTTTCCAGTATTATCGAACATTCAAGGCTATTTTTGAGTATTTTTGAAAATAGCTTGAACGTTTGCTAAAAATCGAAAACGCGATCTGAAGTCCCGAAACCCGAACAATCCATCCGGTTTTGGATGGAACATTTGGCTTTATAAACCGAGGGGTTATGTGTCTGATCCGTGTCCGAGTCGGTCCCGGATCCCATCTCGACTAGTGCTAAGTGAACAGTTCCTTTAAATGCTGTAAAAAGTTATTATACATTTTTTCTTTTTATTAAAGTGCTTTATATTAAGTGCTTATAACTTTAAAAACTAAAATAAGCAACATCACCTTCTTATTTTGTGGATACATTATTAGTAAATTTTTGTGCTTTCCTAAAAAACACTTGCGTGTGTGTTCAATTTAAAATTCCTATAAAATCTTAATTATATACTTATTAGCTCATATTATTTAAGCATATTGAGCATGCCTGCATCAGTGGTACGAGGGATAGAGGTGGAGTTAGAAAATAACAGGAGGGCTTGCTTTAAGAAATATTTTACAGATTTCACACATGTAAATGTAGTTTTGTAAACCCAAAACATGTTTGGGTTAGGATTGCCTTTAGGCCCCACTAGAATGCACCATTATAGGGTGACATAGTTCCTTAACATAGCACCCAAGATGATACGGATCATCTGTATGCAGTTAAAGATTTCCCTGATGTCCAGCTCCTTTTTGGTCTTCTGTCTGCAGTTAATGACATGGTAAATATAGGAAGATGCACTCTGGCCCCATCTTGATCTATCAGTGACAGAAGACTAGAGGTGGAGTGGACCGTTGTCACAAAGTAACACATCAAGTAAGTATTAGAGATGATCTGTTAAGTGCCCAGATGTGAGAACTTAGCGGTTTAAGTCCTTTCCTTGGGAACTCTTTAGGTGTGGATCGGAGCTGAGGTGAGTTTAATTGTCCTTTAAGTCACACAAGAGATAAATCCAAAATACAAAGGCAGCTCCTAGTAAAAGTTTTTCTCTGAATTTAGCTTCTTAGTGTAGAAATCATTTATAGAATATTTCATGTTACTGGAAATCTGTCATGTCACTTCTGTTTTTTAGTGTTGCCTCTTCCTGGTGGTCCCAGACACAAAACTCCTTTTGTACATGCTAACTAGATCCTTGTGTTTGTATCCCCATTCCCTTCTTGTAAATCTGCATGTAACAGTTGACTCCAGAGTCCCCACCTATCTCCCAGCCAAACCACCTGTAAACCCCTTATATTTGTAAGCATTTCTGCTGCAAGAGGCTGTCCTTTGTATGTGTTTATTTGTGCAGCAAGCTGTACCATTTATAGACACTTACCACTGCAGCATGTCAGTTTTATACGTGTGTGGGTCCTAAAAAGAAATGTAACAACCCTATTTCAATTATACGAGTGAAGCTGCAGGTGGAGCATAATGAAGTGAATCTGATCTATTTTAAGGGTTAGAAAAGTGTGTTTTGTTTATGCAAAACTTCTCACAGGTAGCCCTACTGCTGCATCAATTTTCTAAAACAAGTATGCAAACTCTCCAACATTACTCCTTTAATTGGTAAACTAATACAGTAGATCCAACATTGTGCAGATCTGCAAGTGACGTACCCTCTTACATTCCACCATAATAGGTACGCCTATAGAAACGACTCTAAGCTGCAAATAGAGGATAATATAGTGACCTTGAGCTTAGAACAATTCTGTGCAATACATTTCTCAATACTGTATCTATGTAAAGGTAAATTATGAAAAGAAAAAAGTAAAAGATAATGAAGTGAACCTGATCCTGGTACAGCTCAGTGCGATGCACATTTCAACAATGAAGCTCTATGCAACTCTGAGCCTGTTTCAGTATTTGAATATTTTTCATTGAATATATTCTTGCATCATAGGTGTTAAAGGTGTTTAGTTTCCCAGATTAGCTTCATTGCTGCACAAAGTCCACTTGGTGTCTGTGTCTGTGTTAGCCACTCCCCATGTCCTGGCCAACGTAAAATCCGCAGCAACAGTAAAAAAAAAAGTAGTGAGGAGCTTGTGTTTGCTACATTAGCTCACAACCTCCACAAACAGCTGATTGCATGTATGAAAGAAACATAAGCGAGATCAGCTGTTAAAAAGACCGGACCTGAATTTATGGGGCCACTCTTACTCTGTCTGAGAGGAGGAGCTGCTATTCAGGTATTTGCAAATAGGAAGTATCATTTGGACATATCTGGGTGAACATTTTTAAGATGACAGGTAGGACATATTAAAGCTGAATACAGGACTCTACCCCACACAATACATAGTGTAAGACACAGATCACACACTCCATACAAGAGCCCTCTGTTTAAAACTGCTACATTTAAAATGAATCCAGGATAATGCTTCTATCTGCAATCTATCCAAATTTACAGCAGTATAAGGGGTGGTGCTCCCTGCTTACACTGTGAGATGTGACATCACTAGCACCATTGCTCCACCCTATAGCCACATACTTAAGCATGACAACTTGAATCCTTCTGCTGGACATTACATCATCAGTTACAATCAATTATTTTTAAAGCTAGCCTCAAGCCTGAAAAGGAACTAGTTTTATAAAAGATCAAATTTTGAGGGTATGATACAGCTCATGCTGTTTCTGTTGCAGAACTTTACATGCCTATAACTTTTGATTCAAAGCATCTAGTGACATGATCTTAGGCTTGTTTGAGAGGTATATTACAGCTCTTTTCAATCATATTGTAAGGGCACTTGAATGGGGCCCACTGTTCCCCTTTAATGACATTTTTACAGGAAATCCATTGCTCTTGTTTATTATACATAAAAATATATCAAGTCCAGTATATATATTCATTTCCTACATGTCAAACATTGAGAAATAATTACAATAATATAAAAAGCCTCAATTTTCTATGATGAGACTCATGCATATTCAATAACAAAAAATACTGAAGGGGAAAATAACATCTGTTTTTAACACAGACGAATTACTGTCTAAAATATTTCATGAAATATTAAAATTAAAGGAGCTAGGCATGGGTAATGAACTCATCTATCTAAATCTGGGATTCTTCCTAAGTGAAGCGGACTGTCGGAATAACACAGGCATGCTGAGGATAATATTTAAGGTCTGCGTTATGTCAGGGTAATGCGAAGAGAGAAAAAACATAAAGAAAAATGTGCTAAAAAGATAGAGCAATAACGCCAATTTTGGTAATTACAGTGATTAAAACCGCAGCGCTCGGAAGTGGCGTGTTATTTAGCACTGACAGAAAAGGTCATTGTTTGTTGAATAGTTGTGTAATTAAATAAAAATGGAGACATTTTTACTAACCTTGAAATAGTAATTGATTAATTGCATTATTTGGCGTCTTTTCATCCACCGGGCCCGTGTTAAAACCTTCATGGCACAACAGTTATTTAGCTGTGATCTTTAATAAGGTTACATCTGCCTTTTCTTTTGTGACCTATTAGTTCTAATTGAAATAAAACGGTATAAAGGCTGCTATAGTTTTCTTCATGTACATGTTAATGATTAGGGAGCCAAATTCTAGGATATATATCGAATATAAACTGTATATTTAACATGAGAATGTAGGAAAACTGCTAGACTTGAGTATAAACCTAGGGTTAAAATTTGCAACCACTACCGCTAACTTCTGGTTTAGCAGCCTGTCACTTCTACTCCTATAATGAGGGAGAGTTCAGTCTATATCTCCCTTTCTTATATGCAAATAAAAACAGGAGCTACTTCTGGGTAATTTTCATGTTTCCACCTCCCAACTTCATGATACTTGACAATCTCCAGGATGTTCCAGGAGGAAGATCTGCTTCTTCTTGCTCTCTGGCTCCAGGCTTTATGCCTCCTCTGCATCCTTTAAGTTATGCAGTGGAGGAGACCTGGGGAAACAGCCGTAAGTGATTGGCTGTGACGTCACTTGTGCTATACAGAAAAAGAGAGCCAGAGAGCACGAGGTAGAAGATCTTCCTCCTGGAATGTCATGCATTGTAGGTAAGTATTGCAGGTATTGTAGGTAAGTTGGTGTTTGGTGGTGAGGGAGGTCCTGATTTGAAATCTTACATGTTTTTATAAGGGGTGAACATGCCGTTTAAGCTTTTAATACACAAGAGCCATGAATATTCTGTAAATCCTAATAAACAGTGAATCAAGTAAACAGTGTTACTTGATTCACATAAATGTGTGTGCCCACTTCTTTACATATAATTATATTAGAAGTTAGCATTGGGTTCCATGTGCTATAGTGAAGCGCTTGGCCCTGTAATATTCTGTAGTAATGTAACTCCTTGGTGCCTTCACATAACCTTATATTGTACTATATTTACTATATATTCAAACACACAGTTTTAACTAAAGTTCTTACCTGAGTCCTGAGCAAGAGCTGATACTGACAGATGACTCTGAATGTCCCTCTACCTCTCCGTGATAGTAACAGTTGTCCTGTTGTAACAAGAAAGTACAAATTTATCCTTAAAAACACACAATGTTTGTGCAATATAACACCTTACGGCATTGATATGAAGGAGATACTAAAACATCACACAAAGATCCTTAGTAAAATTGAATAGGCCCTTTACAGCACACAGATCTTTAATGGAACCAAAGTAGAAGTTAATCTGGAAGCTCAACTGCAGGGGGGCCCAGGAGCAAGAAGGGGCCTATCTTCTTATGTTTCCAATGAAAGATATAGCCTTCTCCCAGAAAACCACTGTAGCTGAAGCAGGGATAGGGGCCGCATTATAGGTTTGCTGGGGGGCCCAGTGATTCCAAGTTATGCCATTGAACAATACACTTCTAAATCGCCCTAACCTAATAGTTCCCAGAGTAAGTCCCTAAAATGCTTGTGTTTCCTTTAGATTCCCGAAATGAAGCTGTCAAAGACAACCCCTTATAGGAGTCGAGGACTCCTCCTTGCAGACATCTCCCTCCCATTGGTAACATTCAGGAGCAGACTGGCACTACAAGGTGGTTTTGCTTGGAAAAACTACAGAGCAAGGTTCTCAGTTTGTACACATGGCAGCAATGCATTCAGATGTGCACCCAAACCTCTGATTGGCAGAGATACAAGTCACTGCACCAGCAATTTCAATAATCTGATAGTGGAAAATATTTTCCACTATTAACCCAATTTTGATTCAAACTTTCACCCACTGTCCAAACAATTATAAGTTTGCTTATGACAATAAGGAAAATTATTGGAAACCCAATGTACTGGTGTTGATTCATTTCCTCTTTCCCTTGGTCCTTTACAAATCTATAATGATTGACAAAAACATGAAAAGGAAAATCTCTTAGCCAAAGAGGACCATGGGAGAAAACATGTGGGCACCAATCACAAATTGACTTTCTAAATTCATTTTCTGGTTTCTAGAACTTGCTTTTTATGAAGTGACTTTACATTGTATAACACATTACGGTAATAAAAAAACAAAGCTCTACCACCTGCTGTCTACAAGAAAGAAAGTAACACGGATAATTAAAGTGCAGAAAATCCATCTTTTTACCAGGGTACATAGGAAGGACTTACATGAATAAAAGGGGAAATCTCTGTTGGGGACAATACAAATGATGAGTTGTTTTATTTATAAATGAAAATATATAGCATGAATTGATTTGAAATACCAGCAAGCGAAATCAATAGAAGGCTATGGAACAGCAGGATATCATACTACCTCTCTAAATCCTGAAAATCCTTCACCATTTCCTTCCTGTGTATTGTGCTTTGAAGGCTCTTCCAAGTTAGGGAGGAAATACGTTTATAACCCCCCCTACCCTCCACTCACAAACGCACACACACTCTAGGAAAAAAGGACAAAACGGGAAACACTATTTTTATTAGGTAAGTATATGAGAAAGCAAAAACACACGCTAGATTACATGGATGGGGGTTATACTTTTTTTGGCATTTCAAATACTCTTACCTGAAAAAGGAGTGTTGCTTACTGTATTTTGCCCATTAATTTTCTTTTAAAACAAGATTCAGCCTCCTCGTAATGTAATTCTCCTCCTCGTAACGTAATACAAGCCTCCTACTAATGATAGGTGCCCCTCTTGCTTATACTGTTATGATATGTAACTCATTATACTCTAAGCATTGCTCTTTGTGGTCTATTGTGCCCTATAATAATTAGTCATTTTCAACTCAGACGATAAGCACGTCAGGATTTTTCATAGAGAAACACACATTAAAGTATATTAATTAATTGAAAAACATATCTAAGCAGAATGTGCTTTTATGTGCTATTATATGTATTCCCATATATCTACTGACTCACCAGATAGAAATAGTTATACTATCTGGCATACGTTTCTGTATCACAAACTGAAGCCTGGCACACATTTGTGTCTTGATGTAGACTAGGCTGACTACAGCCTGTGAATATAAATGGAAGCACCCATTGCCATTTTAGGGCAGGCAGATGGAATTGGAAGGGGGGGTTTATAATGGACACTCTGACTTTATGTGATTACATGTTCTCATCATTGCCTTAACAATGGACAAGAAAAGAGAAGATCCACTTGACCTTGCTGATTGACATGCTTTTTCAAATTGATTTTCTGCCCTTTCTGTTGTCATGGAAATATGAAAGGTCTGTTGTTGTTATTGACTGTGATTGGCTACTGGACAGCCATGAGGCCATAGCCTGAAAAAGGGAATATATTAGAAATGCTCTTTTATTTAGTTACTACAATTACGTAAATATCGGTAAATGTGTTGAGTATTTTTTTTACTTTACCGCCATGTGGTCTTAACCAATGTCAGAAATATTGCACATCCCCCATAAGCAATTCCACATTCTGTTAGAAAGTTGTCTTTTTTCTAACAAGCAATTTCCTAGTTACTGCTTAAAGTGGGTTTTAGCAGCCTAGTTGGCCTAATGCTGATTAGAAAAAGCTATAGACCTGCTTGTATAGATAGATATGTGAATACTTTCTGAACCACTGTCAAGGGAAAAGTATATCCTTAAGAACCTCAATTTTTCTGTTTTCTAGTTAATGTCTATAGGCTTGAAATCAGGAAACCCAGCTCAGCTGGACGTTGGGGTTTGTTGGTGTAGTGCAAGATTATAAACCCCCCGAATCATGGTTGATGGCATTTCTATGTTAAAGGGTATGTACACTGGAAAAATTGTTTTTTTAAAATTGCTCATTAGTGGAACTATAATTCTTCCCAACTTCACTGTACAATTATTTTGTTGATCTGTCCCCTATTTCTTTATATATCCATTCTGAAGATAAGATGCTTCAGCTGTCAATTAAGTACCTTATAATAAACTTCTGCTGTTTGCAAGTACTGCATTTTGTTGTTACTGGAATGATGTAACTCTAACTAGATTGGTGACAGTTGGGGCATTTTATCTCTCAATGCTAGATGATAGAGATTACAGAGCATGCTCAGTTTAAAAAACAAGTTAAGAGAGGGACGAGGGATACTGAACCTGAGCAAAACAAGTAGTGCATTTAAGGAGTGCAGCAACACACACACCTCAGAGTAATTGCTACTTACATGTATTTAATTATAGATTAAGATGAGGCAAAGTCATTTTTTCAGTATACATACACTTTAAGGCTAGTGCAGCCCGGTACCATTGCTCTATTTCCATGTAAAACTCTAAAGCTTATTGATATCTAAAAGGTCAGCTAGAAGTTCAGTATTTACTTCATGCATCTTCAATAGGCATTACACTCATGAATTTCAACTGCTAATTTATTACTATATATATATATTAAACAAATGTGTCCAGATGTCCTATAATGTCCTGTTTTCCGTTTATTTCAAGAGAGATTTCCACACAGATTTGGAGGTGACTGCTTTTGGAACCAATTATTTTTGGAAGTTACAGCTCAGTGACCAAGAGTGATTAAGTTTATTTAAAAAAATACTCTGTACCCATTACATTTGACCCTTTCACTTACAATTCTTTTTTTTTATCTTGTGAAAATAAGAATCTAGGCCATTTTACCTGAGAAGGGAAAAAAATCCTTCTGTATTCTATCCATCAGTCACTTGAGCTGCATCAACCAAATACAATGTGAATTTGGGCCAATTTAATTGTCAATTATTATAATAAAAGTGATATAATAGCGTGTTAATACCCCTAAAGACAAGAAAATGAATTTTAATACAAAACATTCCATGCACACCGCTCTCCCGTTTTGTTAATAAAGGTATTTGTATTATTTTTTTAAATTTTTAGTGACAATTTCACCTGTGGGTATATTAATCCAATTAATGATTACTTACGCTTTATGTATTCTTTACTAAGCACACTGGGCTTGAATTTCTAAAAATACTAATAGCACCATATTTTCGGTGACACTCAAATATACATGAACATTTCCATAAAGCCATTGCACAAATATTGCAAGGATTAAGGTAAAAAGAGAAAATATAACTGGTATAAACAGCTGGGCAGGCTGTATGAAAAGGGAAATTATACACCAAACCTTCTTTTTAAAGTACATTATAATTTACAATGTGTGTGATAGAAACTGCTCAGTACAGTCTCGAGAGTAATATAATGATTTAATAATTGGAAAGGCACTTCTTAGCTTACAGACAACTCTGATCACACATTTGGCTTCTTGACTCCGGTATTTCATTGAGATTTTGCTATCAGTCTCTATTCCACAGTTCCCACCTGTTTCCTCATATAAGTTTCTATTCTCTGGCCAATTCTGTCTCCATTTATGGTTAAAGATAAGTAATATTTCTACAGAGTTAAAGGGGAAGTTCAGTAAAATAAACATTTTTAAACAAAGTTATTTATCTATATTACACATATCTAAATATAATAAATATTGGCTTCATTTTTGCAAAATCAGTTGATTTGATCTCCTTTGAAATGACTTGCTGTGATCAGTAGTGAGCTGACATTTCAGATTCTGTGCCGGTACTTCTTCCCAAGATGCACCACATCCTTGGGATGTTACTAACAGTAATTGCTACTGATTGGTTGTTAGATGGGTCAAACATGCTCAGATCTATACTGAGCAACTGAACCATTGGACTGAGACTATAACAGACACTATTAGGGTCCTACAAATAGTAAGAGAAATTACTGAGAGGGCAAACTTGTGCCCTGACTCCTGGCCCTAAAAACAGTAACTCCCCTGTTATCTAATTACACACCTGAAACCTTTAAACTGGTTAAACACTGTCAGATCCTTCCTCCTGACCGACCAGTTGGCCAGTAGGAAGGACTGACAGTCACAGCAAAAATATCCATGGCCAACAGTTAGCCTCGACACAGCTTGCAGTACTTAGACGACAGCACGATTTGCCATGGTTTTCGGACATGTCCGATCATGCGTTCGGCCGATACGGATGAATGAACGGTCTGTCATGTCCTAAACACCATGCAATTATTTCAGCCTCATCGACCCATACACTGAACTATTGGTTGATTAGACCAATATATTGCATGGTGTGTACCCAGCTTTAGATGGTGCCCATTTACCAGTAACTTTGCTGTACATTACCCAAACTGGATTTCCTCAACCGCCATAACCTGCCACAACCCGATCACAAAGTGTAATCCGCCTCGGGAACATTACAGGTAAGAACCACTGGGGAATGCGCGCTATAGCTGTACAGGAGAGAGAAGTGGTCGGAGATTTCATTGTTGCCGTGGTGGAGCGCGCCAAAGGTAAGTTTCTTCTTATTTTCGTTCCTGGACCCTGCGCTGTTGATTGTAGAACGGGAGGTAAGGCATAGGTCCTTAACCTCCCGGGCTTCAATCAATATATTAAAGGAACAGTTCACTTTGAGAGGGAACTATTCCTTTAAAGCCGATTCAATATTTGTCAGACATTGGTTCACGGAACCTATTAAAATTCTAAAAAACGGAAATCCAATTGCAACCCAATTGAATCAGAATTTTTGAATATTTTAGAACACAGTTTTACGATCTAATTTTCTAATTTTTGATTTTTTTAATATTCGATTTTTGATTGAGTTTTAAAAATGTTTTACATTTCGTCAGATCAGCAGACTGGGTTCGTTTTTCGAAACTGGGACTCATCACTTTTCATGTTTGTAATGACCGACATGCCCAGACACACATACAAATGGCCTCATTTATCATGTCAGTGGATGGTAGAAAGAGCTGTTGGACATAGATTACATCAATTCCATAACTTTACCATGCCGAATGTCAGTGTTTTAAGAGGTCAGGGTCATCATTAAAATTCTGAAATTGGATTGTAAGGTCCAGTAGAGCAGGGAATAGTGTGAACGATTAAACAGTCTCTCTAATGTGATGTGTACTATATTGGAGCTATATCAATATAGAATGATAAGAATATAATTAATACAACCCATTCTGAATATGTCCTTCATCCTGACGGCCATTTCGACCTGAAAATGATCACAAGGCTTCAGTTCATCACCAGGCTGTAAAAGTGAAGGTTTCCATCTACCAAAGCCTCTTTGATTATTAGCTTTTCACCTGCATTTAGGGCATGGCCACACTGCAACGCCAACACAATCGCACACGGAATCGGATGCTATTTCATGCACGATTTTGTTGTGTTTACACAAACCACTGTCGATTGTGGCAAAATTGGGTCTGTCAACAATTTGCCATGACCGATCGCCCATGATTTACCGTTGCGCCTGATCGCTCTTTCGCCCAATTCAGGGCCGAACGAGCCACAGACATCGCCAGCGATTTTTTTGCCTCAACTGGCTGATAGATGAAAACATCAGTTGGTTTGCCCGAAAAACCGTCTTGTGTGTACCCCGTCTTACCTTTTCACATTGAGCACAAGAAACAGCACCAAAAACCTTATATCCACGAGGAAAGAGTTGTTTAAATAAAATAAAATAATAAGGTATGCATGATTGAGTCACGACTATAAGGACGCATCTGTCAAGCCTGAGACTCACAATTGCATTTATTTATATTTTTAGTTCTGGATGACGACTAAATAGATTTAGCCCTTTCTTGGGTTGACTGAACTGTCCCAAGCTGGTAAGACCTGACATTAGCTAAAATGCACATTGGGGACCTTTGGAAAGTAAGAAGCATTGTACAATGAGCTTCCAGGTTTTGCATTATTTATCCTGTCTTTGCAAGCTAAGGATCTGTTTGGCTTACAGTTGGTGCATCACATTGTCTAGAGCAATATTTCAAGCGCTTTTCATACATTATAGATTGGAAGGCAGATTTGTAAGGAAAATGAAGATAATCTCTGGAAACATAGAAGGAAAATACAGCTTAACAGAAAATGGTAACAGTTTTGTTTTTGCTTTATGACTTGTTAAATAGATTTGTTCACAAATTCCTCGTTAACTTTTCCTTGCCAGAAAATGCACTGACCTCACCATAATAGAATACTTGCAATGCATTCTGGAACATTTTAGCATATAGCAGATCATCACTTTAAATGTAAAATTAGAACTGCATTGGTTTTGCCCCTAGCAATTTTATATATAGCTAGCAATGTATTTATGGCTGATCCCTGACATGACTCTATTGTGGTGCTGCCTTGGAGGCCTGACCAGTTGCTGGTTATCTGGCTGCCCCATTAGACTGGCTTTCAATGGCCTAAATGGTAGATACTGCGCTCTCTTTCATAACACAATTATATTTCTAACACTTTTCTAACAATGATACAGTAAAGCTGATTTCCCCTGATTGTTTATCCCATCATGCATTTTGGCCATGCACTGAGAACAGCCATACCTGTGACATTCCCACGAAGGTTGGACAACCAACTGGCCCATTTAATTTGCAATTTCAATATACAATAAATGGACCAGGATGAGGTATGTTGGGAGGAAAAACCTCCAGTCCACCATTTTCTTATATAGTAGGTCTTAAAGGGCAACTATGGTCTCCAAACAAGTTAGGATTAAATGAAAGCCTGCAGTATTTCCTTTATAATGAGCTGACAATCACATCTATTGCTTCAGCCTGTGAGAAATGTTATTGGGGTGAATGTTCAAACTTCCTGCTTCCAGTAGCTTTAGTGACATCACCTTACCTCTGCCTGCCCCTCTGCCCCGGGTGAGAAGCATGCTCAGTAAAGACTTAATGCTGGGGAAATCAGGAAGTACCTGGGGGGAAATATTTACAGTTGAGAAGAGGAGCCTATTAATGCCGGCAAGGGCTGGTCACATGACTACAAGCTGGTTACATGGCTAAAAGCAGTAATATTGCTGAACCTTTCCAGTAATAACTTCTCACAAATTTTATCTAGAGATGTGATTTAGGTTTTATTTTGAAGGTTCGATGGAAGGCTTTTTATATAATCCTTACTAGTTTGGAAGAATTGGAGACCACAGTTACCCTTTAAAAATTAGATGGATTTTATGATTAAATGTTGAATATACCTAATACCTACAAGTGTATGACCAGCATAAGAGAAATTCTTGTGGTCTAACTAGCACGTTATTAGCTAACACTGTGGGGCTAGAGCACCAGGGTAGACCAGTGAATGTTCAGCTGTCAAACGACCCAGGTAGTTAGTGTAAGGTGTATAAGTCTATGATACACCCCCTAAAATTGCTACTTCTGCACTTACATTGTTTCCTGCAAGATCCCTGCTCTGAGACACTTTCTGCTCTGTGAGTGCAGCTGACGTTGAAACTTTTATCTGTTGCACCAGTTCCAATTTTCTGTACTAATGGGGCCCATACACCAACAATCCTGGTCATATTGAGAGATCTTATGGCAAAAAATTTCTTGGGCTGATTAAAATCGGATGCCGATCATACAATCACCCATAAACGAACAAAGGTACGATATAGGGATCGTACGACTGGGATTTGTTCGTGTATGGGCCCAATTAGGGGTATATTTATTTTCACCGCCATTATCGCTGCCTTTTTAACAAATTTGGACTAAGTGCAATGTATAAAGTGGTTATAACTAGTGGCTAAATCTCATAATCACGCATATCGCCATACATCATGGCAGAGATTTTGCATGCCTACCATTATAGGTGGCTAACATACAAAGGTAACATCATCGTGAGTGTGTGAAAATATTGGTTAAATGGTTGCTATGGCAACCTGGTGTTGGAAAGTGCAAGATTTTTCTATAAAGGTTCATGCAAATCTGGTGTTATCAATAAAGATGTGGCCGACCTTTAGTCCCCTAACAAGTGCCACCCCAAAACTAATATTTAACCCCATACTGGCCCCACTCTGCAGTTTAATAAAATCCTTACCTTACATCTCTGCTCCAAATGGTTCTCCTGCTATGCCCCTCCAAAGTCCAGGAAACTGCAGTGTACGGTCTTGTCCTGCTCCTGCGTCTGCCTCAACCTCGACAAGGTTTGAGGCATGCGCAGGAGAGCCCTCCCCCCCTCCCTCTCCCTCCCGATTTGGTCTCCCTCCCCCTAGCGTAAATCGTTTTTCTATAATATAGTTCATGTTCCCCCAGCCCCAACCGCTATAATTATATCATCAGAAAGTACCCCGATCATTACTTACCTTACCTCTCTCCTTCGCCGTTGTGAGCAGCCGGAAGCCACGTCTGTGATTGGCTGCCAGGGGGCGGGAGCTGCCGGTCCCGCCCCCTGCTTTGCAGTTCCGTGCAAGCAGAGGGCCGGGCAGTGCGGCAAAGGAAAGAGTAATGGTCGGGGGACTTTCTGATGATATAATTATAGCGGTTGGGGCTGGGGGAACATGAACTATATTATATAAAAACTTTTTATAAAGGGTGGACATGCCCTTTAACCTGGTAATCGGTAGCACGGGTTTTACACTGATTTGGCTGGTCAGCCTCTGTCTTAAAAACCTTTCACGCATACGATTTTGGTTACAATGGAAATCGTGGGAACGCAAAATCTCCCACAATTTCCGATGCGAAAATGCATAGGAATCGCACATGCAACCACGAATGTTAATGCGCGCGCTGCGTGCACGATTCTGGTGCGTTGTAGTATAGACCTTGCAAGGTCGAGGTTTGTGCCCATTTCCTGCCACATATTAAAAGTATTTTTGGGGGGTGGACATACCCTTTAAATGACAGCAGCAAATATTCAGATGGAAAAAAGCAAAACCAATTTCCTTTTTGAAAATGAACCATGAACACAAACCAATATTAAGAACTAATTTATTTTAATAACTGTGGGATACACAAGACCATAAACATTTTTTAAAACTAACCCGCCATGGACAGAGATTTATTCGGAATCCTCAGGCATGCTAGTTAGGCCTGAATTCTGTGGCTCAGTCTGCACTGAACGCTATATTGTTGTCTAACTAGAAACCTGAAAACTCAATTTGGTCTCGCCTACAGTTAGAAGTTGATTAAGCGCACTTATCACAAGCAGTTTTTCCCTGCAGACACTGTTTACTGCAGAGATAATGTGTATATCAGCTAAATTAAAGACTTTTAAATGCATTTATACGGTCAGGCAATACTCTTTTCTTGTGTAATAGGCTTTTTTAATGGATGCTAAAATGTAGCTTGCTTTTAAATGATGGAACTTTCTCAGATGGCACCTCATTACTTTAACGCACAGCCTAATTTATGATGTATCAATCAACAGCCCTCTAGCTGTTGCTGAATGAATTACAACTCTCTGCATCTTTTCACTTTTACAGTGGATTGGAAGGATGTTTAAAGCACCCACAAACAAATAGCACGCATATTACAAGATAAGGTCCCTGTTGCTATCATGGCTCCTCATATATTTTGCCTTAAAGGGGTTCTTGACATGCATTCCTAAAATTTTAGAAGAATACGTGATTGAATCCTCTACTCCTACTTGGATTGTCAATCAAATCCCTGTGAGTGATCCCCCCTCCCTTCTCTGATAATAAACATAGAGATAAGAGCATTAGCAGGGGGAGAGAGGTAGCTGTTATGGTAGATATAAGGCTGCACTTGAGCCCCCTCAGCTTTCACTGATTGATGATGGGTCACAAAGTGAGAGATCGTAAACTGTACTGTTCTCCTTCTTCTTCCGTGTCTCCAGGATAGCTTGCTTTCTATTGACCACTGTGCGTGGGTGTGTTTTTCAGGATGTTGAACTTTTAACTCCTACTGCACATGATAAGCTTGTCGGTTAGCCGTAGTTGAGACATGGAGGAGGTAACAGAGGGGAGAGGGAAGGGGGGAGTGCTGCACACAGATCTGACACCGTGGTTAAACAGAGTCACTGAAAGAGATAGGATTAAGGCAGCACAGAGTACATGAATTTAACTTTGCAAAGGGGCAATGCTTTTTTTTAACTATAGATGCCCTTTAAAGGACAACTCCACCTCCATAATAACATCTTTTAGAAAGAATGGCCTCTTAAAAATATGTTGATATATCCTACTTTGTCCTATGAATTCATTACTGTATGCCTGCTATGCTTCTGGATGCCTCATGGAAACTGAGCAATTTAGTGACCTATACTGAGCCTGAGCATGCTCAGAAGAGACAGAAGGGAATTAACATTAAGTCATTGGCTGTTATGTCAAGTGTCAAATTCATAACTGACAGTTACTACCTGGAAAAACCAGAAAGCAGAGACAGGGGCAACAGGACATTGTGCAGGATTTCAGGATAGACTTGTATATTTCAGATTTCACACTATTACCGTTTAGGGTTTTGGGTGGTAATTTATAAAAGTTTCCATCTGAGGGCTGAACTTGCCCTTTAAATTTATTAAATTACCTAATAGAGAAGATTGTTTATCGGCTCCCAATTGCCTACATCCCCAACTTTCTGTAAAGTGGTTTTAAATGTAGACTTAATTAATTAAGCCTTTGTTGGTCCATCAGAAACATTATTCCATCATTCCCTTTCTTTTCTCTATAGTATTCTCTATGGTACTATATACTGTAGAATATAGGATTTTCTATTTACCTATTACCTTTTTTGGGGTCAGTTTCTCACACTTCATGTACTTGACTTGTACTTGACTTGATTTTTCCAACAACCCCCACAAAAGAATTGTATGGAAACTGCTGTGAATGGCACATTTGAATATCTGTTGTATTCAGGTAAATCAACTGGACTTGAAACTTAGTACTAAGAAACCGTTCCACTAGTCATCCAACTGGCTGTGATCGGGGGGTTCAATTAGAGATCGGGAGGTTCAACACCAATTGTACAATGCTGTTTTCACACCTTGCCCTAGGGTCCCTAAAACTTTGCTGTTATATGATGGTTGGGACACATTCCAGGGTATTTACTGTCAACAAATTATTGTACAAGTCATTCTGAACTGAGAAAGCCAGTCAGTGACTAGTGAAATGTCTTCAAGAACTAAACTTCTATTCCAATTTATTTAACTGAATTCGACAGATATACCATGACCTGGATGAATGAGAACCTTCACCAGCATCTGACACATTGTAATATTTAATGGATTGTGTAACTAATAGATGTGCTAGTGTATATAAATGATACACTCATCTTGCATATAGATTGACCAACTTAGCAGAGGCAATATGAATACAACCAAGGGAATTCATCAAGATCCAAAAGTGCTCCATGTTCAGGGGTTTCACACCACAATGGCAATTGCGTCTTAAGGTTCGTACACACGTGCAATGGCGGGTGCCGGTTCCCAACGCACCTAGTGTATGAACGTCCGTTTCGGGCAATAATTGTGCCGTGTATGGGCACTCCAAAACGGAAATTCATTCGAAGATCCACCCGGCCGGTCAGGCAATGATCCCTGACTGAACAGCAGTATCGGACGAGAAAGTGCCCACAAATGCCACGATTATCGCCCAAAACAGACGTTCATACACATCGTGCATCGAACCTTTACTCCCATCTGTCTTGTGCAGTTTTGCATGAACTCTTTGATGCCAGCAAATAGCTGCCATTAAAAAAGTATTGCAAAAGATCCAGTGGTTAAACCCATAATTCACCTCTTATATTCATCCTAACCTGTTATAAACCAAATGCAGCAGCTTTGGGTAAATTCCTCTTGAAAGTGTTTAATGTGTCTCCATATCCATATTCTGTTACCATGGTTATAAATTAGCATTGACTGCTTGTAGACATAACCTTTATTAAAAGACATTTTAAGCACCAGAATTTCAATGTATTATTCCTGGTGCTCTTAAAAGGCTTGGTTTTTGCACATCTCTTTGGATTGCCTGGAAATGTGCAGGGATATTCATTTTATTTAAAATATACTGTAGAAAACTTCCCTGGGTTGTCATTTGCATTTGCCAAAGTCACAAAGAATAAAATTCCAATAAGATTTGCCTATAATGCGACTTTTTTCCACATGCATGGGTTCTATGAAACATTGAGGAAAGGTGACATGCAAAATAAAAATATTTAAAATGAACCAAAATAAATTACATTTTATTTAATGTACAGACTACTTAAACCCTGAAATTACTTTATTAAAGGTGAACTATTGCCTAGTACATTTTTTTGTGATTTATAGTCATGATTAGCAAACAATGCCAGGTAGCAACGGCTAGAGCTAGCAAGATATTGTCTTGTATAAAGAGGGGAATAGATTCAAGAGAAAAAAACATTATACTCCCTCTTTACAAGGTATTGGTAAGACCTCATTTGGAATATGCAGTGCAGTTTTGGAATCCCATATACAAAAGGGACATCTTGGAAATAGAAGCAGTTCAGAGAAGGCCAACTAAAATAATAAAGGGAATGGAGAGGCTTGACTATGCAGGCAGATTAGACACGTTAGGGCTGTTTGGAAGAAAAGAAGTTTCATCTTCAGTTTAGGAAGGGTTTTTTCTTCCAGCAGATGTGGTAATGGCAAGTTCATAGAATAGCTTTAAAAGTGGGCTAGACAAGTTTCTAAAACTAAAAAATATTGTGAATTACTGGTATTAATACGGGGATACTATGTAATATTGAGAATTACTGGTATTAATACATATACTGTAGTTCTGATTGATATGGGGATACTATGTAATATTGAGAATTACTGGTATTAATACATATACTGCAGTTCTGGTTGGTACAGGGATATTATATAATATTGAGAATTACTGGTATTAATTCATATACTGTAGTTCTGGTTGGTACAGGGATACTATATAATATTGAGAATTACTGGTATTAATACATATACTGTAGTTCTGATTGGTATGGGGATACTATGTAATATTGAGAATTACTGGTATTAAAGGGTATGTCCACCGTTATTTTAACTTTTATGTTTCCAGTTTAACTGAAGGACAGGAGGTAAATGCGATATGTCTTACCTCCTGTCCTTCAGTAAAACTTACAGGAGACCAGAAGAAACTTACCCACGTATCGATCCAGCGCCGGCCTCACTGACAGTCTCCGCCGCGTCCACGCTCCTATGCACTGTGTGAGAATGTCAGTGTAGTCGGAGGCTGTCAGCAGCGCTGGATCGTTACGCGGTAAGTTTCTTCTGGTCTCCTGTAAGTTTTACTGAAGGACAGGAGGTAAGACATATCGCATTTACCTCCTGTCCTTCAGTTAAACTGGAAACATAAAAGTTAAAATAACGGTGGACATACCCTTTAATACATATACTGCAGTTCTGGTTGGTACAGGGATACTATATAATATTGAGAATTACTGGTATTAATTCATATACTGTACCTTAAATGACAGCAGCAAATATTCAGAGGGAAAAAAGCAAAACCAATTTCCTTTTTGAAAATGAACCATGAACACAACCAATATTAAGAACTAATTTATTTAATAACTGTGGGATACACAAGACCATAAACATTTTTTAAAACTAACCCCGCCATGGACAGAGATTTATTCGGAATCCTCAGGCATGCTAGTTAGCGCTGAATTCTGTGGCTCAGTCTGCACTGAACGCTATATTGTTGTCTAACTAGAAACCTGAAAACTCAATTTGGTCTCGCCTACAGTTAGAAGTTGATTAACGGCACTTACTCACAAGCAGTTTTCCCTGCAGACACTGTTTACTGCAGAGATAATGTGTATATCAGCTAAATTAAAGACTTTTAAATGCATTTATATCGGTCAGGCAATACTCTTTTTCTTGTGTAATAGGCTTTTTTAATGGATGCTAAAATGTAGCTTGCTTTTAAATGATGGAACTTTCTCAGATGGCACCTCATTACTTTAACGCACAGCCTAATTTATGATGTATCAATCAACAGCCCTCTAGCTGTTGCTGAATGAATTACAACTCTCTGCATCTTTCACTTTTAACAGTGGTATGGAAGGATGTTTAAAGCACCCACAAACAAATAGCACGCATATTACAAGATAAGGTCCCTGTTGCTATCATGGCTCTCTCTATATTTTGCCTTAAGGGGTTCTTGACATGCATTCCTAAAATTTTAGAAGAATACGTGATTGAATCCTCTACTCCTACTTGGATTGTCAATCAAATCCCTGTGAGTGATCCCCCCTCCCTTCTCTGAAATAAACATAGAGAAAGAGCATTGCAGGGGGAGAGAGGTAGCTGTTATGGTAGATATAAGGCTGCACTTGAGCCCCCTCAGCTTTCACTGATTGATGATGGGTCACAAAGTGAGAGATCGTAAACTGTAACTGTTCTCCCTTCTTCTTCCGTGTCTCCAGGATAGCTTGCTTTCTATTGACCACTGTGCGGGGTGTGTTTTTTCAGGATGTTGAACTTTTAACTCCTACTGCACATGATAAGCTTGTCGGTTAGCCGTAGTTGAGACATGGAGGAGGTAACAGAGGGAGAGGGGAAGGGGGAGTGCTGCACACAGATCTGACAACCGTGGTTAAACAGAGTCACTGAAAGAGATAGGATTAAGGCAGCACAGAGTACATGAATTTAACTTTGCAAAGGGGCAATGCTTTTTTTTAACTATAGATGCCCTTTAAAGGACAACTCCACCTCCATAATAACATCTTTAGAAAGAATGGCCTCTTAAAAATATGTGGATATATCCTACTTTTCCTATGAATTCATTACTGTATGCCTGCTATGCTCTGGTGCCTCATGGAAACTGAGCAATTTAGTGACCTATACTGAGCCTGAGCATGCTCAGAAGAGACAGAAGGGAATTAACATTAAGTCATTGGCTGTTATGTCAAGTGTCAAATTCATAACTGACAGTTACTACCTGGAAAAACCAGAAAGCAGAGACAGGGGCAACAGGACATTGTGCAGGATTTCAGGATAGACTTGTATATTTCAGATTTCACACTATTACCGTTTAGGGTTTTGGGTGGTAATTTATAAAAGTTCTCCATCTGAGGGCTGAACTTGCCCTTTAAATTTATTAAATTACCTAATAGGAAGATTGTTTATCGGCTCCCAATTGCCTACATCCCCAACTTTCTGTAAAGTGGTTTTAAATTGTAGACTTAATTAATTAAGCCTTGTTGGTCCATCAGAAACATTATTCATCATTCCCTTTCTTTCTCTATAGTTTCTCTATGGTACTATATACTGAGAATATAGGATTTTCTATTTACCTATTACCTTTTTTGGGGTCAGTTTCTCACACTTCATGTACTTGACTTGTACTTGACTTGATTTTTTTCCAACAACCCCCACAAAAAATTTATGGAAACTCTGTGAATGGCACATTTGAATATCTGTTGTATTCAGGTAAATCAACTGGACTTGAAACTTAGTACTAAAAACCGTTCCACTAGTCATCCAACTGGCTGTGATCGGGGGTTCAATTAGAGACGGGAGGTTCAACACAATTGTACAATGCTGTTTTCACACCTTGCCCTAGGGTCCCTAAAACTTTGCTGTTATATGATGGTTGGGACACTTCCAGGGTATTTACTGTCAACAATTATTGTACAGTCATTCTGAACTGAGAAAGCCAGTCAGATGGAATTGTGTCTTCAAATGAATATAAGCACGAGAACGAGACACCTAATCACTCCGATTCTTGACTAGTTATAATGTGGTTAGTGTACTATGTAAATGTGAACCTAAGATCTAGATAGCTAATGAAGTCATAGTGACTAGTGAAATGTCTTCAAGAACTAAACTCTATTCCAATTTATTTAACTGAATCGACAGATTACCATGACCTGGATGAATGAGAACCTTCACCAGCATCTGACACATTGTAATATTTAATGGATTGTGTAACTAATAGATTTGCGTGATATAAATGATACACTCATCTTGCATATAGATTGACCAACTTAGCAGAGGCAATATGAATACAACCAAGGGAATTCTCAAGATCCAAAAGTGCTCCATGTTCAGGGGTTTCACACCACAATGGCAATTGCGTCTTAAGGTTCGTACACAGTGCAATGGCGGGTGCCGGTTCCCAACGCACCTAGTGTATGAACGTCCGTTTCGGGCAATAATTGTGCCGTGTATGGGCACTCCAAAACGGAAATTCATTCGAAGATCCACCCGGCCGGTCAGGCAATGATCCCTGACTGAACAGCAGTATCGGACGAGAAAGTGCCCACAAATGCCACGATTATCGCCCAAAACAGACGTTCATACACATCGTGCATCGAACCTTTACTCCCATCTGTCTTGTGCAGTTTTGCATGAACTCTTTGATGCCAGCAAATAGCTGCCATTAAAAAAGTATTGCAAAAGATCCAGTGGTTAAACCCATAATTCACCTCTTATATTCATCCTAACCTGTTATAAACCAAATGCAGAGCTTTGGGTAAATTCCTCTTGAAAGTGTTTAATGTGTCTCCATATCCATATTCTGTTACCATGGTTATAAATTAGCATTGACTGCTTGTAGACATAACCTTTATTAAAAGACATTTAAGCACCAGAATTTCAATGTATTATTCCTGTGCTCTTAAAAGGCTTGGTTTTTGCACATCTCTTTGGATTCCTGGAAATGTGCAGGGATATTCATTTTATTTAAAATATACTGTAGAAAACTTCCCTGGGTTGTCATTTGCATTTGCCAAAGTCACAAAGAATAAAATTCCAATAAGATTTGCCTATAATGCGACTTTTTTCCACATGCATGGGTTCTATGAAACATTGAGGAAAGGTGACATGCAAAATAAAAATTTAAAATGAACCAAAATAAATTACATTTTATTTAATGTACAGACTACTTAAACCCTGAAATTACTTTATTAAAGGTGAACTATTGCCTAGTACATTTTTTTGTGATTTATAGTCATGATTAGCAACAATGCCAGTAGCAACGGCTAGAGCTAGCAAGATATTGTCTGTATAAAGAGGGAATAGATTCAAGAGAAAAAAACATTATACTCCCTCTTTACAAGGTATGGTAAGACCTCATTTGGAATATGCAGTGCAGTTTTGGAATCCCATATACAAAAGGGACATCTTGGAAATAGAAGCAGTTCAGAGAAGGCCAACTAAAATAATAAAGGGAATGGAGAGGCTGACTATGCAGGCAGATTAGACACCGTTAGGGCTGTTGGAAGAAAAGAAGTTTCATCTTCAGTTTAGGAAGGGTTTTTTCTTCCAGCAGATGTGTAATGGCAAGTTCATAGAATAGCTTTAAAAGTGGGCTAGACAAGTTTCTAAAACTAAAAAATATTGTGAATTACTGTTTAATTACGGGGATACTATGTAATATGAAATTACTGGTATTAATACATATACTGTAGTTCTGATTGATATGGGGATACTATGTAATATTGAGAATTACTGGTATAATACATATACTGCAGTTCTGTTGGTACAGGGTATATTAATAATTGAGAATTACTGGTATTAATTCATATACTGTAGTTCTGGTTGGTACAGGGATACTATATAATATTGAGAATTACTGGTATTAATCTATACTGTAGTTTGATTGGTATGGGGATACTATGTAATATTGAGAATTACTGGTATTAAAGGGTATGTCCACCGTTATTTTAACTTTTATGTTTCCGTTTAACTGAAGGACAGGAGGTAAATGCGATATGTCTTACCTCCTGTCCTTCAGTAAAACTTACAGGAGACCAGAAGAAACTTACCCACGTATCGATCCAGCGCCGGCCACTGACAGTCTCCCCGCGGTCCACGCTCCTATGCACTGTGTGAGAATTCAGTGTAGTGCGGGGCTGTCAGCAGCGCTGGATCGTTACGCGGTAAGTTTTCTTCTGGTCTCCTGTAAGTTTTACTGAAGGACAGGAGGTAAGACATATCGCATTTACCTCCTGTCCTTCAGTTAAACTGGAAACATAAAAGTTAAAATAACGGTGGACATACCCTTTATACATATACTGCAGTTCTGTCTGGTTGGTACAGGGATACTATAATATTGGAGATTACTGGTATTAATTCATATACTGTAGTTCTGGTGGTACAGATCCAGACGCACTGGATTCCTGGCTGTGGCTGAGGCACAGCCTATGGGAAGTTTGCTCTGCTAGTCAGAGAATCGGGGAAGGGGGGTGGAGCAGAACAGATCTGAAAACACAACTTGAGGTAAGTATTACTTTCAGAATAATGCAAAACCAGAGTTCAGGTCCTCACCCTCGGTGTGTTTCTGTGAGGGACAGAGGAGGAGGGATGGGCTGGTGGTGTCCTTTTAACATAGGCTAAAACTAGAGGTAAGAGAGCCTTGCATGGGTTTTTAAACGAAAATGTTACAAATTTCTCAGACCAAAAAACAATTAATATGGGTATAATATGGGCCATTCGTTAAAACATGCCACAGCTCATATTTCTGTCCTTCAAAAATGTATTTTCATTGTTTATGCGAAAAAATTAATTTTCATTCCCTGGACAGCCCTTTATGTACAAACATGACATATGCAAAAAGATCAGACATGTAAATATACACTCACATTCCATACACTTAATGCTGTCACTTTTTTTTTAAGGGGAAAAGCCCACTGCCTTATCAACATAGTGCCATTGCTATCAGTCTGTGTTTTGACTTATCGACATTTCGTTTCCGGTACTCTGAACTGCAAGAATAAATATAAACATATGACAAAATGGTTTCAATATTAGGATTTTTAAATGGTTTTCTTAATCTAAAGGGACAAGGTCAGTTGCTAAAAGCCAGAACTATAGTGTATTATATCTGCCTAATATATAACACCTACACCCCATAAAATAACTCAGGGTTAAGGATCTAAAACTGTTAGGTGCCTCACCCTGAATCTGCCCTAGTTAGATCTCGTGCCAGTAGCCCACCCCTCCCACAGACCCTCAATGGGATGAAATGTGCAAGGAGGGTGTCTTTCCATTGCAACCAGAAGCAGTCCCAGACTGTGAAATGGTGGTGTGACCAGTCTGGCAATACACGACAGACTTTGAAAGCATGGATATTAGGGGAGCTAAAAGTAAATCCAGCCAGTGGGGGAGGACCTAGAGTTTGTGTTCCTATCTGGTACTATTAGGAGGAAAGATGGTTTGGGGAAACTACAGTTGCTCTTAATACAACAAAATGTATGGCATCAAAGGTTCCAGATAAAAAGAATCATTTTGCAAGAACACAAAAAAAAACTAACTGAACAATGCAAAGAAATATTCAATTTCACAAGAGAAAGCATTGATTACGTTCAGGCTGAGAAATGCGAGATATCTAGGTAGCATCCCAGATGCAGTTTAATGCTTTTTAAAACGCAAGGGAAATGTCGTAAAATCCCATAGTTATCTCATGTCGCATTGATCTCCCTTTTATTATATTGTAAAACCTATAATTTCAGACATTCCTGCAGCCGGACCATTGACAGTAAAGGTCGCGTTTAAAAACTTTATGTTTTATTTCGATAATGCATAGAACTTCGGAACAAAAAGAAAAAAAAATATGAAAAAAAAGTTATGCACATATACACTTACGAAAGATACTGTGAGTGGTGGAATCTGCATAAAAAAAACTCTACAGTTTCAAAGCCAGCATCCTGTACATCACCAGACCCAAATCTTACAATGATAGATCGTCTCCAGATATACATTTGCAAGTGGCAAAACTAGGATCACTGGGCCCCCAGCAACTATAACTGGGGCCCCATCTGTGCTTTATCCCCCTGCTCCGTGTACCACCGAATACTAAATATATGTTGTAACGATTAGGCGTTAGTGGGGCCCAAACCTAAAAGACTCAAATCTTCAATTTGTAAAATGTATTTTTAAGTGTGTATCTATCCTTCCCATCTGAACTGAATATCTTACCAACAATTCAACATCCAACTGTGCTTCTGTTTTATATTCCTGATAATCCATTGCACCACATTGCGCAATCATTGTTCACAACTTTATAAATCATTATTTTTATCCTTTTGTTTCAGAGTAGAAGAAAAGCTTATCACTAAATTAGGCTCAATGTCTTAACATGGCACTATACAGATGTTACTTGAGTTGTAACATAGAGTCCCCCCCCTGCTGTATCACAATACACATATGATTACAGTTCTATTATTAGTGATCAATTATTTATTCATGTACAGTCCGAGGTAGCATGCAAACAGGAAATATTTACATACGAGTACCCAGGAAATATCAGAATACTGATTGCGGTTCCGGAAGCAACTTAAGTCACTGTACTATATGGGCACTATGAGCTTGTCGTTCCTAGGGCTGGCACCCAGTAGTAGCCTTTGTGAAAAGATGACACTGTACAGACTTGTATTGGGGACCAGCTTTGGTGGGGTGAAGTTAGCCCTATAGGCGGTTTAGAGTAAATACAGATCTTTGTGTTCCGATTACTGCTACTACCCTAGTAGTAACTGAGATGGGGTTGGGGGGGAGGTGTTGGGTAAGCAGGGTCACAAATTCGCTGTGTTAGTCAATTAGGGTGGGGGTCACACCATACCTTTATAATGACTATCAGTTAAAAATATTTACATGATGATATCAATAAAATGATCTATAATTAGTAATGTTCACCTCCATCACTGATATAATTGGCAGGCTTGTCCGTTGAAACAGCCTTTTGGTTGTGAAATATGTCATCATTTAATGGGTTATATTTAGCATAGGCCTTTGTTATGTCCTTGCTATTTAAATTGCAGCTTGTTTGTTAGCTTTGCTGACTCAGTGGTCTGGAATAATGTTTCCTTTAAGGTAATTTTGGGAAGAGCTGTTCCCAGTTCGGCTAATAGGGTGGATAACATTTTGCAGTAGATTTCAAATTCAGGCAGACCTACATTTTTCCTCTAACTGTTTTTACAGATGGCTGTGGTTCAAGAAATTGGCCTTATAGAATGTTGTGAATAGGAACTATGGGAAATCAGTAGCCTCGCTCCTACTCTTTGCCAGTGGGGCAGGAGCATGCTCATATGATACTCCTTTCCCACCTACTAAGGGAATAGATTATGTGGGTGTTTGTTGGGGCAGGGCATTGTTAAAGTGACTGTTTGTAGCAAGGTTCTATGGATTTTCCCCAAGAAAGGCAAGTTATTAATAAAGAATTCATTTAAAAGTGTTTTAGACCAGACAAAATTTCCTTTAAACTTCCACCACAACGTATCCTCACATTACTGCTACAATAACAAGCTCCACATACGTTGGTTGCCTTCGCTGTATCTCTCTTGTTCATGCCAAAACAGATTATAGACAAAATCACACATGGGTATGTCCTTGTCAGAGTTCAATGCAACAATGTCGACTTCACATGATATTTTTGGCCACTTTCCATTTATGAGAACAAAACTTCTTTAGATAATAGAAAGAAATAGAAGGGGCTGGAGACAGCAACCTGGTGCTTTTTACCTCTACTCAATACTTTAAAATTGGCATTTGATAATATCATATCTTCACCTGTTACCTTTCACACAAAAACATTCCAATACAATCTTTGCCAATAACACAAATGTTAGTGAACTTTATTCATGCACGCAACAAATGTCAATTCGTTTTTTACGTTATACTCAATGTTCAAAAGTGGTTTACCCAAAAATATCTGAACCATTCCAAAAAAAGTTTTTCACCAGAAACATTACAGACAATAGGATCTGAAAACAAACTTTCAAATGTTAAAGGAAAACTATACTCCCCAAACTCCACACATGATAGTATCCAGGGTATGGACTAATGCCCTGTCCTCACCCCGGGTTCTTGTTTCATTCCGTTTGAGTTTACTTGCCCTAAAACTTTTCCTTCCTCTGCTCCATACGTCCCCACTCTCTCGTTCCATTGGTAAAGGAAGGAAAACACGACTTTGCAGTGAAGAGAGCCTCTATGGCCACAGTCATGAAGGATTGGCAACAGAAGTTTTAGGTAAGAAACTTAAGCTTAGAGTTACATAGTGGTTTAGGCCTCCCCTGGTGTACGTTCATTGAAGAAGGAAAGAAGAGTGCGGATAGGTGAGTATAAATTCTCCGAGCAGTGAGCTGTCAAAAGTACAGTCGGGGGCAGATCAACCATTCCCTTCAGTGCTCCCTATTGGTAAAAACTATCTTTCGTGTGACTAGCAATTATGGGAGATAGTCATGCAAGCACCACACAGGAAGGTAGAATCGGCTTTTCTACCTTTCTGGGATGGGTCCTATCCAAAAGATTTGTGAGGGTGGTAGTTTTTTTTGGGCATATTTGCCCTTAAATAGCCAAGAGGTTAGAAAAAAATGCTTTATTAAATGACATATTGTATAGTAATCACCAGTCATCCTATTTTGGATTTGTGTAAATGTTTTGGTAGAAAACGGGGAAATATCATCAACACTTGCAAACATTAAAACTTACTGCACTGGGAGTAGAGGATTTCACCTTGGAGACTATTGATGAAGTTATGAGTTCACTCCCCACTGCAAAGCGCATGACAGCACAAACCAACAGGACTAAAGCATAAGACAGCAGTGGTTGCAATGAGTGTAAGTCACTGTTTTATCAAACATTGCACTTGTACACACACACAACCTTAGAAGGAAGGAGTTTTTATAGCGAATTAAGGCTGTGTGGCTGCAGTGCTACAGTGATTCCATTATTATGCTCAGTGCACTAGCAATCAGCACAAAAGCCATCAAGCATTCTGACAGGCAAGAAATGTGTCCTTCAATTATAGCCCGCCCTCCTGATTTTTATGGTACAAAATATTACAGGAATGTGCAAAGAAGCACTGGAAGATTAATTAATGTGTGCTTCTGCATTTTACCATTACAAAAGTGACACAAAGTAATAATAAAATCACTGGCAACTCATTTTTAACAAATGTTCCCTCGGTTTCTAAGCACAGCATATACTTGAATTGTGAAACCCGTTAGATTTGTATTTGTTTCTTTATTCAACTAATACAATCTCAAATATTGTAAATGGCCCGGCAGTGCAGTTCATATTCCTGTGCCTACTGTACCTCCATATTTTCTGGGTTTTGTACCTTGTAAGTTGTACAATGTAATGCATTAGATCCTTGGCATGTGCAGGTCTTGGGGTTTCACTGAGGCATCAAGGCACAGACAAGCTGTTTGCAGATGGATTTGCCATTGATGAGTGAGCAAAAAAAATAGCCTAAGGACCCGAATGCATGAAGCTCGAGCACGAGGGTTGAAGTTCTCTTGATTTGTGGGTGGCAAAACGACCAATCGCTGCTTTCATGTTTTCAGCAGAAGAACACAAATGTTGTTGTCTGTGACCATGCCTAATACCACTATATTAAACCATTGTATGTGGAAACCATAATAAGACTTAACAAGATTCCTATAATTTCTATATGTCTTTCCGGTTATTCCCATACACATGTACAAACTTATACACAGTTACCAACACGTGATTCAGGATGAGTTTTTCTGCTTGATACATAATAGATATCTATCTATATCTATATATACCGAATATAATAATATAAACTGTGGAGATTTTAGTCTCCACAAGGTTTGTGTGCCCTATTTTTTACTCATGGCTCCCGTGAACCCTGGATGGTTTTCTTATGGTTTTTAAAACACAGTATTAATTTAATGGATTTTTTTATATTCTATAGTTCCCTAGGTGGTCAAGAGAAGTCAAATGGGCTGATTGAAACAATTCTCTCGAGCTTATATTGAGCATGTCTGAAATCGCTGAGTAACGGAGTGGGCGTACACTGCAGTGGTGTGTCTGAATTATATTTACGTAGTTTCTCGGACTAAAAACTCAGGGGGAAATGTATTTTAGCGCATTTGTCCAGCACACAAAACTAGTTGACAAGTAGTCACAATCTTTCTAAATATTATTATAAATGTGGTACAGAATTGTTTACTGTGATTCTCTTTTCCAGTCCCGAGCTAGATTCCAACTGGTTAAGGTTACCATTTACTAAAATGGTTAATGGTATTTCCAAGACTAAACACTTCATGAGCTCTAGAGCTGTGCCATGGCTATTTCCTTAAAAATAGATATTGCATAGATTATGTATGAGAGTATAAATCCTTAATAGCACGCAGTTAAACAAATATATACAAACAGAACACTCTTATTTTAACATCAGGAAACTGCTTTTCACAGATCCTGCCCACATAGGATCAGTATCCCACATTCGCATTAGATATTGCAGCTTTTCAGAAATCACACGTGGAGATTCAATACAATTTCTTATTTTAAAAATGGTGGCATAATTTTGCCCCAGCAATCCAAATCAAGTTTTCAAATGTTAAATACGATCTGATGTGGGGCAACTGTAGCACCTTTTTTAAGGTCTGTCCACCGAGTTTAAACTTTATGTGTTCCAGTTGAACTGAAGGACCAGGAGGTAAATGCACCAGTCTTACCTCCATGTAACTTACGCGTGATCGCTCCAGTCGCCGGCTTTACCTGACACCGCTTTCCGACGTGTCCCCACCGCCTTCCTACAAGCATGTGTTCGCACAAAATGCAACAGGACTGTGGATCCGTCAGGGACATACCTTTGTCAGTGATCACTGGCCGAGGCTTGTCAGCGAGCGCTGGAGCGATACGCGGTAAGTTTCTTCTGCTCTCTGTAAGTTTTACGAAGACAGGAAGGTAAGATATATCGCATTTACCTCGTGTCCTTCAGTTTAAACTGGAAACATAAAAGTTTAAAATCACGGTGGACATACCCGTTGATGATAAGAACTGTTTATTGAATCTCCCTGGTAATTTCTAATATTTTACCTATTTCCAGTTTTTGAAGGGCCTCCAGTGGCCCATGTCCCTTCTCTACTACAGCGATAGGCTGGCCTCTGTGGAGCTCATCATCGCATGATGCAGTTCCTGCTGTTTAAACTAGTATTTAGGAGCAGAGGGTGAGGCAAGGTCAGCTTGTTAGAGGCTGGATAAAACCTAAAACATGGAAATGAATAAAATAGCATAAAGGGAGTCTTGTAGGTATTTCTTTATTCCTTCTTTATCATTTATTCCTATATCAGCAAACGGCTTACGGGTAAGAATAATACAATGGTTGATCAGCTCTATGCAAACATAAGCAACAGCTGTTTAAAGCATTCCAAGTAGGCAATCCAATAAAAAAGTATCCAGTTTTGTTTTCAGTCTAACCCACATCATCATTACAATTTACATTTGTCTGGGATGTCCAATGCTGCTTACCCTTTTAATATAATCTTGAGGATACTGAAAATTGCCATTAGGGAAATGCCTGAGAGGTTAGAAATTTTGGCTGCAGGATCCAGAAATCAGCTTTAGATGTTCTGCTGGTAGAGGAGGTATCGGTTGTAGATTAGCCGTTGGGCTCTAGAACATATGCTTGTTTTCCAAGTTTAATTAATCCCCTGAAAATAAACAAACAGTGGGGTTCTGAAGTCCAAGTTTGCCCTTCATTCAAAACAATATTAATAGCCACTCTTCCAGCCATCGCGTGCACCATTTGGCACAGAGAGGGAAAGGTCTACAAAAATACTAACTCCTTCCATTCAATGTCTGTGCAGGACCAGTAATGGTACTAACAGGTGGTCTGGCAGTTTTTTTTTACAAATGAATGACAGCCTTGGCTGGTTTTATATTGGAAAGAAACACAGAAGTAACCATTTTCTTCTGAAATTCTAGGTTTGGGCGGGCTTTGTAAAGAAGCCTGGATGTTAAATTTCTAGTAGTGAAGGTTTTTAAACTTTATCATGTTAGTATGAATTTGAGTGCGAGTATTTTCTAGATTTATACTTTGTGTTTAAACCTAATATTGTTAGTGGTAAAGCTAAATATTGGTTAGCAACACTGGAGCTCTTGCTCTCATGTATTCCATTGTTACTTTGTCAGGTGAAAAAACATCGTGTGGGTGTTAATACTTGGTACAGCTTAGTGCATCCAATTAATTTTAACATGATTATCTAAAAGGGCTCTTGTGTAAAGTGCTTTTTAATTAACAAGTGTGTTAGTAGAAATGGCCGAAAACTGATGGGTTTCGTTCCATTTTCGGATCTTGGAAAATCACGAAGATACGAAAATGGAACTTAAATTTCGGACTTCGGACTTTTCAATAATTCTGGAAATAGCCTTGACGTTCGATAATACTCGAATTTCCGATCGTATTTTCCAGTGATTATCGAACATCAAGCTATTTTTGAGGATATTTTTGAAATAGCTTGAACGTTTGCTAAAATCGAAACAAACGCGCGATCTGAAGTGCCGAAACCCGAACAATCATCCGGTTTTGGATGGAACATTTGGCTTATAAACGAGGGGTTATGTGTTGGCTGATCCGTGTCCGAGTCGGTGTCCGATCCCATCTGATGAGTGCTTAGTGAACAGTTCCTTTAATGCTGTAAAAAGTTATTATACATTTTTCTTTATTATAAGTGCTTTATATTAAGTGCTATAACTTTAAAACTAAAAAAAAGCAAAACATCACCTTCTATTTTGTGGATACATATTATAGTAAAATTTTTGTGCTTTCTAAAAAGAACACTTGCGTGTGTGTTTCAATTTAAAATTCCTATAGAAAGTCTTATTAGATACTTATGTAGCTCATATTATTTAAGGCAAGTGTGAGCAGCCTGATCAGTGGTGACGGGGATAGAGGTGGGGTAGAAAATAACAGGAGGGTTGCTTTAAGGAAAGACTATTTTACAGATTTCACAAATGTAATTGAGTTTGTAAACCCCAACAAACAGTTTGTGGTGTAGGAGTTGGCCTTTAGGCCCACTAGAATGCACCATTATAGGGTGACAAGTTCCTTACATGCACCCAAGATGATCGGAGCACTCTGTATGCAGTTAAAGATTTCCTGATGTCCAGCTCCTTTTTGGTCTTCGCTGCAGTTAATGACATGGAAATATAGGAAGATGCACTCTGGCCCATCTTGATCTATCAGTGACAAGAAGACTAGAGGGGAGTGGACCGTTGGTCACAATAGTAACACATCAAGTACGTATTAGAGAGATCTGTTAAGTGCCCAGATGTGAGAGAACTAGCGGTTGAAGTAACTTTCCTTGGGAACTCTTTAGGTGTGGATCGGAGCTGAGGTGAGTTTAATTGTCCTTTAAGTCACACAAGAGATAAATCCAAAATACAAAGGAGTGCGAGTAAAAGTTTTCTTGAATTTAGTTCTATTAGTGTAGAAATCATTTATAAATTATTTATGTTACTGGAAATCTGTCATGTCACTTCGTTTTTAGTGTGCCTCTTCTGGTGGGTCCCAGACACAAAACTACCCTTTTGTACATGCTAAATAGATCCTTGGTTTGTATCCCCATTCCCTTCTTGTAATCTGCATGTAACAGTTGACTCCAGAGGTCCCCACCTATCTCCCAGCCAACCACCTGAAACCCTTATATTTAAGCATTTCTGCTGCAAGAGGCTGTCCTTTGTATGTGTTTATTGTGCAGACGCAGAGCTGTAACATTTAAGACACTTACCACTGCAGCATGTCAGTTTTATTACGGTGTGGGGGTCCTAAAAGAAATGTAACAACCTATTTCAATTATAAAGTGATGAAGCTGCAGGTGGAGCATAATGAAGTGAATCTGATATCTTTTTAAGGGTTAGAAAAGTGGGTGTTTTGTTATGCAAAATTCTCACAGGGCTAGCTACTGCTGCTCAATTTCTAAAACAAGTATGCAACTCTCCAACATTACTCCTTTAATTGCGTAAACTAATACAGTAGATCAACATTGTGCAGATCTGCAAGTGACGTACCCTCTTACATTCCACCATAATAGGTACGCCTATAGAAACGACTCTAAGCTGCAAATAGAGGGGATATATAGTGACCGTGAGCTAGGAAACAATTCTGTGCAATACATTTCCAAACTGTATCTATGTAAAGGTAAATATTGAAAAGAAAAAAAGTAAAAGATAATGAAGTGAACCTGATCCTGGTACAGCTCAGTGCGATGCACATTTCAACAATGAAGCTCTATGCACTCGAGCCTGTTTCAGTATTTGATATTTTTCATTGAATTATTCTTGCATCATAGGTGTTAAAGGTGTTTAGTTTCCAGATTAGCTTCATTGCTGCCACAAGTCCCACTGGTGTCTGTGTCTGTGTTAGCCATCCCCATGTCCTGGCTCACGTAAAATCCGCGAGCAACAGTAAACAAAAAAAGTAGTGAGAGCTTGTGTTTGCGTACATTAGCTCCAAACCCACAAACAGATGATTGCATGTATGAAAGAAAACATAAGCGAGATCAGCGGTGTAAAAAGACCGGGACTGTGAATTAGGGGCCACTCTTACTCTGTCTGAGAGGAGGAGCTGCTATTCAGGTATTTGCAAATAGGAAGTATCATTTTGGACATATCTGGGTGAAACTTTAAGATGAACAGGTAGGACATATTTAAGCTGAAATACAGGACTCTACCACCACACAATACAATAGTGTAAGACACAGACACCACCACTCCATTACAAGAGCCCTCTGTTTAAAACTGCACATTTAAAATGAATCCAGGATTAATGCTTCTATCTGCAATCTATCAAATTACAGCAGTATAGGGGGGTGGGTGCATCCCTGGCTTACACTGTGAGATGTGACATCACTAGCACCATTGCTCCACCCGTATAGCCACATACTTAGCATGACAACTTGAATCCTTCTGCTGGACATTACATCATCAGTTACATCAATTATTTTTAAAGTAGCCTCAAGCCTGAGAAAGGAACTAGTTTTATAAAAGATCAAATTTGAGGGTTATGATCAGCTCATGCTGTTTCTGTGCAGAATTACATGCCTATAACTTTTGATTCAAAGCATCTAGTGACATGATCTTAGGTTGTTTGAGAGGTATATTACAGCTCTTTTCAATCATATTGTAAGGGCACTGAATGGGGCCCACTGTTCCCCTTTAATGACATTTTTACAGGAAATCCATTGCTCTTGTTATTTACATAAAAAATATATCAAGTCCAGGTATATATATTCATCCTACATGTCAAACATGAGAGAAAATTACATAATATAAAAAGCCTCTTTTCTATGTATGAGATCATGCATATTCAATAACAAAAAATACTGAAGGGGAAAATAACATCTGTTTTTTAACACAGACGAAGTACTGTCTAAAAATATTTCTGAAAATATTAAAATTAAAGGAGCTAGGCATGGGTAATGAACTCATCTATCTAAATCTGGGTTCTTCCTAAGTGAAGCGGACTGTCGGAATAACACAGGCATGCTGAGGATAATATTTAAGGTCTGCGTTATGTCAGGGTAATGCGAAGAGAGAAAAAACATAAAGAAAAAAGTGCTAAAAGTGTAGAGCATAACGCCAATTTTGGTAATTACAGTGATTTTAAACCGAGCGTCGGAAGTGGCGGTTGTTATTAGCATGACAGAAATCATGTTTGTTAATTGAAGTTGGGTAATTAAATAAAAATGGAGACATTTTTACTAACCTTGAAATAGTAAATGATTAATTGCATTATTTGGCGTTTTTCATCCACCGGGCCGTGTTAAAACCTTCATGGCACAACAGTTATTTAGCTGTGATCTTTAATAAGGTTACATCTGCCTTTTTTTGTGGACCTATAGTTCTAATTGAAATAAAACCGGTATAAGGAGTGTATAGTTTTCTTCTGTACATGTTAATGATTAGGGAGCCAAAATCTAGGATATATATCGAATTAAACTGTATATTAACATGAGAGATGTAGGAAAACTGCTAGACTTGAGTATAAACCTAGGGTTAAAATTTGCAACCACTACCGCTAACTTCTGGTTTAGCAGCGCACTTCTACTCCATAATGAGGGAGAGTTCAGTCTATATCTCCCTTCTTATATGCAAATAAAACGGAGCTAATTCTTGGGTAATTTTCATGTTTCCACCTCCCAACTTCATGATACTTGACAATCTCCAGGATGTTCCAGGAGGAAGATCTGCTTCTTCTTGCTCTCTGGCTCCAGGCTTTATGCCTCCTCTGCATCCTTTAAGTTATGCAGTGGAGGAGGACCTGGGGAAACAGCCGTAAGTGTGATGGCTGTGACGTCACTTGTGCTATACACGAAAAAGAGAGCCAGAGAGCACGAGGTAGAAGATCTTCCTCCTGGAATGTCATGCATTGTAGGTAAGTATATGCAGGTATTGTAGGTAAGGTGGTGGTGTGGTGTGTGAGGGGAGTCCTGATTTGAAATCTTACATGTTTTATAAGGGGTGAACATGCCGTTTAAGCTTTAATACACAAGAGCATAATCATGTATAATCCTAAAACAGTGAATCAAGTAAACAGTGTTACTTGATTCACATAAATGGTGTGCCACTTCTTTACATATATTATATTAGAGAGTTAGCATTGGGTTCATGTGCTATAGTGAAGCGCTTGGCCTGTAAATATCTGTAGTAATGGTAACTCCTTGGTGCCTTCACATAACCTTATATGTACTATATTACTATATATCAAACACACAGTTTAACTAAAGTTTTACCTGAGTCCTGAGCAAGAGCTGATATGACAGATGACTCTGAATGTCCCTCTACCTCTCCGTGATAGTAACAGTTGTCTGTTGTAACAAGAAAGTACACAAATTATCCTTAAAACACACCAATGTTTGTGCAATATAACACCTTACGGCATTGATATGAAGGAGATACTAAAACATCACACAAAGATCCTTAGTAAATTGAATAGGCCCTTACAGCACACAGATCTTAATGGAACCAAAAGTAGAAGTTAATCTGGAGAGCAACTGCAGGGGGGCCCAGGAGCAAGAAGGGGCCTATCTCTTATGTTTCCATGAAAAGATATAGCCTTCTCCAGAAAACCACTGTAGCTGAAGCAGGGATAGGGGCCGCACATTATAGGTTTGTGGGGGGCCCAGTGATTCCAAGTTTGCCATTGAACAATTCACTTCTAAATCGCCCTAACCTAATAGTTCCCAGAGTAAGTCCCTAAAATGCTTGTGTTTCCTTTAGATTCCCGAAATGAAGCTGTCAAAGAGAAACCCCTAGAGTAGGACTCCTCCTTGCAGACATCTCCCTCCATTGGTAACATTCAGGAGCAGACGGGCACACAAGGTGGTTTTGCTTGGAAAAACTACAGAGCGAGGTTTCTAGTTTGTACACATGGCAGCAAAGCATTCAGATGTGCACCCAAACCTCTGATTGGCAGAGATAAAGTCAATGCACCAGCAATTTCAATAATCTGATAGTGGAAAATATTTCCACTATTAACCCAATTTTGATTCAACTTCACCCACTGTCCAAACAATTATAAGTTTGCTTATGACAATAAGGAAAATTATTGGAACCCAATGTACTGGTGTTGATCATTTCCTCTTTCCTTGGGCTTTACAAATCTATAATGATTGACAAAAACATGAAAGGGAAAATCTCTTAGCCAAAGAGGACCATGGGAGAAAACATGTGGGCACCAATCACAAATTGACTTTCTAAATTCATTTTCTGGGTTTCTAGAACTTGCTTTTTATGAGTGGACTTTACAGTGTATAACACATTACGGTAATAAAAAAAACAAAGCTCTACCACTGCTGTCTACAAGAAAGAAAGTAACACGGATAATTAAAGTGCAGAAAATCCATCTTTTACCAGGTACATAGGAAGGACTTACAATGATAAAAAGGGGAAAACTCTGTTGGGGACAATACAAATGATGAGTTGTTTATTTTTATATAAATGAAAATATAGAGATGAATTGATTTGAAATACCAGCAAGCGAAATCAATAGAAGGCTATGGAAGCGAGCAGGATATCATACTACCTCTCTAAATCCTGAAAATCCTCTCACCATTCTCTTCCTGTGTATTGTGCTGAAGGCTCTTCCAGTTAGGGAGGAAATAGTTTATAACCCCCCCCCTACCCTCCACTCACAAACGCACACACCTCTAGGAAAAAAGGACAAAACGGGAAACAACTATTTTTATTAGGAGAGTATATGAGAAAGCAAAAACACACGCTAGATTACATGGATGGGGGTTATACTTTTTTTGGCATTTCAAATACTCTTACCTGAAAAGGAGTGTTGCTTACTGTATTTTGCCCATTAATTTTCTTTTAAAACAAGATTCAGCCTCTCGTAATGTAATTCTCCTCCTCGATAACGTAATACAAGCCTCCTACTATGATAGGTGGCCCCTGCTTATACTGTTATGATATGTAACTCATTATACTCTAAGCATTGCTCTTTGTGGTCTATTGTGCCCTATAATAATTAGTCATTTTCAACTCAGACGATAAGCACGTCAGGATTTTTATAGGAAAACACACATTAAAGTATATAATTAATTGAAAACATATCTAAGCAGAATGTGCTTTTATGTGCTATATATAGTATTTCCCATATATCTACTGACTCACCAGAAGAAATTGTTATACTATCTGGCATACGTTTCTGATCACAAACTGAAGCCTGGCACACATTTGTGTCTTGTGTAGACTAGCTGACTACAGGCTGTGAATATAAATGGAAGCACCCATTGCCATTTTAGGGCAGGCAGATGGAATTGGAAGGGGGGTTTATAAGTGGACACTCTGACTTTATGTGATTACATGTTCTCATCATTGCCTTAACCAATGGACAAGAAAAGAGAAGATCCACTTGACCTTGCTGATTGACATGCTTTTTCAAATTGATTTTCTGCCCTTTCTGTTGTCATGGAAATATGAAAGGTCTGTTGTTTATGACGTGATTGGCTACTGGACCATGAGGCCATAGCCTGAAAAAGGGAATTATTAGAAATGCTCTTTTATTTAGTTACTACAATTACGTAAATATCGGTAATGTGTTGAGTATTTTTTATTACTTGACCGATGTGGTCTTAACCAATGTCAGAATATTGCACATCCCCATAAGCAATTCCACATTCTGTTAGAAAGTGTTTTTTCTAACAAGCATTTCCTATTATGCTTAAAGTGGGTTTTTAGCAGCCTAGTTGGCCTAATGCTGATTAGAAAAAGCTATAGACCTGCTTGTATAGATAATATGTGAATATTTCTGAACCACTGTCAAGGGAAAAGTATACCTAAGAACCTCAATTTTTCTGTTTTCTAGTTAATGTCTATAGGCTTGAAACAGGAAACCCAGCTCAGCTGGACGTTGGGGTTGTTGGTGTAGTGCAGATTATAACCCCCCGAATCATGGTGAGGCATTTCTATGTTAAGGGTATGTACACTGGAAAAATGTTTTTTTAAAATTGCTCATTAGGGAACTATATTCTTCCCAACTTCACTGTACAATTATTTTGTTGATCTGTCCCCTATTTCTTTATATATCCATTCTGAAGATAAGATGCTTCAGCTGTCAATTAAGTACCTTATAATAAACTTTGCTGTTTGCAAGTACTGCATTTTGTTGTTACTGGAATGATGTAACTCTAACTAGATGGTGACAGTGGGGGCATTTTATCTCTCAAGCTAGATGATAGAGATTACAGAGCATGCTCAGTTTAAAAAACAAGTAAGGGAGGGCGGAGGATACTGAACCTGAGCAAAACAAGTAGTGCATTTAAGGAGTGCAGAAGCACCACACACCTCAGATGTAATTGCTACTTACATGTATTTAATTAGTAATTAAGATGAGGCAAAGTCATTTTTTCAGATACATACACTTTAAGGCTAGTGCAGCCCGGTACCATTGCTCTATTTCATGTAAAACTCTAAAGCTTATTGATATCTAAAAGGTCAGCTAGAGGCAGTATTTACTTCATGCATCTTCAATAGGCATACACTCATGAATTTCAACTGCTAATTTATTACTATATATATAATTTAAACAATGTGTCCAGAGTCCTATAATGTCCGTGTTTTCCGTTTATTTCAAGAGAGATTTACCACAGATTGGAGGTGACTGCTTTTGGAACAATTATTTTTGGAAGTTACAGCTCAGTGACCAAGAGTGATTAAGTTTATTTAAAAAAATACTCTGTACCCATTACATTTGACCCTTCACTTACAATATTTTTTTTTTATCTTGTGAAAATAAGAATCTAGGCCATTTTACCTGAGAAGGGAAAAAAAATCCTCTGTATTCTATCCATCAGTCACTTGAGCTGCATCAACCAAATACAATGTGAATTTGGCCATTAATTGTCAATTATTATAAAAAAGTGATATATATGCGTGTTAAACCCCTAAAGACAAGAAAATGAATTTAATACAAACATTCCATGCACACCGCCTCTCCGTTTTGTTTAATAAGAGGTATTTGTATTATTTTTTTTAAATTTTTAGTGACAATTTACATGTGGGTATATTATCCATAATGATTACTTACGCTTATGTATTCTTTACTAAGCACACTGGGCTTGAATTTCTAAAAATACTAATAGCACCATATTTCGGGTGACACTCAATATACATGAACATTTCCATAAAGCCATTGCACAAAAATATTGCAAGGATAAGGTTAAAAAGAGAAAATAAACTGGTATAAACAGCTGGGCAGGCTGTATGAAAGGGAAATTATACACCAAACCTCTTTTAAAGTACATTATAATTTACAATGTGTGTGATAGAAACTGCTCAGTACAGTCTCGAGGAGTAATATAATGATTTAATAATTGGAAAGGCACTTCTTAGCTTACAGACAACTCTGATCACACATTTGGCTCTTGACCCGGTATTTCATTGGAATTTGCTATCAGTCTCTATTCCACAGTTCCCACCTGTTTCCTCATATAAGTTTCTATTCTCTGGCCAATTCTGTCTCCATTTATGGTTAAAGATAAGTAATATTTCTACAGAGTTAAAGGGGAAGATTCAGTAAAATAAACATTTTTAAACAAAGTTATTATCTATATTACACATATCTAAATATAATAAATATTGGCTTCATTTTTGCAAAATCAGGTGATTTGATTCTCTTTGAAATGACTTGTGTGTCAGTAGTGAGCTGACATTTCAGATTCTGTGCCGGTACTTCTTCCCAAGATGCACCACATCCTTGGATGTTACTAACAGTAATTGCTACTGATTGGTGTTAGATGGGTCAAACATGCTCAGATCTATACTGAGCAACTGAACATTGGACTGAGACTATAACAGACACTATTAGGGTCCTACAAATAGTAAGAGAAATTACTGAAGGGCAAACATTGTGCCCGACTCCTGGCCTAAAAACAGTAACTCCCTGTTATACTAATTACACACCTGAAACCTTTAAAACTGGTTTAAACACTGTCAGATCCTTCCTCCCTGACCGACCAGGTGGCCAGTAGGAAGGACTGACAGTCACAGCAAAAATATCCATGGCAACAGTTAGCTCGACACAGCTTGCAGTACTTAGACGACAGCACGATTTGCCATGGTTTCGGACATGTCCGATCATGCTGTCGGCCGATACGGATGAAGACGGTCTGTCATGTCGTAAACACCATGCAATATTTCAGCCCATCATCGACCCATACACTGAACTATTGGTTGATTAGCCAATATATTGGATGGGTGTCCCAGCTTAGATGGGTGCCCATTTACCAGAACTTTGCTGTACATTACCCAAACTGGATTTCCTCAAACGCCATAACCTGCCACAACCGATCACAAAGTGTAATCCGCCTCGGGAACATTACAGGTAAGAACCACTGGGGAATGCGCCCTATAGCTGTAAGGAGAGAGAAGTGGTCGGAGATTTCATTGTTGCGTGGTGGAGCGCGCGCCAAAGGTAAGTTTCTTCTTATTTTGTTCCTGGACCTGCGCTGTTGATTGTAGAACGGGAGGTAAGGATAGGTCCTTAACCTCCGGGCTTCATCAAATATATTAAAGGAACAGTTCACTTGAGAGGGAACTATTCCTTTAAAGCGATTCAATATTTGTCAGACATTGGTTCACGGAACCTATTAAAATTCTAAAAAACGGAAATCCAATTGCAACCCAATTGAATCGAAATTTGAATATTTTAGAACACAGTTTTACGATCTAATTTTCTAATTTTTGATTTTTTTAATATTCGATTTTTGATTGAGTTTAAAAGTTTACATTTCGTCAGATCAGCAGACTGGGTTCGTTTTTCGAAACTGGGACTCATCACTTTTCATGTTGTAATGACCGACATGCCCAGACACACATACAAATGGCTCATTTATCATGTCAGTGGATGGTAGAAAGAGCGTTGGACATAGATTACATCAATTCCATAACTTTACATGCCGAATGTCAGTGTTTTAAGAGGTCAGGGTCATCATTAAAATTCTGAAATTGGATGTAAGGTCCAGTAGAGCAGGGAATAGTGTGAACGATTAAACAGTCTCTCTAATGTGATGTGTACTATATTGGAGCTATATCAATATAGAATGATAAGAAATAAATTAATACAACCATTCTGAATATGTCCTTCATCCTGACGGCCATTTCGACCTGAAAATGATCACAAGGCTTCAGTTCATCACCAGGCTGTAAAAGTGAGGTTTCCATCTACCAAAGCCTCTTTGATTATTAGCTTTTCACCTGCATTATGGGCATGGCCACACTGCAACGCCAACACAATCGCACACGGATACGGATGCATTTCATGCACGATTTTGTTGTGTTTACACAAACCACTGTCGATGTGGCAAAATGGGTCTGTCAACAATTTGCCATGACCGATCGCCCATGATTTACCGTGCGCCTGATCGCTCTTTCGCCCAATTCAGGGCCGAACGAGCCACAGACATCGCCAGCGATTTTTTTGCCTCAACTGGTGATGATGAAAACATCAGTTGGTTTGCCCGAAAAACCGTCTTGTGTGTACCCCGTCTTACCTTTCACATTGAGCACAAGAAACAGCACCAAAACCTTATATCCACGAGGAAAGAGTTTTTAATAAAATAAAATAATAAGGTATGCATGATTGAGTCACGACTATAAGGACGCATCTGTCAAGCCGGAGCTCACAATTGCATTTATTTATATTTTTAGTTTGGATGACGACTAAATAGATTAGCCCTTTCTTGGGTTGACTGAACTGTCCCAAGCTGGTAAGACCTGACATTGCTAAAATGCACATTGGGACCTTTGGAAAGTAAGAAGCATTGTACATAGAGCTTCCAGGTTTTGCATTATTATCCTGTCTTTGCAAGCTAAGGATCTGTTTGGCTTACAGTTGGTGCATCACATTGTCTAGAGCAATATTTCAAGCGCTTTCATACATTATAGATTGGAAGGCAGATTTGTAAGGAAAATGAAGATAATCTCTGGAAACCATAGAAGGAAAATACAGCTTAACAGAAAATGGTAACAGTTTTGTTTTTGCTTTATGACTTGTAGATTTGTTCACAAATTCCTCGTTAACTTTTCCTTGCCAGAAAATGCACTGACCTCACCATAATAGAAACTTGCAATGCATTCTGGAACATTTTAGCATATAGCAGATCATCACTTTAAATGTAAAATTAGAACTGCATTGGTTTTGCCCTAGCAATTTTATATATAGCTAGCAAAGTATTTATGGCTGATCCCTGACATGACTCTATTGTGGTGCTGCCTTGGAGCTGACCGCTGAGTTGCTGGTTATCTGGCGCCCCATTAGACTGGCTTTCAATGGCCTAAATGGTAGATACTGCGCTCTCTTCATAACACAATTATATTTCTAACACTTTTCTAACAAGATACAGTAAAGCTGATTTCCCTGATTGTTTATCCATCATGCATTTTGGCCATGCACTGAGAACAGCCATACCTGTGACATTCCCACGAAGGTTGGACAACCAACTGGCCCATTTAATTTGCAATTTCAATATACAATAAATGGACCAGGATGAGGTAGGTTGGGAGGAAAAACCTCCAGTCCACCATTTTCTTATAAGTAGGTCTTAAAGGGCAACTATGGTCTCCAAACAAGTTAGGATTAAATGAAAGCCTGCAGTATTTCCTTTATAATGAGGACAATCACTATTGTTCAGCCTGTGAGAAATGTTATTGGGGGAATGTTCAAACTTCCTGCTTCCAGTAGCTTTAGTGACATCCACTTACCTTTGCCTGCCCTCTGCCCCGGGTGAGAAGCATGCTCAGTAAAGACTTAATGCTGGGGAGAATCAGGAAGTACCTGGGGGGAAAATTTACAGTTGAGAAGAGGAGCCTATTAATGCCGGCAAGGGTGGTCACATGACTACAAGCTGGTTACATGGCTAAAAGCAGTAATATTGCTGAACCTTTCCAGTAATAACTTTCACAATTTTTCTAGAGATGTGATTTAGGTTTATTTTGAAGGTTCGATGGAAGGCTTTTTATATAATCCTTACTAGTTTGGAAGAATTGGAGACCACAGTTACCCTTTAAAAATTAGATGGATTTTATGATTAAATGTTGAATATACCTAATACCTACAAGTGTATGACCAGCATAAGAGAAATCTTGTGGTCTAACTAGCACGTATAGCTAACACTGGGGCGAAGCACCAGGGTAGACCAGTGAATGTTCAGCTGTCAAACGACCCAGGTAGTTAGTGTAAGGTGTATAAGTCTATGATACACCCCTAAAATTGCACTTCTGCACTTACATTGTTTCCTGCAAGATCCCGCTCTGAGACACTTTCTGCTCTGTGAGTGCAGCTGACGTTGAAACTTTTATTGTTGCACCAGTTCCAATTTTCTGTACTAATGGGGCCCATAACCCAACAATCCTGGTCATATTGAGAGATCTTATGGCAAAAAATTTCTTGGGCTGATTAAAATCGATGCCGATCATACAATCACCCAAAACGAACAAAGGTACGATATAGGGATCGTACGACGGGATTTGTTCGTGTATGGGCCAATTAGGGGTATATTTATTTTCACCGCCATTATCGCTGCCTTTTTAACAAATTTGGCTAAGTGCAATGTATAAAGTGGTTATAACTAGTGGCTAAATCTCATAATCACGCTATCGCCATACATCATGGCAGAGATTTTGCATGCCTACCATTATAGGTGGCTAACATACAAAGGTAACATCATCGTGAGTGTGTGAAAATATTGGTTAAATGTTGCTATGGCAAACCTGGTGTTGGAAAGTGCAAGATTTTTCTATAAAGGTTCATGCAAATCTGGGTTATCAATAGATGTGGCCGACCTTAGTCCCTAAAAGTGCCACCCCAAAACTAATATTTAACCCCATACTGGCCCCACTCTGCAGTTTAATAAAATCCTTACCTTACATCTCTGCTCTCAAATGGTTCTCCTGATGCCCTCCAAAGTCCAGGAAACTGCAGTGTACGGTCTTGTCCTGCTCCTGCGTCTGCCTCAACCTCGACAAGGTTTGAGCGATTGCGAGGAGAGGCCTCCCCCCTCCCTCTCCCTCCCGATTTGGTCTCCCTCCCCCTAGCGGAATCGTTTTTCTATATATAGTTCTGTTCCCCAGCCCCAACCGCTTAATTATATCATCAGAAAGTACCCCGATCATTACTTACCTTACCTCTCTCCTTCGCCGTTGTGAGCAGCCGGAAGCCACGTCTGTGATGGCTGCCAGGGGGCGGGAGCTGCCGGTCCCGCCCCTGCTTTGCAGTTCCGTGCCAGCAGAGGGCCGGGCAGTGCGGCAAAGGAAAGGTAATGGTCGGGGGATTTCTGATGATATAATTATAGCGGTTGGGGGGGTGGGGGAACATGAACTATATTATATAAAAAATTTTTAATAAGGGTGGACATGCCCTTTAACCTGGTAATCGGTAGCACGGTTTTACACTGATTTGGCTGGTCAGCCTCTGTCTTAAAACCTCACGCATACGATTTTGGTTACAATGGAAATCGTGGGAACGCAAAATCCCAACCATTTCCGATGCGAAAATGCATAGGAATCGCACATGCAACCACGATGTTAATGCGCGCGCTGCGTGCACGAATCTGGTGCGTTGTAATAGACACTTGCAAGGGCGAGGTTTGTGGCCATTTCCTGCCACATATTAAAAGTATTTTTGGGGGGTGGACATACCTTTAAATGACAGCAGCAAATATTCAGATGGAAAAAAGCAAAACCAATTTCCTTTTTGAAAATGACCATGAACACAAACCAATATTAAGAACTAATTTATTTTAATAACTGTGGGATACACAAGACCATAAACATTTTTTAAAACTAACCCGCCATGGACAGAGATTTATTGGAATCTCAGGCATGCTAGTTAGGCCTGAATTCTGTGGCTCAGTCTGCAGAACGCTATATTGTTGTCTAACTAGAAACCTGAAAACTCAATTTGGTCTCGCCTACGTTAGAAGTTGATTAACGCGACTTATCACAAGCAGTTTTTCCCGCAGACACTGTTTACTGCAGAGATAATGTGTAATCAGCTAAATTAAAGCTTTTAAATGCATTTATACGGTCAGGCAATACTCTTTTCTTGTGTAATAGGCTTTTTAATGGATGCTAAAATGTAGCTTGCTTTTAAATGATGGAACTTTCTCAGATGGCACCTCATACTTTAACGCACAGCCTAATTTATGATGTATCAATCAACAGCCCTCTAGCTGTTGCTGAATGAATTACAACTCTCTGGATCTTTCACTTTTACAGTGGATTGGAAGGATGTTTAAAGCACCCACAAACAAATAGCACGCATATACAAGATAAGGTCCCTGTTGCTATCATGGCTCTCATATATTTGCCTTAAAGGGGTTCTTGACATGCATTCCTAAAATTTTAGAAGAATACGTGATTGAATCCTCTACTCCTACTTGGATTGTCAATCAAATCCCTGTGAGTGATCCCCCTCCCTTCTCTGATAATAAACATAGAGATAAGAGCATTAGCAGGGGAGAGAAGGTAGCTGTTAGGTAGATATAAGGCTGCACTTGAGCCCCCTCAGCTTTCACTGATTGATGATGGGTCACAAAGTGAGAGATCGTAAACTGTACTGTTCTCCTTCTTCTTCCGTGTCTCCAGGATAGCTTGCTTTCTATTGACCACTGTGCGGTGGGTGGTTTTTCAGGATGTTGAACTTTTAACTCCTACTGCACATGATAAGCTGTCGGTTAGCCGTAGTTGAGACATGGAGGAGGTAACAGAGGGGAGAGGGAAAGGGGGGAGTGCTGCACACAGATCTGACACCGTGGTTAAACAGAGTCACTGAAAGAGTAGGATAAGGCAGCACAGAGTACATGAATTTAACTTTGCAAAGGGCATGCTTTTTTTTAATATAGATGCCCTTTAAAGGACAACTCACCTCCATAATAACATCTTTTAGAAAGAATGGCCTCTTAAAAATATGTTGATATATCCTACTTTGTCCTATGAATTCATACGTATGCCTGCTATGCTTCTGGATGCCTCATGGAAACTGAGCAATTTAGGGACCTATACTGAGCCTGAGCATGCTCAGAAGGACAGAAGGGATAACATTAAGTCATTGGCTGTTTGTCAAGTGTCAAATTCATAACTGACAGTTACTACCTGGAAAAACCAGAAAGCAGAGACAGGGGACCAGGACATTGTGCAGGATCAGGATAGACTTGTATATTCAGATTTCACACTATTACCGTTTAGGGTTTGGGTGGTAATTTATAAAGTTTCCATCTGAGGGCTGAACTTGCCCTTTAAATTTATTAAATTACCTAATAGAGAAGATTGTTTATCGGTCCCAATTGCCTACATCCCCAACTTTCTGTAAAGTGGTTTTAAATGTAGACTTAATTAATTAAGCCTTTGTTGGTCCATCAGAAACATATTCCATCATTCCTTTCTTTCTCTATAGTTTCTCTATGGTACATATACTGTAGAATAAGGATTTCTATTACCTATACCTTTTTTTGGGGTCAGTTTCTCACACTTCATGTACTTGACTTGTACTTGACTTGATTTTTCCAACAACCCCCACAAAAGAATTGTATGGAAACTGTGTGAATGGCACATTTGAATATTGTTGTATTCAGGAAATCAACTGGACTTGAAACTTAGTACTAGAAAACCGTTCCACTAGTCATCCAACTGGCTGTGACGGGGGGTTCAATTAGAGATCGGGAGGTTCAACACCAATTGTACAATGCTGTTTTCACACCTTGCCCTAGGGTCCCTAAAACTTGCTGTTATATGATGGTTGGGACACATTCCAGGGTATTTACTGTCAACAAATTATTGTACAGTCATTCTGAACTGGAGAAAGCCAGTCAGTGACTAGTGAAATGTCTTCAAGAACTAAACTTCTATTCCAATTTATTAACTGAATCGACAGAATACCATGACTGGATAGATGAGAACCTTCACCAGCATCTGACACATTGTAATATTTAATGGATTGTGGAACTAATAGATGTGCTAGTGTATATAAATGATACCTCATCTTGCATATAGATTGACCAATTAGCAGAGGCAATATGAATACAACCAAGGGAATCATCAAGATCCAAAAGTGCTCCATGTTCAGGGGTTTCACACCACAATGGCAATTGCGTCTTAAGGTTCGTACACACGTGCAATGGCGGGTGCCGGTTCCCAACGCACCTAGTGTTGAACGTCGTTTCGGGCAATAATTGTGCCGTGTATGGGCACTCCAAACGGAAATTCATTCGAAGATCACCCCGGCCGGTCAGGCAATGATCCCTGACTGAACAGCAGTATCGGACGAGAAAGTGCCCACAAATGCCACGATTATCGCCCAAAACAGACGTTCATACACATCGTGCATCGAACCTTTACTCCCATCTGTCTTGTGCAGTTTTGCATGAACTCTTTGATGCCAGCAAATAGCTGCCATTAAAAAAGTATTGCAAAAGATCCAGTGGTTAAACCCATAATTCACCTCTTATATTCATTAACCTTGTTATAAACCAAATGCAGCAGCTTTGGGTAAATTCCTCTTGAAAGTGTTTAAGGGTCTCCATATCCATATTCTGTTACCATGGTTATAAATTAGCATGACTGCTTGTGACATAACCTTTATTAAAAGAATTTTAAGCACCCGAATTTCATGTATTATTCCTGGTGCTCTTAAAAGGCTGGTTTTTGCACATCTCTTTGGATTGCCTGGAAGTGCAGGGATATTCATTTTATTTAAAATATACTGTAGAAAACTTCCCTGGGTTGTCATTTGCATTTGCCAAAGTCACAAGAATAAAAATTCCAATAAGATTTGCCTATAATGCGACTTTTTTCCACATGCATGGGTTCTAAGAAACATTGAGGAAAGGTGACATGCCAAATAAAAATATTTAAAATGAACCAAAATAAATTACATTTATTTAATGTACAGACTACTTAAACCCTGAAATTACTTTATTAAAGGTGAACTATTGCTAGTACATTTTTTTGTGATTTATAGTCATGATTAGCAAACAATGCCCGGTAGCAACGGCTAGAGCTAGCAAGATATTGTCTTGTAAAAGAGGGGAATAGATTCAGAGAAAAAAACATTTACTCCCTTTTACAAGGTATTGGTAAGACCTCATTTGGAATATGCAGTGCAGTTTTGGAATCCATATACAAAAGGGACATCTTGGAAATGAAGCAGTTCAGAGAAGGCCAACTAAATAATAAAGGGAATGGAGAGGCTTGACTATGCAGGCAGATTAGACACGTTAGGGCGTTGGAAGAAAAGAAGTTTCATCTTCAGTTTAGGAAGGGTTTTTTCTCCAGCAGATGTGTGTATGGCAAGTTCATAGAATAGCTTTAAAGGGCTAGACAAGTTTCTAAAACTAAAAAATATTGTGATTACTGGTATTAATACGGGGATACCATGTATATTGAGAATTACTGGTATTAATACATATACTGTAGTTCTGATTGATATGGGGATACTATGTATATTGAGAATTACTGGTATTAATACATATACTGCAGTTCTGGTTGGTACAGGGATATTATATAATATGAGAATTATGGTATTAATTCATATACGTTAGTTCTGGTTGGTACAGGGATACTATATATATTGGAATTACTGTATTAAACATATACGTAGTTCTGATTGGTATGGGGGATACATGTAATATTGAGAATACTGGTATTAAGGGTATGTCCACCGTTATTTTAACTTTTATGTTCCAGTTTAACTGAAGGAAGGAGGTAAATGCGATATGTCTTACCTCCTGTCCTTAGTAAAACTACAGGAGACCAGAAGAAACTTACCCCAGTATCGATCCAGCGCCGGCCTCACTGACAGTCTCCGCCGCGTCCACGCTCCTATGCCTGTGAGAATGTCAGTGTAGTCGGGATGGCTGTCAGCGCGCTGGATCGTTACGCGGTAAGTTTCTTCTGGTCTCCTAATTTACTGAAGGACGGAGGGTAAGACTATCGCATTACCTCCTGTCCTTCAGTTAAACTGGAAACATAAAAGTTAAAATAACGGTGGACTACCTTAATACATATCTGCAGTTCTGGTTGGTACAGGGATACTATATAATATTGAGAAATTACGGTATTAATTCATATACTGTAGTTCTGGTTGGTACAGAGATACTATATAATATTGAGAATTACTGGTATTAATTCATTTACTGTAGTTCTGGTTGGTACAGGGATACTATATAATATTGAGAATTACTGGATTAATACTATACTGCAGTTCTGGTTGGTACAGGGTACTATATAATATGGGAATTACTGGTATTAATACATATACTGAGCTCTGGTTGGTACAGGGATACTTTATAATATTGAGAATTACTGGTATTAATTCATATACTCGAGTTCTGGTTGATCAGGGATACTTCTGATGCCATTGGAGTCAGGAAGGAATCCCCCCCCCCCCTTTTAGCTGTTTTTTCGCCTTCCTCTGGATCAACGTTAGGTACAGTTAAAAAGGAGGGTAAAAAGGTTGGACTTGATGGACGCATGTCTTTATTCAACCTCAATTACTATGATTATTGAAACACTCCAAAGTCGTCCCTCTGCCAACTGAGCTGCTCACCAGACATAATCACGAACAATTAAAGCAGTAGGATACGTACAAAGAAGTTGCAAAAGCCTCCTGATAAAGGGTGGAGGTCCACCCGAAACATTGCCTGTGATATCTCACATTTGGGGTGAATAAAAGGAACATTTTTGCAATTCTTTTGACGATCCTACTGCAATTTATTTGTTTGTAAAGGACAATTTAAATCCTCCCCCCTCCCTCTAAATAAAAGTACAGGGGTGAGTACCAAAAACACTAGGTGGCCTATTCCCCAGGGACGCTGGGCAAATATATGAAGTTAAAAGTTGGCTGCATTAAAATCCTTCATAGAGTAAAACCTTTCGGTTTGATTTGCGATCAGGCCATTTACCCAGAGTGATAGAGGCTCTGGGTAAATGAGACACTAGGTCCTCACCCCTGGGTTTACCTTTAATGCCTTCATCGATGTTTTCAAGTTAGGCCTTCAGGCTTTTAGTCCTGCCAGCCACTTGGAAGATGTGATCTTGTATAAGCGTATGTTCTCATTGGCCAGGTCCTGGACACAGGCCAGAACGGAGGAAGCCAGGCCCTAACTTCTGTGTGTCAGTGTAGGAGTAAATGTAAACCCAGGAATTAGGAATAGTGTATTAGGTACTTTCATGCCTGTACTATAAATGCCCTTTAAAGTTATACATCAGTAGGCTTATTACCCAGAGTCACTAGGCTCTGGGTAAATGCTGCTTTGCGATCAATATCGCGATCGCCAATGTGGGTTAATCTCTGCAAGAGACAAGGCCTCCCCCTTTACATATTACAGAAAGCAAATCATCATAAAATCATATAGGTGATTATTTATTGTCTTTTTCACATTCGTTAAAATAATTATGCTAAAATTCTTCTTTTAGGTGCATTACAAATATTTGAGAGCCATAACATTTTGTTAACATTGACGACCTTCCTATTCTATTTTGCTATGATATTATAATGCTATTTTACAGCCTATTTTCTAAGTAAGGCCTTGCAGCTGTTCTCTGCTCAGAAGTGCTGGCTAGACTATTCTATGTCTTGGGAAATTCCTTGCTAAAGACTGATTTGAGGGATCAGCTGTGCGTCTGATGTCATTCAACCTTCAAAGTTACAATTCTGGAAAGAAAGGGCCAAAAGTCATTACATTATTGGGTTATTCCAACGCCTAATGCCTAAAAGGCTTTCCAAGGTCCTAAATGCTAAATATCGGCAACTGCAGGAAGGCTCTGGGTCAGGGAAAAATCTTGGCGTGGCCACTTTAAACCATTTATAATGGGAGGGCAATCATAGTAGTTTTAAGGGGCCCCCGGATTTCGAGTTTAAACTGTTAATGCCAGCATAGGGCCCCTAGTACTGAATCCCTAGTTTTCCTCACCTTTCTGCGATCTTTGCTTTATTCTACCAACGGTATATTCATATTAATACATCATAACGGGTAGGCATTGACAACAACACAGATTTAACATCCTCAGTAAGGAGGATATAGGAAGGCTGGCCTACAGGTCTTAATCTTTACCTAGTAAGTAGGGCCTTTTTTTGGCATAGGCCACAGAGGCAAAGCTAGGGCACCAGGATGAACTAGGGCGCCTATCTTCTCACTAGAATCTCCCTGTCGGATTTACTTGCTGTGGCAAGTGTCTCTGAATATGGCCATAGCACATAAGGCTGTAATGGGAACTTATGTCTAGACAGAACTTTGTAAGTTTTTCTGGTGTCTGAACAAAACTTTCAAAGAGGAAAAAAGACCTAATTGCAGGTCACATAATGGACACATTCCCAAAACCCACTACAACTTTATAAGTAGGGACTGGCAAGCAAAAATGCAAGAAAGGGCAACCCAAGCCTGTGTCATTATGTAGTAGATGGCTGATAGATATAACATGATATAGTTATAAACAATACTGTGTCAATGTAGTAGATGGGGATAGATATAACACTGCATAGATATAACAATACACTGTGTATTATGTAGTAGATGGCTGATAGATATAACACTGATATAGTTATAACAAATACTGTTCTATGTATGTAGTAGATGGCTGATAGATATAACACTGTATAGATATAACAATACACGTGTCATTATGTAGTAGATGGCTGATGAATATAACACTGCTATAGAGTATAACAATACAACTTGTTATTTGTAGTAGATGGCTGATAGATATAACACTGATATTGTATATATATAACAAAATACTGTGTCATTTGTAGTAGATGGCTGATAGATATAACAACTGCATTGTATATAACAATACACACGTGTCATTATGTAGTAGATGGCTGATAGATATAACACTGATATAGTTATAACAAAATACTGTGTCATTTGTGAGTAGATGGTTGATAGATATAACACTGCTATAGTTATAACAATACACTGTGTTATTATGTAGTAGATGGCTGATAGATATAACACTGATAGTTATTAAACAATACACCGGTGTCATTATGTAGTAGATGGCTGATAGATATAACACCGTCTATAGTTATAACAATACACCATGTCCTTATGTAGTAGATGGCTGATAGATATACACCTGCTATAGTTATAACTACACGTGTCATTATGTTAGTAGATGGCTGATAGATATAACACTGATATAGTTATAACAATACACTGTGTTATTATGTGGTAGATGGCTGATAGATATAACACCGCTATAGTTATAACAATACCGTGTCATTCTGTAGTAGATGGCTGATAGATATAACACTGCTATAGTTATAACAATACACTGTGTCATTATGTAGTAGATGGATGATAGATATAACACTCGATATAGTGTATAAGTATAAACCTAGTTGTTTATTATGTGTAGATGGCTGATAGATATAACATGCTATAGTTATAACAATACACGTGTTATTATGTAGTAGATGGCTGATAGATATAACACTGCTAAAGTTATAACAATACACTGTCATTATGTAGTAGATGGCTGATAGATATAACAATGCTATAGTTATAATAATACCATGTCATTATGTAGTAGATGGCTGATAGATATAACACTGCTATAGTATAAACAATACCATGTCATTATGTAGTAGATGTGATGATATATAACACTGATATAGTTATAACAATACACTGTGTTATTAGTAGTGATGGCTGTAGATATAACACCGCTATAGTTATAACAATACACCATGTCCTTATGTAGTAGATGGCTGATAGATATAACACTGATATAGTTATTAACAATAACTGTGTTATTATGTAGTTAGAGGCTGGTAGATGGCTGATAGATATAACACCGCTATAGTTATAACAATACACCATGTCATTATGTAGTAGATGGCTGATAGATATAACACTGCTATAGTTATAACTACACCGTGTCATTATGTAGTAGATGGCTGATAGATATAACACTGATATAGTTATAACAATACACTGTGTTATTATGTGGTAGATGGCTGATAGATATAACACCGCTATAGTTATAACATTACACCGTGTCATTCTGTAGTAGATGGCTGATAGATATAACACTGCTATAGTTATAACAATACACTGTGTCATTATGTAGTAGATGGATGATAGATATAACACTGATATAGTTATAACAATACATTGTGTTATTATGTAGTAGATGGCTGATAGATATAACACTGCTATAGTTATAACAATACACTGTGTTATTATGTAGTAGATGGCTGATAGATATAACACTGCTAAAGTTATAACAATACACCGTGTCATTATGTAGTAGATGGCTGATAGATATAACACTGCTATAGTTATAATAATACACCATGTCATTATGTAGTAGATGGCTGATAGATATAACACTGCTATAGTTATAACAATACACCATGTCATTATGTAGTAGATGGCTGATAGATATAACACTGATATAGTTATAACAATACACTGTGTTATTATGTAGTAGATGGCTGATAGATATAACACCGCTATAGTTATAACAATACACCATGTCATTATGTAGTAGATGGCTGATAGATATAACACTGATATAGTTATCACAATACACTGTGTTATTATGTAGTAGATGGCTGATAGATATACACCGCTAAGTTATAACAATACACCATGTCATTATGTAGTAGATGGCTGTAGAATATACACTGCTATGTTATAACTACACCGTGTCATTAGTAGTAGATGGCTGATAGATATACACTGATATAGTTATAAAACAATACACTGGTTTTATGTGGTGATGGCTGATAGATATAACACCGCTATAGTTATAACAATACACGTGTCTTCTGTAGTAGATGGCTGATAGATATAACACTGCTATAGTTATAACAATACACTGTGTCATTATGTAGTAGATGGATGATAGATATAACACTGATATAGTTATAACAATACATTGTGTTATTATGTAGTAGATGGCTGATAGATATAACACTGCTATTGTTATAACAATACACTGTGTTATTATGTAGTGATGGCTGATAGATTATAACACTGCTAAAGTTATAACAATACACCGTGTCTTATGTAGTAGATGGCTGATAGATATAACACTGCTATAGTTATATAATACACCATGTCATTATGTAGTAGATGGCTGATGATATAACACTGCTATAGTTATAACAATACACCATGTCATTATGTAGTAGAGATGGCTGATAGTTAACACTGCTATAGTTATACACTACACCGTGTCTTATGTGTAGATGGCTGATAGATATAACACTGCTATAGTTTTAACAATACACTGTGTCATTATGTAGTAGATGGCTGATAATATAACACTGCTAAAGTTATAACAATACATACACGTGTCAGTATGTAGTAGATGGCTGATAGATATAACACTGCTAAAGTTATAACAATACACCGTGTCTATTAGTAGATGGCTGATAGATATAACACTGCTATATATATAACAATACACTGTGTCATTATGTAGTAGATGGCTGATGATATAACACTGCTATAGTATACAATACACCGTTTCATTATGTAGTAGATGGCTGATAGATATAACACTGTTTGTTATAACAATACACCGTGTCATTATGAGTAGATGGCTGATAGATATAACACTGCTATAGTTATAACAATACACCATGTCATTATTTAGTAGATGGCTGATAGATATACACTGTTATAGTTATAACAATACACTGTGTCATTATGTAGTAGATGGCTGATAGATATAACACTGATATAGTTATAACAATACACCGTGTCATTATGTAATAGATGGCTGATAGATATAACACTGCTATAGATATAACAATACACTGTTCTATGTAGTAGATGGCTGATATTATACACTGCTATAGTTATAACAATACACTGTGTCATTATGTAGTAGATGGCTGATAGATATAACACTGCTATAGTTATAACATACACTGTGTCATTATGTAGTAGATGGCTGATAGATATACACGCTACAGTTATAAAATACACCGTGTAATTATGTAGTAGATGGCTGATAGTATAACACTGCTATAGTTATAACAATACACTGTGTCATTTAGTAGTAGATGGCTGATAGATATAACACTGCTATAGTTATAACAATACACCATGTCATTATGTAGTAGATGGCTGATAGATATAACACTGCTATAGTTATAATACACTGTGTCATTATGTAGTAGATGTATGATATAACACTGCTAAAGTTATAACAATACCCACTGTCAGTAATGTAGTAGATGGCTGATAGATATAACACTGCTATAGTTATAACAATACACTGTTTCATTATGTAGTAGATGGCTGATAGATATAACACTACTAGTTATACAATACACTGTGCATTTGTGTAGATGGCTGATAGATATAACACTGATATAGTTATAACAATACACCGTGTCATTATGTAGTAGATGGCTAATAGATATACCACTGCTTAGTTATAACAATCACCTGTGTCATTATGTAGTAATGGCTGATAGATATACGCTATAGTTATAACAATACACCGTGTCATTATGTAGTAGATGGCTGATAGATATAACACTGATATGTTATAACAATACACCGTGTCATTATGTAATATGGGCTGATAGATATACACTGCTATAGATTAACAATACACTGTGTCATTATGTAGTAGATGGCTGATAGATATACACTACCATATGTATAACAATACACCATGTCATTAGTAGTAGATGGCTGATAGATATAACACTGATATAGTTATAACAATACACTGTGTCATTATGTAGTAGATGGCTGATAGATATAACACTACCATAGTTAAAACAATACACCGTGTCATTATGTAGTATATTATGTTATCAGATATAACACTGCTATAGTTATAACAATACACTGTGTCATTATGTAGTAGATGGCTGATAGATATAACACTGCTATAGTTATAACAATACACCGTGTCATTATGTAGTAGATGGCTGATAGATATAACACTACCTAGTTATAACAATACACTGTGTCATTAGTAGTAGATGGCTGATAGATAAACACTGATATAGTTAATACAATACACCGTGTCATTATGTAATAGATGGCTGATAGATATAACACGCTATAGATATAACAATACACTGTGTCATTATGTAGTAGATGGCTGATAGATATAACACTACCATAGTAAACAATACACCATGTCATTAGTAGTAGATGGCTGATAGATATAACACAGATATAGTTATACAATACACTGTGTCATTATGTATAGATGGCTGATAGATATAACACTACATAGTTAAAACAATACACCGTGTCATTTGTGTAGATGGCTGATAGATATAACACTGATATAGTTATATACAATACACCGTGTCATTATGTGTAGATGGCTGATAGATTAACACGCTATAGTTTAACAATACACTGTTGTATTAGGTAGTAGATGGCTGATAGATTTATAACACTGATATAGTTATAACAATACACTGTGTTATTATGTAGTAGATGACTGATAGATATAACACTGTTATAGTTATAACAATACCTGTGTTATTATGTAGTAGATGCTGATAGATATACATGCTATAGTTATAACAATACACCATGTTCATTATGTAGTGGCTAATAGATATAACACTGCTATAGTTATAACAATACACTGTGTCATTATGAATAGATGGCTGATAGATATAACACTCTATGTTATAACAATACACCGTGTCTTATGTAGTAGATGGCTGATAGATATAACACTGCTATAGTTATAACAATACACTGTGTCATTGTGTAGTAGATGGCTGATAGATATAACACTGTTATAGTTATAACAATACACTGTGTTATTGTGTAGTAGATGGCTGATAGATATAACACTGCTATAGTTATAACAATACACTGTTATTATGTAGTAGATGGCTGATAGATATAACACTGCTATAGTTATAACAATACACTGTGTCATTATGAAGTAGATGGCTGATAGATATAACACTGCTATAGTTATAACAAACACTGTGTCATTATGTGTAGATGGCTGATAGATATAACACTGATATAGAATACAATACACTGTGTCATTATGTAGTAGATGGCTGATAGATATAACACTGCTATAGTTATATACAATACACTGTGTCATTATGTAGTAGATGGTGATAGATTAACACTGCTATAGTTATAACAATACACTGTGTCATTATGTTAGTAGATGGTAGATAGATATAACACTGATATAGTTTATAACAATACACGTGTCATTATGTATATAGATGTGCTGATAGATACTACACTGCTATAGTTATAACATTGTTTCCTCCCTAGGTCCTTTTAGCCGGGCGGGCCCACCCGCTACTTTTTCATGCCACCCGGCTGAAAAAAAATTCTTAAGAGAACACTTGTGATTTAAAAAAAAATTATAGGTAGGTTAATAGGTGACCAATAGTCAGTAAAACTCCTGCCAAAACTGCCAGTCCAGACCTTTTTTTACACTTGTAGCTTATTTAGCACGTTAACTAGCTTTCCAAGATCCCAAGGCCACTTGGGTTACCTCAGATGTTGTAGACCTACAATTCCCTGCAGAGTAATGAGCATGATGCAGTGCACATTTTTCCCACCACAAATTTCCTTGTCCCACCCCCCCGGCTACTTTTTCATGCCACCCGGCTTGAAAAAATTCTGGGAGAACACTGGTTATAACAATACACTGTGTCATTATGTAGTAGATGGCTGATAGATATAACACATGCTATAGTTATAACATACACTGTGTCATTATGTATAGATGGCTGATAGATATAACCCTGCTATATTTATAGCAATACACTGTGTCATTATGTAGTAGATGGCTGAAGATATACACTGCTATAGTTATAACAATACACTGTGTCATTATGTAGATAGATGGCTGATAGATATAACACGCTATAGTTATAACAATACACCGTGTCATATGTAGTAGATGGCTGATAGATATAACACTGCTATAGTTATACAATACCGTGTCATTATGTAGATAGATGGCTGATGATTAACACTGCTATAGTTTATAACAATACACTGTGTCATTATGTAGTAGATGGCTGATAGATATAACACGCTATAGTTATAACAATACACCGTGTCATTATGTAGTAGATGGCTGATAGATATAACACTGCTATAGTTATAACAATACACCATGTCATTATGTAGTAGATGGCTGATAGATATAACACTGATATAGTTATAACAATACACTGTGTTATTATGTAGTAGATGGCTGATAGATATAACACCGCTATAGTTATAACAATACACCATGTCATTATGTAGTAGATGGCTGATAGATATAACACTGCTATAGTTATAACTACACCGTGTCATTATGTAGTAGATGGCTGATAGATATAACACTGATTCTTTTTAAGATACTTTTGATCCTAATAAAAGTGCTATTCATCCTAACGAAGATACAATTCATCCTGATGAAGGTCTAATTTGTCCTAATGAAGGTACTATTTGTCCTGATGAAGGTACTATTTGTCCATATAAAGGTGCTATTTGTCCGGATCAAGTTGCTATTCATCCTGCTGAAGGTACAATTTGTCCTGATTAAGGTACAATTCTTTTTCAAGCTCATACAGTATGCTTTTGGAAACACCTCCCTTTTTTCAAGCTACTACAGTATGCTTCTGGAAACACCTCCCTGTGAGACAGATCTTTTTGCCACCATCCACATGAACATGGACTTGAACATGGTAACATAGTAATTGAGGTTGAATAAAGACCTACGTCCATCAAGTCCAACCTATAAAGTTGAAGAGGGATAATATCACCAGCAAAAATGACTGCAATTGTTTCAAGCTTTGTAAAAAAATATAGCAATTCCTTTGCTAGGTAAAGGTGTCAGACAGTACTGGTTTCACACAAACGATGTAAACTATCATTATATGACCAGACAGCCCGAGAATATGAAGGAAAATCAAAAGCTGCCTTACAAAGTGAGTTTAACACAAAACATTAGTAGTTTTGTTGAGAAACAAAAGGATTTGTACCTATAAACATTTGTCAGAAAATATATGAACTTTGTTGAGTTTCTTTAATGCAATGAACATTATTCAGATGTTTTATTATACCCACAGGTATGGCATTCTAGATCTTTTTAGTCTGTAAATTTATTTAAAACTCGCAGAACTAATAAAACACAGAAGAATAAAATAGATTAGAGAATGAGCTAAATCTGCTAGGAGTTTGTATATTCTCCCTGGAGAATGGAATGTATCTATGTATTCTGCTTTCCTGGTTTCCCCTGCTACCATAAAGACATATCCATAGGGTACATACAGGGTTGTCGTCTTTACACACACAGCTGCCGCAAGTAATGTTATATGCAGATAGTGTTTAACCACTGTGAAACTTTTTAAACCGATAATGCAACATGATGTGCCGAGAGCCATTATCTGCATATAACATTAATGGCGTGATTGCATTGGGAAGCCGATAGCAGCTCTTGGTGCATTGCCCTGTAAGATTGTAAGCTCTTTGACAAGGCCTGATAAGAATAAATAAATAATCGCATAATGCTTACCAATATGTTTAGTACTATATACAAAAATAAATACAAAATAGGAAGCACATGTGTTACCCCTAGGCACAAAACCTGAACATTTTTATAAAGGAGCTCAAGCTATGTTCTAAAAAGGTATATGTATGCATATAGATTACATTCAATGCAAAATTACAATAAAAACGTCTTATTTTGACTATTCTTCTATAAGATACATGTCTGCAAAGGTGGAAAAGCAGATGAAAGAGGAAAGGTATATATTGTACCAGCAGAGGGAGGGGTTGGCTGGGTGGGGGCACTCAGGGACAGCAAAAGAAGAGAGGGGAAACATAGGTGATGTTAAGAAGAAGTGACAGGCAAGATAAAAAGAGAGATGAAAAATGTCAAAGACAAACAGAATGTAACTTTGTTTTTTTTCCCTGCTCTTTAGCAATTTCAGATTTGGATAGGTAATGGAAAAGTCTTAAAGGCCTATGGACAAAAAAATAAGATGGTACATTGCCTCCCTGAGTTAATAAACCTGACAGGCAGATGTTAATGGCAAATTAACAACTATTAATGGCATCTTCACTCAGCTGAATAACATTCTGTTAGATGCATCAGTTAGTATGGAAGGGCAACAAGTAACAAAGAATGACAGGTCAAAATGGCATTTTCCATCTAGATGAACAGAGAGTGCTCTTAATAACACCTTGCTGTTCTATTCATAGATTATAAGTAGATTTGTATTTTAAAACAAAAAACATTTACAGATCTTGATGAATATTTAAGAATTTATTTTATAAAAAGGAGACAAGGACTGTTCCATGAATCAATTCAAAGCAAAAAGGCAGGACAGGACTTGTACATTCCATGAAAAACGGATGGGGTGAGATCTGTTTGTCAGGGACACTGACAGCTTTCTTGTTCCTGCCCTTCAATAACATATGCTCGCCTTTGTCAGAAATAGGAGTGTCAGGGACAATGACTGTGGGAGGACCAAGAAAGCAGACAGTTTTTCTTGTCTTTAAAGTGAATGGGACCTTAGGTAAAGTTCTCCACCGGATGGTGTAATGGGCCAAATATCCTCCCGTGTGTACCGGACAGTAAAGGGGTAAAGAAGACCCTTTTCTTAAACTTTCAGTATGGCCTTATTCACAAATTACCTTCCAGTTGCCAATATATTTCCAACCAGTTATTTAACCTGAAATGACCTGTCCAGGTAGCACACCCTTGCCCTTTATGTTGGGAACGATGTTCTGCACTAATAGTATATCAATAGACAGCTGTTTTTGCTCTGCAATGAAGGGGAAATAGACATCCATAAGTAGACTCTTACACATCATATATGAACTTAAGAACAATGCTTAGACCTGTTCAGAGAAGAAGCAAATCAACAAACTTAACCAAGATTTTCAAATTTAAAATAGAAAAACACAAAGAGAATGCATGGGGATGGCACCACTTCCCATTAAAACAAAACTAATTTGAAATCTACACCCTGCAGACTATATGAATTTGTTAAAGAAATACTATACTATACAGTATCTCCAGCTCTGCCATCCTTTTCATTAACATATACTTGCCTATGTCAGAGATGGGAGAAATGTCATTGACACTGACATTGGGAGTAGCCAGAAGGCCGTCAGTTACTGCATGAATATAGTGTGCCGTTAAATTACTGCTTTATTGCTACACTGAGGTTGGTGCAGCTTGCATTATGTTTTTATTGTGAACCCTGACCAGTCTTTCACAATATTTATTTATTTAGGAGCTCAGTATAAATTATTACATTTTCTCTGTCACTCCAATGGCAGTGGGAGGTTCCACCGGACTTGACAGGAAGCGCACAATATAAAAAAAAAAACTCCCATACTCCCCCCCCCCCCCCCCCTTGTCTTTCGTGCATTTCCTGCTGGACTTAGGAATCACATCACTTCATTCTTTCATGCATATGTTTGCTTACCTGCCATTGTGGCATGACAGAAGGAGTTCTCTGCCCTTTCTCTCCTCTTGTTGTTGCACCTGGTGGTTGCCTAGAGGAGATCCTAGTGACCGGACTGGGGGTGACAAAACTTGTGTCAGCATGCACCTATTTCCACGCGTCTGCACTTCTGGTTTTTACCGGAAGTGACGCTGTGGCCATTTTGTTTGGTAATTCCTGGATTTTCTCTGGGTCTGTTTGCTGCCATTTCATCATTTTGGAGAGCGTTTTTTTGATGGCTGAATTTGGGACATCATTCTTTTCCTGTCCTATAAAGGATTTTATGCTACACAAACTTCCGGTTTTCGCAATACCGGAAGGGACGTCACACGCCGGCGAGGTATGCTGGTGTGACAGAGGGGAAGGTAAAGTTTCTTCCTTCTTTTTTTTATTCTAGAACCCTGCATTTGTGTGTAGCCTGTCCATTTGCTGCTGGATACAGCTTCTGTTGCTGTTTGTGAGTATGCATTGATTTGTGCAGATGCTGATATTTATGGGTCTTAAAGGCATATCTACAATAAAAAAATTTACATTTCTTTGTTTGCCTGGACTGTGTGACCCTGTAAGAAAAGGTCACCAACATAAAAAAGCTAGGTAAGCTTCAGGTAGGTATTTAAAAGAGAGAGGTTATTAATGTTTGTGTTTAGTGCCTCCACCTCTGATAAATAACCCAAGGTGTCAGAAGGGGATGTAGAGGAAAAGACAGAAGAGAAGACTGATTCTCAATTGGTGTTGCCTGAGAAGATATCTATGGATTCTCTTATGAATCTGATTAAAACCACTGTATCACAGACTATACAAGAGTCTGAATGCAGGAAAAGAAAGGCTAAAACAAATCATGTAGATATTTCTGAGTCAGACAAATCTGAACAAGAAAATTCAGACCAATCTGTTGATTCTTCTGAGGAAGTATCTGAAGATGAAGACTCAGAAGATGCAGAGAATAGTTTCGATATTAATATTGTGGAACCTTTAGTTAAGGCTATTCGTGTCTCTTTCTAATGAGCCTGCGGTTGTTGCTTCAGTAGATAAATATTTTCCTTCAATTAAGAAGAAATCCATTGCTTTTCCTATTCATGCCTCCATGAGGCAAATTATATCTAACGAATGGAAAAAAGAAGAGAAAAAAAGCAGAAACTGGAAATAAATTTCTCAAGAAATATCGCTTTGAGGAACAAGATGTTGAAAAATGGGAAACATCTCCTTGCCTGTCAAGACGTACAACACTCCCGATTGATGACGCAACCATTTTCAAAGACCCTATGGATAGACGCATAGAATACAATCTTAAAAAGGCGTATATAGCAGCAGGAGCTGCGTGTAAACCATTGGTCGCTTTAACCTCTACTTCCAGGGCTATGAGAGTCTGGATTTCTGGTTTACAAGAAGCTATTGATAATAATGTGAAAAAGTCAAAACTTAAAAGGATGGTTGAAGAATGCAAGATGGCTGCGGAGTTCATTTCAGAGGCTTCTACAGATTTGGTAAAACTCTCTGCAAGGTCTACGGCTTTGTCAATAGCGGCCAGAAGAGCTTTATGGCTTAGAAATTGGATAGCTGATACTCCTTCTAAGGCAACATTGTGTCAATTGCCTTTTGGAGGTTCCATGCTTTTTGGCGAAAAATTAGATGAGATGATAAAGAGAATCTCGGGTGGAAAGAGTGCCTTTCTTCCGCAAGACAGAAGGTTCAAGAGACAGAGACTAGAATCCTTTAATCCGAAAAGAAGAGAGAATCTTTTTCGTAACCCTAGACAATATTGTCCAGGATGAGAGTCATACAGACAATCCACCTGGAAGGTTGGAAAACAGCAAAACCCTGCAAGAAGTGGTCCCTCTTTCCCACAAAAGCAGCCTGATCGCCAATGACATGATGCTGGTCCAGATTCAAGATGTTCCGATACGCTCAGATCTGGACCTCAACAATTTCAGATTTCTGGGTTCAAGACACTATAAGAAGAGGTTATTCCTTCGAGTTTTTAAAAAAGCCAAGACTAAATCATTAAAGACAAAGAAGCCAAGAAGCTTAGAAGAGGATTTTATTCAAGAACTTTTTTAGTTCCAAAGGTCTCGGGCGGTTGGAGACCAGTATTAGACCTAAGGATCCTAAACAAATGTTTAAAGGTCAGAGTGTTCAAAATGGAATCCTTAGCATCGATAGTCCAAGCCGTACAAAATAATTCCTGGATGGCGAAGATAGACCTGAAGGATGCTTACTTTCATATTCCCATCTGCAAACACCATTGGAAGTTTCTATGGTTCACTATATCTGTTGTATTCAATTAGATCAACTGGACTTGAAATGTAGTTCTTGAAGACGTTTCGCTAGTCATCCGACTGGCTTTCTCAATTCAGAATGACTTGTACAAGAATCTGTGGCAATTATGTACCCTGGAAAATCCCAATTAGCATATCACAGCCAGGTGTTAAGGGTGTGATTGGGTAGTGGCTAAGAGGTGTTATAGGAACGCCCAGAGTAAGGTGTTAAAACAGCATTGTATGGTTCACTGTTCTAGAAAAGCACTTTAAGTTCATTTGCCTACCTTTTGGTCTCAATCAATCGCCAAGGGTATTCAAAAAGGTGTTGGTGGCATTGATAGCCGAGATAAGAAAACTAGGAATCCAGGTTTTTCATTATCTGGATGATATCTTAGTTCTGGCAGAATCAGAGCAAGTAGCAAGTCAACATGTTCACGAAGTAGTGAAACACCTAATAAAGTACGGATGGATTATCAACACAGAAAAAAGCGAGCTTCAGCCTTCAAAGGAGCTAATGTTTTTAGGGGCACTGTTCATGACAAAACAAAACAAAGTCTTTCTCCCTCATTAAAAATGTCTACAGTTGATACAGAATGTAAAAAAATTCTTGAAAGCACCAACTATTTTGGTGAGGGAATGTTTAAAGATTTTAGGGTACATGTCGTCAGCAATTCCCATGGTCAAATGGGCAAGATGAGAAATGAGACCGTTACAAAATTTTCTTCTAAGAACAGTGAAAGATCTGCAATTCCACTTAAAAAGAATTTTGAAAGTTCCAGTGGACATAAGAGATTCTCTAAAATGGTGGACGAGAACAGAGAACTTGTCAAAAGGGAAATTGTTAGAAGACCCAGTAAGAGTAAATATAACTACAGATGAATCATGCACAGGTTGGGGTGCACACCTGGCAGATCTGTATGCCCAAGGTTTTTGGGAAAAACAAGAAGAGTCCAGATCAAATGTATTAGAAATAAGAGCAGTCTGGAAAGCTATCGAAGCCTTTGCATCAAATATAACCAACAAACAATTGTAGATGTAGTGTCAGACAATGCTACATCGGTCGCTTATATCAAGAAACAAGTAGGAACAAGGAGTCCAACGCTACAAAAAGAAATCTTTCCCGTTCTATCTTGGGCAGAAAGAAATCTGCTAAGTATATCAGCTGTTCATATGTCAGGGTCATCAAATGTAGTAGCAGACTACTTAAGTTGGACACGAATAGATCCAGGAGAATGGTGTTTGCACATGGACATATTCGAAAGAATTTGTCAAAAATGGGGAACTCCTCTTGTCGATTTTATGGCTACAGCAGAAAATTCAAAATGCACAAACTTCTACTCAAGAAGTCCGGATTCTCAGGCTCTAGGCACAGACACATTAGTGCAGAACTGGTCATGTCCTCTCCTCTATATATTCCCACCAATTCCAAAGATTTGGAGAGTGTTGGAGAAGATAAAAAGAGACAAGGCAGATGTAATAGCTGTACTACCTTTATGGTTTCCCATGTTAAAGTCCATGTTGATTGCGGAAGATTCGGACATTTCCGGGATGGCTGTATCAGGGCCCTTTAGAATATCAGCTCCTGAACAATCTAAATTTGATGGCGTGGAGACTGAGAGGTTAAAGTTAAGCAAGCTAGGTCTGCAAGGAGAATTCTTACTTTTCTGCAAAGACTCAAAAGTATATTTGGAAGATTTAGATGGGGTCATCATTGTGAAGTCTGATAGTCTTGTTATTAGATTCTTTAATGCTCTAATTAGAACAAAACCTCAAGTCAAGTCTTCTTGTCCTACTTGGAGTCTACCTGTTACAAGCTTTAACCATGAAACCTTTCAAGCCTATAGAATCTGCCTCTATTTGGAATCTAACTCTTAAAGTTCTTTTGTTAGTAGCAGTGACTTCAGCATGCCAGGTAGCAGAGCTAGCAGCACTATCAGCTAAAGAACCCGACACAACCATATTTCATGACAAGGTCACATTAAAGCCTGCTTTTAAATTTCTGCCAAAAGTAGTTACCCAGCAACATTTACATTTTGAGATCTCTCTTCCTTCGTATTGTCCTCAACCAATGAATAAGAAAGATTACATACATTAGAATTAGTAAGAGGTATGTCTCAGTACCTTGAAGTCACAAGATCATGGAGAAAACAGACAGACTGTTATTCCATGAGGTAGGAGAAAAGGTGAAGCCCCTACAAAAAGGACTCTTGCTAAATGGATTGTGTTGGCCATTGCAAAGTCCTATGAAATCAGAGGTGAGGCAATTCCACAAGGTTTAAAGGCTCACTCTACAAGGTCAGTTTCCACTTCCTGGGCATTACAGGCCAAGACGCCACTGAAAAGGTCTGCGAAGCAGCAAATTGGACTTCGTGGAAAACCTTTATTAAACACTATCGTTTGGATGTCATGTCAATCCAAAAGACGCAGTTTGGACGCAGGGTCCTAGAAGCAGTCTTACACTAGATTATTTTTGTTAATAAATAGTTTTGTTTGCCTTCATTATGTTGCCCCTCCCTTTCTTTTGCTCTGGTAATTCCCAGTCTGGTGAATGACTGCCATTAGAGTGACAGAGAAAACAGGAAATTGTATCAACTTACCAGTAATTTCTGTTTCTTGTCACTTTCCATGGCAGCATTCACCAGAATTCTCCCGTATAACTAAGACAAAGGGGTGGAGTATGGGAGGGTTTTGTATATCGTGCGCTTCTTGTCAAGTCCGGTGGAATCTCCCAGTCTGGTGAATGCTGCCATGGAATGTGACAAGAAACAGAAATTGCAGGTAAATTGATACAATTTCCTGTTTTCTTATTCAATTAGTGTTTTAGGGGACCAGACTGTTCCCTGGATACCTACAAATTAAATCCCCTAAATAAAACAGAGCAACACAAACAACTGTATTAAAGGAACACTAAATTCAGGTTTTATAAAAAAAAACTATGTGCCATCCTTTTGTATTATTCACAGGGAGGTGAGAACGCTTATTCTCACCTCCCTGTGAATAATATTACGCTCGGGGGACCTGGAACTTACCTTACCCGCCGCTCCACTCGCAGCCGCTCAGTCACTGACAGCCGCTCTGTCCCGACCACGCGCCCTATCTTAGGCGCATGTGCGCCAATACAAAAGTTAGGGCGCGCGATTGGGAGAGAACAGCTGTTCAGTGACTGAGCGGCTGCGAGTGGAGCGGCGGGTAAGGTAAGTTCCAGGTCCCCCGAGCGTAATATTTAAAGGGCAAGCTTAAAACAAAAAACTGGTCACGCAATTTATTTTGCCCTAAACCCAACTACTTTTTAATATTATTTCTAACCTGATATTTAACAATAAGTACTGCCTCCTTCTTTTCCTTTTCTGGCAGAGGTTGTTGCCTCCTCCCCCTGCTCAATGAGCTTTTAGGTTTTTGAGCATGATCAGTCAATTGTTAGTAGTGATGTCAGCAGCCAAAGCCTTGATTGACTGCATGGAGGGAGTAGTCAGCGTCCTCTAACAGAACTGGAGCAATAATAATCCTTAGGGCTCTACTGCGCATGCCTCAGACCTTGCTGAGATTAGCAGAGAAACTGGCACAGGATGATTCACTGCCAGCTTCTACTATGCAGTTTCCTGCACTTTGAAGAGGCATAACAGGAGAAACATAAGGAGCAGGGATGTAAGGTAAGGATTTATTTTATTGCACAGTGGGGCCAGTAGTTGGTAACATTTTAGTTTGGGGGGGTGGACATTCCATTTAAGGGTGGTCATGCCCTATAAATTTAATTTTCATTTTATTAAATTTAAATACAATTATTTAGCAGTTCAGTCCCTCATCTTATGGAAAAAAAACCACACGTTATTTCATATTATGTTTTTGTTAATTTGTTTTAGTTTATTATTAGACCTTAGTTTTCCTTTAAAAAAAAGGAAAGCATGTACATTCAATTCAAATCATGTACATTAGTCATGATAAACATTAATATGTTGTAGATCCTCTATACAGCAAACATGAAAGCACCAGTTCATTTACACAGATATAGTATTCCGGGGTAATCTAAATGAAAAGCTGGTGAATGGCATAGTAGAGATAAGTTAGATATTCCTTTGGTCTGTCCACACTACAGAATTAAATATATGCATCAAAATGTCAGTTTATTCCTTCTCTACTTAAAAGGTAATAAGGCAGTAGTAAACAATATAACAGGGTACAGTAAAAAAGATTTTATAATACGTAAGAGACCTTTATATCTGACAGTTGTTTTTATTGAACAAAAATTCCACAATTGTTTCTCTGTACACTTGTTCAAACGACATTACAACAAGCCAATGAAAAGGGGGGGGGGTGTTAATTGTCAGCGGTCAAGAAAGGTTTGTCACAACACAAACCATGTTTATTTGCTTTTAGAAAAATAAAAAGCTTCAAAAAAGTTTTGGGATTTTTTTTGCATTCATATACATATAATCCTAGTTATAAATAGTGCCACAAAGGTCTAAGTAGATCGAAACTCTAACAGTACCTTAATGTATCAAACAATTGAGAAAGGGCTGATAAGTACTTCCCATTAGGACATGATGTGAAAAAAATATTACCTTTTCAACAGCTTTTTAATCTCTTTATTGAAGTTTTAGAAAAAGCTTTATGAGATTGCAGGTCAAGAACTGAAAGAAGAAAGAAAAAGGGAGTTGCAGGGGGAACAAATTGCCTTATTATAGAGAACCAAGGTCACAAAACTCTAAGAGCAAGGTTTAACACTGAATAATGTTATATCAAAGGGAAAGTACTGTAGTTAACAGTGATCCAGATAATGATGAATAGTTACTGTCAGGCATATGCATTCCATTCCCAGTGTAGGTATGTCATATTGTGTCAATCAAGAGTTTAATCTGGTCTTGATTAGAGAAGACTATAGTAGCATGCCCAATTCAACCGTATTATTAACATGCACATTTAGAGGATGCATTACAATAGTTGTGTGTGTATATTGTTTATGGATATCTCAATTACGGTATATGCATTCATTTAGTAAGATCAACAGAAAATCAATATGTAAGATATGCTGCTTCCCCTATCCTATATACAATTCTAATAAAGTTACAGATTCTAAAGAAAAGAAAATTTGAAGCTGTGCTAAGAATTTAAATAGATAGATTTCTTTAATGTTTATACTGAACTTTTCTCACAAAAAGGCACGACTATTAGATTGTAATATTAAGCACCACAGAGCACAATTCTGAATAAGAACTTCATGAAAAAGAAGTTATGCCCTGAAGCTAAAACAAATAGGTCAGTAAGTTTTTACAGAATATCAACACTCATAATGAAGACTAGGAAGCTATCTTCTAGATTCAATAGCATGTAAAAATATAATTAAAGCTACTGAAAACATCATTTACAGAATCCTTGACCCAAAAAATGATTGCAGGCAAAATTCCAGGATATGATGACATGGGAATTCCCTTTAGACATAGGAAGAGCTTTCTATAATGGTTCACAGGGTCCAGGCCATGGGGCCACTGTTGGTGGTAGATGCAGCTGCTGTCCATTCAGGACCCTAGGTGTTAGTTCTCTCAGGTGCCTTGCTTAGGTCCTGTTCATACTACACACAGACCAAAACAGACCACAAAGTTATTTCCATCCATTTTGGTGTGTAGCAGTCTGTTTTTCCTACTTTTTCCTAAAAACAAATCGGTTTCTGGACAGAAATGCGTGCAGCAATGAGTCTTTCCAATCATTTAAAAGTTTTCTGCCTGGAAAAGGACAATAGCGAACGAGGCCTTAGATATAAATGCCAATTCCAAGTAGCATCTAAATGTGCAAGGCTAATCAAAAGGGTTTCCATTAAATCCAAAGGAGAACAACATTCCCTGCATTGCCCTAAGCACTGAATTTGTGTATTTGAAGTAAATAATATAAGAAAGAGCATAATTAAGTAAATGAATGTACATTTACTAGAGAAAATTAAGGTTGTGCTCATTGACAGAACTCGAACCAGCTGAATGGATAAAACAAAAGATATGGTTCAGTGTACAGTAATTTTGTGCATGTATGAATTTTTATTGTAGCATTAATTAAGCCTTCAATTTCCATATCAAATCCAGGATTAGTCATTTTTTCTCACATGCATATCAAAATCCACACTGCATATAGATCTGAGGCTACATGTGATGTTATAAATATTCAGAAGGAATACAAAAAATTGTTGAATTCTGTGTGTTTTTTTTGTAGCATAAATGATAGCAATATTGCAAGATAAGGTACGTAAAAACACAAGCACACTCTATATTAGAGAGCCAGAAAGGACACTAATACAATTATATAATAGGATTACAGAAATCCTCTCTGCATCTTTGACTCTCATTAATATGCCCAACACAATCATTTATAATAAAGATCTGAAAACCTCTACACTAAATGTGAATATATTTACAGGACATTAGTCCAGCCAGTTACTAAAGAAGCTGCTTGTATTAAGATCCTACTAATCTAAGAACACCAAACAGCACTACTGCAAAACACACAAACATTACAAACATTACATGCAGCTCTCTAAAGATGCAGTACACTTTTGGAAATACATGCATTTTAAGTAATGTAATGATATCTGCTTTCTCATAGAAAATGATATCTACGGTTAATACTAACGCCTTATGATTCAGTCAGTTTCCCTAATGCAGTATCTTATGCACTTTCTTACCATTTATGTCTGCTTCACATTGCAATCACTTTAAAAGAAACACATACATGGGCAGACTAATTTATTGTACATGCATTTTCTGGACAGTTACACTCTTCCTGTGTGCATTACATGTTTAATAGTAATAATAAAGATCTGATTGAGTAATGAAAGTAGATCCAAAGGCTTAAATAAATTTATTTTACACAACCTGCTGGTTAAAATGATTTCTCATTTTCTTACTCTGTGGCTCCCCCTTGAGTACGTGCATACTTATGCTCAGTTCTCTTGACTTAATGAATGACAATGAAAATCCTATTCCTTTCCTACATTCCGCTCACCCCCAAGTTATAAGGAGGAAGAGTCATTAGAGGATGTCACTATATTGTCAGTTTTAATGGAAGAGATTTTATTATTTGCAATTGTACTTCCATGCACTGATGCAATCAAATGTTTGCAGGACTGCAGCCACGTAAGGAGGTGAACTTGTGTGCGTAACACGAGGGGGGGGGGGGCTGTGCAAGAACCAATCACAGAGAGGACTTGTAAGGAAGGGAAAATAAACTAAAATAATTATATTAAATATTTATCTAAAGACTAGACTATTTGGAAGGCGAAGAGGTGAAAATGCCATTCACATTGAGGGTAAATTTTAAAAAAGTCTACTTAGTCACAGGACAGAACTTAAATATCCATCTTTGTTATTTCCATCAAAATAGGCCAAACTAATGACGTACATACAGGACTGCAGTTTCTATCCATTGTCTTAGCTTTTCATCAGAGTTAACCCTTCTTCTACTGAAAATTTAGATTCATTATGATTACAAGATATGTATATATATACTGACACTGCAGTTTTAAAGGGCAACTATAGTGAAAAAAAAACTTTGTCTGTATACAATGTATAGATCACTTAGTATAAGCTGCCTTACTTTCATGTTTCTGTGTGGCTTCGTTTCTTCACACTGGCAGAAGTTTGTACCAAGCTGTGTAGTCCCCCTCCCCTCTCTGTCTAGTCCCCCTCAAGCAGTGACGGGCTGTATACAGAGTCCGAGCATTGTCAGTTGAAAGGACTTTAAATGAAGTGCTGACATCCTGTTGACCCCTCCCTTCCAGAGCTAGACTGCAAGCAGTCAAAGTGTGGAATAAAGTAGCAATATGCTGAAGGGAGGGGCAGAGGGGGAGAGAGGAGGACAAGTGGTGCTGAGATTCTTTACAAGTAAGTTACTGAACTCTGCCTGTTCTCTAACTTTGCTAATTGTTATTTACTTTTTACCTAAAGTTCATATCTCTCCCCCTGCTTAGCTGAGATCATAATCACTGAAGAGAGAGTCAGTGTAACAGCAGCTTGTAGTGAGACCTTCACAAACACAGTGACACTGCTTGTTGTCCTGTTACATTTCATTTGCTTTAGTCTATATATTTCATACATTGCACTGTGTGTCTTGTTTGGTATATAGTCTGTATTACTGTATTATATATACTGTATTAGTGTTCCATTTGAGTCACTGGTTTTGTATGTATATAAGATATTTTTTTTGGGGGGAGGGGCTGTTTTATAGTGTGTTATGCTCATATTCCTGGGTTAATGGTTTATTGATTGTGTTTAGCACTACAGCATTTGACTATATGTTGCACATGGTACATATAGTGTGGGTGAGAGAGTGTGTGACAGTACTGCATGGGAGCTTTGGATTGTGTGGGTGTGTGCCTTTGAGTGACAGATGATGTGTAGCAGCTCCTACAAATCACAGCATATTCAAAGGCTTATATCTCGGGGACTATGTAGAATTTAAAGAAACTAAAGGTACCCTGGTGGATGGGATGACTTATAGGATACATTAGAAGAAAATAAAAAAAAACAATTTTCTCACTATAATTGCCCTTTAAACGTCTGCTGAATCAGTGAGGGATATGATACACAAACTTTTATACACAATAGCCAAGGACAATACAAAGCTTTCTCATGTAAGAGATAGTAGATGTAGAAAGAGAATATAAGATGCGATGGGTGAGAAATAATAGGCACACCTTAATGACACAACTGAAAAAGTAAGCCTGCAAGCAAGGATATACAATAACATTTATTATTTAACATTAAACCTTTTTTTAAAAAAAAAAAAAATATGAAGAGCAACTGCAGACCAAGATATGATATGGCAGTGAGCAATTTAGCACAATTGGATCACTGCACTTGGGGCTTGGACAGGGCCTATCTACCCCCAGACCTCCATCCATGCTCCTAAACTGGGAGGTATCATGAGACAACAACTGTTTTGCAACCCTCTAAAGAAAGCTCATACCATCTCCCTGACTAATGCGAATAGTGCCCTATCTCTCTGAGCATACTTAAGCAAATCTGTTTTTTTGTTTTTTAATTTATTTATTTGGTGATATATTGGTGTTTTTTAAAGGAGGACAATAGTGCATATAAAGTTTTCACCAAAAAACTCTTTTAAAAAAAGGTACCTGGGACAAGGACGTAGGGTTGATTATTCCTACCTCCCAATATCATTCTGTTGAGGTGTGACATGTACAGTTTTATCTGCCAGGTTAATGTCATGGGCATTCCTGTATTAAAGATAGTGTTGTAAGAGGTAGGAATTATCAATCTTACCTCCCTGCCCCAGGTACTTTTTTGTACAGTTTTCAGTACAAAAGAAATGAAATGCACTATATTTCTACTTTAAAACTAAAATCAATCACAAAGCAAATAAACTCCCAAAACACACAGATTTATAGACTTCCCAGAAATACTATGTAAAGAAGCACAATTACATAAGAACATCAAAAGGCAAAATTATCTTCAATTGCAATTCTTCATTTCCATTTCTTATTTATGTCCCTATTTAGTACAAACATCCTACATAGAAAGACAAGAAATGAACTATCCACTAAACAAGTGTGGGTATTACATTAGTAAATCATCTTTGCCGTCAATAAAAAGAAATAAAAAGCTTTCTTTATGGGCACATTTGTTTACAGCACATTTTCCTGTAATGAAAGTCGGCTTGTGTAAAAACAATCCTTGCATTGAGCTTTTGGATTTTCTCTTTCTGCCTTAGGTATAATTTTATGAGAAACCGAACAACTAAAGTGACAGGTCTCAGCATAAACGTTATCCTGACTCAGCATGAACAGCAATACATAATAGGGAGATTGTGTCCTTAAAGCTAATTTCGGACTTTATTTTACAGTTATGATAGGAATTTGGTTTTAATCTTTTCCTGTAAACCACTGGTTATATTTTTTAATATTAAAACCCTCTGTTCTTTGGTTTCTAAAGAGGAACTTGCATTAGATGCTTCCTCCAAACATATAACCCTTAAGGGGCCCATACACTAGCGCTTACCTGCAGACATTCCCGAGACATTCCTGATGACCGCCTGGACCGATAACTATAGACCAGCATGACAGTCCTAACATCGATCGTAAAGCATTATCTGGCCAAGGAACGTCGCAGGTAAAAATCGCTCTGGTGTTAGATATTAAAGATGATTCGGTGTACTTCTTTTCCAATGTCCAATTGAGTTTAATGTCTAACACGTGTATGGCTATGTAATTAGCAATGCTTTTTATGCATAGGCTTGCATTGCAATGCGATTTAGACAGCAATGGACAAAAAATGGCAATACTATAGTCTAACACATTGGGCCTCATTTACCCAGAGCTGCAATCGCTGGTTTATACTACACATGGGTAAATGTTAATATCGCGTTTATGCCTCCCAGTGAATTGGGAAATGGCATTGCTATTTGCTAAGTTTTAAATTTAAAAGTCAAGCAAAAAACCAGTGCAGGTGTCTTTTTCTCAGCCTGTGTAAAGATGTAGTTTAAGTTGCACAGATTAGCGGACTTAATTTGACCCAAATGACCAGAGCGGCCTATAATTTGATCGATTTAAAATAATTCTTGTGGAATCCAATAGGCCATGTGATTGGTTGCTTACTGACAGACAGACCTCTTATTTGGTTTACTGTTTGGTAGTCTTTATGGAGGCAATATCGGGCCAGAGTTGGCCCATGTGTACACAGCAAAACAGTCAATGACTGAATGAAATTCCCCTGGTTGGTTTGAGTGCCATTTGAGTGGCAGAGGGAAAGGGTAGAAGTACATTTAGTAAGTATTTAGCTGCATAACAGGTTAGTCCTATATTTGTCAGCTTTCAAACTAATGCAGATTTAGGGTTGGGGGATAATTTACCTGTATCCAATGTTTCATTTGATCGGTGGAATTTGTTTTGTAAATGAGTCAATTGCTATTATATTCAAACTCATAGAGTGTAACCCATTCATTCTGACAAACAATATAGCCTAGCAACAGACCAGGCTTAGCCTAAACACCAAACATACACCATAGCAGTTAGGTAAGGTTGAGGATTTAATCCTACACACTCAACAATAACCTTGAGGTGTAAGAAGCTTGACACTCTTATTTTGCTTTATCAAATACTTTGGGTATGGTATTTTAGGTATGATAAAAAGGTAAAGTTAAATAGTTTAAAAGTTAAAGGAGAAGCTTTGGAGATGATAAGACAGCAATGGCCTTAATCCTATTTAAATTTACACTTGTAGAGAAATACCTGCCCATAAAATGCTAACAGGGATGGATAGCTGTTGTCAAGAAACATCACTGGTGCTGTCTCTCCCCCCAGGAAACAGAACAAAAAAAGATGTTGTTGGGAATATCAACTGGTCTTCCGAGATTTACTTTAAATGTTTAATTTCAAAGAATGGCGTTGAAATTCATAATGCTGGATTTCTGACTTATCTTTTCTAAAGTTTACATTTTTAATTGTCCTTAAAAAATATAACAGTTATTATAAATAAATAATATAATAATAATTATTAGTTTTCATTTCTCCTTTAAGCAAAAACCAGCAGCAGGATTAAAAAGTACACTAAAGCCTTTACAAATCTGAATCTGTTTGTGCTGGCCTTACACTTGGAACATTTACTTCTTATACATTCTAACATTTCCATTGTTTAGTTACCGGAATCTGTAGATGGGATTCTCTGCCAAAGTTAGAATGTGCGTGGAATATTTAACATTTAGAAGTTTGTTCAATTTAGCATTTTGGATGTACTGTTTAAATAGACTGAATGAACCCTAACTTCTGTAAAGTTTAAAAAAAAAGTACAAGATCTTGCACTGATGAGATCTAACAAAATTGAAACACATTGTGTCTGCAGGTCAGATGATTGGCTCTATATATTAAGCTATATTACATGTTATTAGCCAGAAGTTCTGGACACATGCATACGCTTAGGGACATAAAGGAGTATTTTGAATATCTCCACCCCTTACTCTGGGGAACATGGGAGTAAGAAATTACTTCTGGTTTCTTAGGTTTTGTGGGCAATGCTATTCATATAGCATGAGACTGCAAGATGCCTTCTGTTATAAGAAGGTGTTTCTCCATTTTTAGGACAAAGTATGATATATCAACATATTTTAAAGAGGCCATTCTTTCTAAAATATGTTATTATGGGGGTGGAGTTGTCCTTTAAAGGGAATGTTTACCCTTAAAACAAAAAACTGGTCAATTATCAGTTACTTGCCCAAAACCCCAACGAATATATTTTGCACTACTAACCAAATATTTAAAGGCTATGTCCACCCTAAAATAAAAAATTTAATGTGTGATCCCCCCTGGGCTCCCAGCCCCAACCGCATAAATTTTTTTTTTAGAAAGCCCCCCAAACTCTACTTACCTTCCCTTCTTTCCTGCGCCGCGCTCCCGGCCCTCTGCTTGTGAGGAAATGCAAGCAGAGGGGCGGGACCGGCAGCCGCGTCTGTGATTGGCTGAGCGGCAGCCAATGACGGACGCGGCTGCCGGCAGCTCACTTCCGCGTAGGAAAGCGGAGAGGTAAGTAAAACATTGGGGAGCTTTTTAAAAATAAAAAGTATGCGGTTGGGGCTGGGGGACATAGGGGAAGGGATAGCAGAAGGGGTTTAACGCTAGGGGGAGGGATAGCAGAACGGGAGGGAGAGGGAGGGAGAGGGAGGGGGAGGGAGGGGGGAGAAGGGCTGCAGCACGCATGGCAGGAATCTCCGGGAGGCCAGGTAGCAGGCAGTGTCCTATATGGACCTGCTAGCCTCCTGGTGGTCAGTTTTTGGAACTTTGGGGGGGGACTACAGGAGAACCAGATGGAGTTGGGATGTGAGGTAAGGATTAAACTACACTACATGGTGGGGCCAGTAGTTGGGAGGATTATAGTTTTGGGGGTGGACATGCCCTTTAAGGATTATTATTGTGCCCACTGTATTACATAACATAGTACGCCCTGACGAAGTCACGCAAGTGACGAAACGTACGTCGGCTTCAGTGGAGGAGGTCATGTGATACAGGAGCGCGTCTTAGGACACGGGCGCCATTGCCGATTGAAAAAAAGAAAAAATTCCGAACAGGGACTTTGAAACTAAGCACTTTCACCGGACTAAGGCGGCATCGTATAGATACAGGAGTTTGGGACATTTCAGTGAATGAGATATGCATTACTGGGTTTATGTATTACAATGGACCTAACTACCTAACTAGGATGTCTGCCATTTATGTGTATGCAATGCTAATTCAGGCTTAACTATATGAATGGTGCGCAGTATGTTTGTATCATGTTGAACTTCCTCCATTTCATGTTCATGTTTTTGCTTGTTGGTGGAGGGTTTGGTGCAGGTATTGTACAGTGGGAAGTGGATAGCAATGTTTTTAGACATTAGATACGCTTGTGGGGTACCAGAGTTGTGTGGTAATACCTAGGTAATTATAGGTTAAGCAACTGTATAAAATGTCAGAATGTTGATACTGTGCCTATAGGTCATAAAGGGCGCGGATTGGGGCTCTACCCTATAGATATACCATATATCGTTGGGTAAGATATCTGATCTGATGCGATAAGGAACAATTGTTTGAGCAGGTCTAGATATATAATTAATCCTCTCAGAGAGTATAATAGTCTGGCATGGGACTGAGCTTGAGTAAAATAAGTAATGGAAGCAGCTTTTTCTTATTCAAGCCCTTTTATTCTACTCAGGGCCTCTAATCAAAATCTAACCTTGTGATTTAAGGTACAATTCATCCAGATGAAGTTACAATTTGTCCTAATGAAGGTACTATTGTCCTGATGAAGGTACTATTTGCCCATATAAAGGTACTATTTGTCCGGATGAAGGTGCTATTCATTCTGCTGAAGGTACAATTTGTCCTGATTAAGGTACAATTCATCCAGATGAAGTTATAATTTGTCCTGATTAAGTTACCATTTGTCCTGATGAAGGTGCTAATTGTCCTGATGAAGGAAATATTTGTCCTAATGAAGGTACTATTCGTCCTGATGAAGATCCTATTTGTTCTTATGAATGTGCTATTTGTCCCAAAAAAGGTGCATTAATTTTGATGATAGTGCTATTTGTCCTAATGAATGTGGTATTTGTCTTGATGAAGGTACTATTTATCCTAATGACGTTGCTATTAGTTCTTTTTAAGATACTTTTCATCCTGATAAAAGTGCTATTCATCCTAACGAAGATACTATTTATCCTGATGAAGGTCCAATTTGTCCTAATGAAGGTACTATTTGTGCTGATGAAGGTACTATTTGTCCATATAAAGGTGCTATTTGTCCGGATGAAGGTGCTATTCATCATGCTGAAGGTACAATTTGTCCTGATTAAGGTACAATTCATCCAGATGAAGGTACAATTTGTCCTAATGAAGGTACTATTGGTCCTGATGAAGGTACTATTTGCCCATATAAAGGTACTATTTGTCCGGATGAAATTGCTATTCATTCTGCTGAAGGTACAATTTGTCCTGATTAAGGTACAATTCATCCAGATGAAGTTACAATTTGTCCTGATGAAGGTACCAATGTCCTGATGAAGGTGCTAATTGTCCTGATGAAGGAAATATTTGTCCTAATGAAGGTACTATTTGTCCTGATGAACATCCTATTTGTTCTTATGAATGTGCTATTTGTCCCGATAAAGGTGCATTAATTTTGATGATAGTGCTATTTGTCCTAATGAAGTTGCTATTCGTCCTGATGAAGGTACTATTTATCCTAATGACGTTGCTATTTGTTCTTTTTAAGATACTTTTCATCCTGATAAAAGTGCTATTCATCCTAACGAAGATACTATTCATCCTGATGAAGGTCCAATTTGTCCTAATGAAGGTACAATTTGTCCTGATGAAGGTACTATTTGTCTATATAAAGGTGCTATTTGTTGGGATGAAGGTGCTATTCATCCTGCTGAAGGTACAATTTGTCCTGATTAAGGTACTATTTGTCCTGATGAAGGAACTATTTGTCCATATAAAGGTGCTATTCATCCTGCTGAAGGTACAATTTGTCCTGATTAAGGTACAAATTATCCAGATGAAGGTACAATTTGTCTTAATGAAGGTACTATTGTCCTGATGAAGGTACTATTTGCCCATATAAAGGTACTATTCGTTCGGATGAAGGTGCTATTCATTCTGCTGAAGGTACAATGTGTCCTGATTACGGTACAATTCATCCAGATGAAGTTACAATATGTCCTGATGAAGGTACCATTTGTCCTGATGATGGTGCTAATTGTCCTGATGAAGGAAATATTTGTCCTAATGAAGGTACTATTTGTCCTGATGAAGATCCTATTTGTTCTTATGAATGTGCTATTTGTTCCGATGAAGGTGCATTAATTTTGATGATAGTGCTATTTGTCCTAATGAAGGTGCTATTTGTCCTGATGAAGGTACTATTTATTCTAATGACGTTGCTATTTGTTCTTTTTAAGATACTTTTGATCATGATAAAAGTGCTATTCATCCTAACGAAGATACAATTCATCCTGAAGAAGGTCCAATTTGTCCTAATGAAGGTACTATTTGTAATGATGAAGGTACTATTTGTCTATATAAAGGTGCTATTTGTCCGGATGAAGGTGCTATTCATCCTGCTAAAGGTACAATTTGTCCTGATTAAGGTACAATTCATCCAGATGAAGGTACAATTTGTCCTAATGAAGGTACTATTGGTCCTGATGAAGGTACTATTTGCCCATATAAAGGTACTATTTGTCCGGATGAAGGTGCAATTCATTCTGCTGAAGGTACAATTTGTCCTGATTAAGGTACAATTCATCCAGATGAAGTTACAATTCGTCCTGATGAAGGTACCATTTGTCCTGATGAAGGTGCTAATTGTCCTGATGAAGGAAATATTTGTCCTAATGAAGGTACTATTCGTCCTGATGAAGATCCTATTTGTTCTTATGAATGTGCTATTTGTCCCGATAAAGGTGCATTAATTTTGATGATAGTGCTATTTGTCCTAATGAATGTTGGTATTTGTCCTGATGAAGGTACTATTTATCCTGATTAAGGTACAAATTATCCAGATGAAGGTACAATTTGTCTTAATGAAGATACTATTGTCCTGATGAAGGTACTATTTGCCCATATAAAGGTACTATTCGTTCGGATGAAGGTGCTATTCATTCGGCTGAATGTACAATGTGTCCTGATTACGGTACAATTCATCCAGATGAAGTTACAATTTCTCCTGATGAAGGTACCATTTGTCCTGATGAAGGAAATATTTGTGCTAATGAAGGTACTATTCGTTCTGATGAAGATCCTATTTGTTCTTATGAATGTGCTATTTGTCCCAATAAAGGTGCATTCATTTTGATGATAATGCTATTTGTCCTAATGAAGATGCTATTTGTCCTGATGAAGGTACTATTTATCCTAATGACGTTGCTATTTCTTCTTTTTTAGATACTTTTGATCCTAATAAAAGTGCTATTCATCCTAACGAAGATACAATTCATCCTGATGAAGGTCCAATTTGTCCTAATGAAGGTACTATTTGTGCTGATGAAGGTACTATTTGTCCATATAAAGGTGCTATTTGTCCGGCAGACGAATAGTACCTTATTAAACAAATATTTCCTTCTCAGGACATTAGCACCGTTCATCAGGACAAATGGACCTTCATCAGGACTCTTGTAAACTTCATTGGATGACTTGTTACCTTAATCAGGACAAATTGTACCTTAGCAGATGAATAGCACCTTCATCCGGACAAATAGCACCTTTATATGGACAAATAGTACCTTCATCAGGACAATTAGTACCTTCATTAGGACAATTGGACCTTCATCAGGATGAATTGTATCTTCGTTAGGATGAAAAGCACTTTATATCAGGATCAAAAGTATCTTAAAAAAACAAATAGCAACGTCATTAGGATAAATAGTACCTTCATCAGGACAATAGCACCTTCATTAGGACAAATAGCACTATCATCAAATTAATGCACCTTTATCGGGACAAATAGCACATTCATAAGAACAAATAGGATCTTCATCAGGACGAATAGTACCTTCATTAGCACAAATATTTCCTTCATCAGGACAATTAGCACCTTCATCAGGACAATGGTACCTTCATCAGGACAAATTGTAACTTCATCTGGATGAATTGTACCTTAATCAGGACAAATTGTACCTTCAGCAGAATGAATAGCACCTTCATCCGGACAAATATACCTTTATATGGGCAAATAGTACCTTCATCAGGACAATAGTACCTTCATTAGGACAAATTGTACCTTCATCTGGATGAATTGTACCTTAATCAGACACAATTTACCTTCGCAGGATGAATAGCACCTTCATCCGGACAAATAGCACCTTTATAGGACAAATAGTACCTTCATCAGGACAAATAGTACCTTCATTAGGACAAATTGGACCTTCTCAGGATGAATTGTATCTTGTTAGGATGAATAGCATTTTATCAGGATCAAAAGTATCTTAAAAAAAAAACAAATAGCAACGTCATTAGGATAAATAGTACCTTCATCAGGACAAATAGCACCTTCATTAGGACAAATAGCACTATCAACAAAATAATGCACCTTTATCGGGACAAATAGTACATTCATAAGAACAAATAGGATCTTCATCAGGACGAATAGTACCTTCATTAGCACAAATATTTCCTTCATCAGAACAATTAGCACCTTCATCATGGACAAATGGTACCTCCATCAGGACAATTGTAACTTCATCTGGAGAATTGTACTTAATCAGGACAAATTGTACCTTCAGCAGAATGAATAGCACCTTCATCCGGACAAATAGTACCTTTATATGGCAAATAGTACCTTCATCAGGACCAATAGTACCTTCATTAGGACAATTACTTATCTGCATTGAATTGTACCTTCATCAGAAAATTGTACCTTCGCAGATGAATAGCACTTCATCCGGACAAATGCACCTTATATAGACAATAGTACCTTCCATCGACAAATAGTACCTTCATTAGGACAAATTGGACCTTCATCAGGATGAATTGTATCTTCGTTAGGATGAATAGCCTTTTATCAGGAAAAGTATCTTAAAAAAAACAATAGCAACGTCTTAGGATAAATAGTACCTTCATCAGGACAATAGCACCTTCATTAGGACAAATAGCATCTATCATCAAAATTAATGCACCTTATATGGGACAAATAGCACATTCATAAGAACAAATAGGATCTTCATCAGACGAATAGTACCTTCATTAGGACAAATATTTCCTTCATCAGGACATTAGCACCTTCATCAGGACAATGGTACCTTCATCAGGACAATTGTAACTATCTCACGGATGAATTGTACCTTAATCAGGACAAATTGTACCTTCAGCAGAATGAATAGCACCTTCATCCGGACAAATAGTACCTTTATATGGGCAAATAGTACCTTCATCAGGACAATAGTACCTTCATTAGGACAAATTGTACCTTCATCTGGATGAATGTACCTTAATCAGGACAAATTGTACCTTCAGCAGGATGAAATAGCACCTTCATCCGGACAAATAGCACCTTTCTATGGACAAATAGTACCTTCATCAGGACAAATAGTACCTTATTAGGACAATTGACCTTCTCAGGATGATATTGTATCTTCGTTAGGATGAATAGCACTTTTATGGATCAAAGTATCTTAAAAAAAAAACAAATAGCAACGTCATTAGGATAAATAGTACCTTCATCAGGACAATACACCTTCATTAGGACAAATAGATATCATCAAAATAATGCACCTTTATCGGGACAAATAGCACATCAAAGAACAAATAGGATCTTCATCAGGACGAATAGTACCTTCATTAGGACAAATATTTCCTTCATCAGGACAATTAGCACCTTCATCAGGACAAATGGTACCTTCATCAGGACTAATTGTAACTTCATCTGGATGAATTGTACCTTAATCAGGACAAATTGTACCTTCAGCAGAATGAATAGCACCTTCATCCGGACAAATAGTACCTTTATATGGGCAAAATAGACCTTCATCAGGACAATAGTACCTTCAGTAGGACAAAGTAACTTCATCTGGATGATGAATTGTACTTAATCAGGACAAATTGTACCTTCAGCAGGATGAATAGCACCTTCATCCGGACAAATAGCACCTTTATATGGACAAATAGTACCTTCATCAGGACAATAGTACCTTCATTAGGACAAATTGGACCTTCTCAGGATGAATTATATCTTCGTTAGGATGAAAAGCACTTTTATTAGGACAAAGTATCTAAAAAGAACAAATAGCAACGTCATTAGGATAAATAGTACCTTCATCAGGACAAATAGCACCTTCATTAGGACAAATAGCACTATCAACAAAATTAATGCACCTTTATCGGGACAAATAGCACATTCATAAGAACACAAAGGATCTTCATCAGACGAATAGTACCTTCATTAGGACAAATATTTCCTTCATCAGGACAATTAGCAACGTAATCAGGACAAATGGTACCTTCATCGGACAAATTGTACCTTCAGACAGAATGAAAGCACCTTCATCCGGACAATAGTACCTTTATATGGGCAAATAGTACCTTCATCAGGACAAAGTACCTTATTAGGACAAATTTACTTATCTGATGAATTGTACCTTATCAGACAAATTGTACCTCGCAGGATGATAGCACCTTCATCCGGACAAAATAGCAACTTTATATGGACAAATAGTACCTTCATCAGGACAAATAGTACCTTCATAGGACAAATTGGACCTTCTCAGGATGAATTGTATCTTCGTTAGGATGAATAGCACTTTATTGGATCAAAGTATCTTAAAAAAACAATAGCAACGTCATTAGGATAAATAGACCTTATCAGGACAAATAGCACCTTCATTAGACAAATAGCACTATACAAAATTAATGCACCTTTATCGGGACAAATAGACATTCATAAGAACAAATAGGATCTTCATCAGGACGAATAGTACCTTCATTAGGACAAATATTTCCTTCATCAGGACAATTAGCACCCATCAGACAAATGGTACCTTATCCGGACAAATTGTAACTTCATCTGGATGAATTGTACCTTAATCAGGACAAATTGTACTTCAGCAGAATGAATAGCACCTTCATCCGGACAAATAGTACCTTTATATGGGCAAATAGTACCTTCATCAGGACCAATAGTACCTTCATAGGACAAATTTACTTCATCTGGATGAATTGTACCTTAATCAGGACAAATTGTACCTTCAGCAGGATGAATAGCACCTTCATGGACAAATAGCACCTTATATGACAAATATACCTTCATCAGGACAATAGTACCTTCATTAGGACAAATTGGACCTTCATCAGGATGAATTGTATCTTCGTTAGGATGAATAGCACTTTTATTAGGATCAAAAGTATCTTAAAAAAAAAAATAGCAACGTCATTAGGATAAATAGTACCTCATCGAACAAATAGCACCTTCATTAGGACAATAGCATATCATCAAAATAATGCACCTTTATCGGACAAATAGCACATTCATAAGAAAAATAGGATCTTCATCAGACGAATAGTACCTTCATTAGGACAAAATATTTCCTTCATCAGGACAATTAGCACCTTCATCAGGACAAATGGTACCTTCATCAGGATAATTGTAACTTCATCTGGATGAATTGTACCTTAATCAGGACAAATTGTACCTTCAGCAGAATGAATAGCACCTTCATCCGGACAAATAGTACCTTTATATGGGCAAATAGTACCTTCATCAGGACAATAGTACCTTCATAGGACAAATTGTAACTTCATCGGATGAATTGTACCTTAATCAGGACAAATTGTACCTTCAGCAGGATGAATAGCACCTTCATCCGGACAAATAGCACCTTTATATGGACAAATAGTACCTTCATCAGGACAAATAGTACCTTCATTAGGACAAATTGGACCTTCATCAGGATGAATAGCACTTTTATTAGGATCTAAAGTATCTTAAAAAGAACAAATAGCAACGTCATTAGGATAAATAGTACCTTCATCAGGACAAATAGCACCTTCATTAGGACAATGCATATCATCAAAATAATGCACCTTTATCGGGACAAATAGACACATTCATAAGAACAAATGGATCTTCATCAGGACGAATAGTACTTCTTAGGACAAATATTCTCTTCATCAGGACAATTAGCACCTTCATCAGGACAAATGGTACCTTCATCCGGACAATTGTAACTTCATCTGGATGAATTGTACCTTAATCAGGACAAATTGTACCTTCAGCAGAATGAATAGCACCTTCATCCGGACAAATAGTACCTTTATATGGGCAAATAGTACCTTCATCAGGACCAATAGTACCTTCATTAGGACAAATTTAGCTTTATCTGATGAATTTACCTTAATCAGGACAAATTGTACCTTCAGCAGGATGAATAGCACCTTCATCCGGACAAATAGCACCTTTATATAGACAAATAGTACCTTCATCAGGACAAATAGTACCTTCATTAGGACAATTGGACCTTCTCAGGATGAATTATCTTCGTAGGTGATTAGCACTTTTATCAGGATAAAAGTATCTAAAAAGAACAATAGCAACTCTTAGGATAAATAGTACCTTCATCAGGACAAAACACACTTCATTAGGACAAATAGCACTATCATCAAAATTAATGCACTTTATCGGGACAAATAGCACATTCATAAGAACAAATAGGATCTTCATCAGACGAATAGTACCTTCATTAGGACAAAATTTCCTTCATCAGGACAATTAGCACCTTCATCAGGACAATGGTACTTCACAGGACAATGTAACTTCATTGGAGAATGTACCTTAATCAGGAAATTGTACCTTCAGCAGAATGAATAGCACCTTCATCCGGACAAATAGTACCTTTATATGGGCAAAATCTTCATCAGGACCAATAGTACCTTCATTAGGACAATTGTACTTCATCTGGATGAATTGTACCTTAATCAGGCAAATTGTACCTTCAGCAGGATGTAGCACCTCATCCGGACAAATAGCACCTTATATGACAAATAGTACCTTCATCAGGACAATATATAGCCTTCATTAGGACAAATTGGACCTTCATTCAGGTGAATTGTATCTTCGTTAGGATGAATAGCACTTATCAGGATCAAAAGTATCTTAAAAAAGAAAAAATAGCAACGTCATTAGGATAAATAGTACCTTATCAGGACAAATAGCACCTTCATTAGGACAAATAGCATTATACAAAATAATGACCTTTATCGGGACAAAATAGCACATTCATAAGAACAAATAGGATCTTCATCAGAGGAATAGTACTTCATTAGGACAAATATTTCCTCATCAGGACAATAGCACCTTCATCAGGAAAATGGTACCTTCATACTAGGACAAATTGTAACTTCATCTGGATGAATTGTACCTTAATCAGGACAAATTGTACCTTCAGCAGAATGAATAGCACCTTCATCCGGACAAATAGTACCTTTTATGGGCAAAAAGTACTTCATCAGGACCAATAGTACCTTCATGATGACAAATGACTTCATCTGGAGATTTACTTAATCAGGCAAATTGTACCTTCAGCAGGATGAATAGCAACCTTCATCCGGACAAATAGCACCTTTATATGGACAAATAGTAACTTCACAGGACAAATAGTACCTTCATCAGGACAAATTGTAGACTTCTCTCGGATGAATGTACCTTAATCAGGACAAATTGTACCTCAGCAGAATGAATAACACCTTCAACGGACAAATAGTACCTTTATATAAGCAAATCGTAACTTCATCAGGACCAATAGTACCTTCATTAGGACAAATTGTAGCTTTTCGATGAATTTGCTTAATCAAGACAAATTGTACCTTCGGCAGATTGAATAGCACCTTCATCCGGACAATAGCACCTTTATATAGACAAATAGTACCTTCATCAGACAAATAGTACCTTCATTAGGACAATGGACCTTCATCAGGATAATTGTACTTCGTTAGGATGATTAGCACTTTATTAGGATAAAGTATCTTAAAAAGAAACTAATAGCAACTCTTTAGGATAAATAGTACCTCATCAGGACAAATACCACATTCATTAGGACAAATAGCACTATCATCAAAATTAATGCACCTTTATCGGGAACAATGCACATTCATAGACAAATAGGATCTTCATCAGGAGAATAGTACCTTCTTGGAAATATTTCCTTCATCAGGACAATAGCACCTTCATAGGACAATGGTACCTTAATAAGACAAATTGTAACTATCTGGATGAATTGTACCTAATCAGGACAAATTGTACCTTCAGCAGAATGAATAGCACTCATCGGACAAATGTCCTTTATATGGGCAAATAGTACCTTCATCAGGACAATAGTATTCATTAGGACAAATTGTACCTTCATCTGGATAATTGTACCTTAATCAGGACAAATTGTACCTTCAGCAGGATGAATAGCACCTTATCCGGACAAATAGCACCTTTATATGGACAAATATACCTTCATCAGGACAATAGTACCTTCATTAGGACAAATTGGACCTTCACAGGATGAATTGTATCTTCGTTAGGATGAATAGAACTTTTATTAGGATCAAAAGTATCTTAAAAAAAAAATAGCAACGTCATTAGGATAAATAGTACCTTCACAGGACAAATAGCACCTCATTAGGACAAATAGATTATCACAAAAATTAGCACCTTTATCGGGACAAATAGCACATTCATAAGAACAAATAGGATCTTCATCAGGCGAATAGTAACTTCATTAGGACAAAATTTTTCTTCATCAGGACAATTAGCAACCTTCATCAGGACAAATGGTACCTTCTATAGGACAAATTGTAACCTTATCTGGATGAATGTACCTTAATCAGGACAAATTGTACCTTCAGCAGAATGAATAGCACTTCATCCGGACAAATAGTACCTTTATATGGGCAAATAGTACCTTCATCAGGACCAATAGTACCTTCATTAGGACAAATTGTACCTTCATCTGGATGAATTGTACCTTAATCAGGTCAAATTGTACCTTCAGCAGGATGATTAGCACCTTCATCAGGACAAATAGTACCTTCATTAGGACAAATATGGAACCTTCATTAGGATGAATTGTATCTTCGTTAGGATGAATAGCACTTTTATAGGATCAAAAGTATCTTAAAAGAACAAATAGCAACGTCATAGGATAAATAGTACCTTCATCAGGACAAATAGCACCTTCATTAGGACAAATAGCATTATCATCAAAATAATGCACCTTTATCGGGACAAAGCACATTCATAAGAACAAATAGGATCTTCATCAGGAGAATAGTACTTCATTAGGACAAATATTTCCTTCATACGACAATTAGCACCTTCATCAGGACAAATGGGACCTTATCAGGACAAATGTAACTTCATCTGGATGAATTGTACCTTATCAGGACAAATTGTACCTCAGCAGATGAATAGCACCTTCATCCGGACAAATAGTACCTTTATATGGGCAAATAGTACCTTCATCAGGACCAATAGTACCTCATTAGGACAAATGTCCTTCATCTGGATGAATTTTACCTAATCAGGCAAATTGTACCTTCAGCAGGATGAATACACCTTCATCCGACAAAGATCCTTTATATGGACAATAGTACCTTCATCAGGACAAATAGTACCTTCATGGACAAAAATTGTAACTTATATTGATGAATGTACCTTAATCAGGACAAATTGTACCCTCAGCAGAATGAATAGCACCCTCATCGGACAAATAGTACCTTTATATAAGCAAATAGTACCTTCATCAGGACCAATAGTACCTTCATTAGGACAAATTGTAGCTTTATCTGGATGAATTGTACCTTAATCAAGACAAATTGTACCTTCGCAGATGAATAGCACCTTCATCCGCGAACAAATAGCACCTTATATAGGACAAATAGTACCTTATCAGGACAAATAGTACCTTCATTAGACGAATTGGACCTTATAGGAGAATATTTCTTCGTTAGATGATAGCACTTTATTAGGACGAAATGAAAAGTATCTTAAAAGAACAATAGCAACGTCTTTAGGATAAATAGTACCTTCATCAGGACAAATACACTTCATTAGGACAAATAGCACTATCATCAAAATTAATGCACCTTTATCGGGACAAATAGCACATTATAAGAACAAATAGGATCTTCATCAGGAGAAATAGTACCTTCATTAGGACAAATATTCCTTCATCGGACATTAGCACCTTCATAAGGACAAATGGTACCTTCATCAGGACAAATTGTAACTTCATCGATGAATTGTAACTTAATCAGGACAAATTGTACCTTCAGCAGAAAGAATAGCACCTTCATCCGGACAAATAGACCTTTATATGGGCAAATGTACTTCATCAGGACCAATAGTACCTTCATTAGGACAAATTGTACCTTCATCTGGATGAATTGTACCTTAATCAGGACAAATTGTACCTTCAGAGGATGAATAGCACCTTCTCCGGACAAATAGCACCTTATATAGACAAATAGTACTTCATCAGGACAAATAGTACCTTCATTAGGACAAATTGGACCTTCATCAGGAGAATTGTATTTCGTTAGGATGATAGCATTTATCAGGATAAAAGTATCTTAAAAAGAACAAAAGCAACATCATTAGGAAATAGTACCTTCATCAGGACAAATAGCACTTCATTAGGACAAATAGCACTATCATCAAAATTAATGACCTTATCGGACAAAAGCACTTCATAAGAAACAAATAGGATCTTCATCAGACGAAATAGTACCTTCATTAGGACAAATATTTCCTTCATCAGGACAATTAGCACTCATCAGGTAAATGGTACCTTTATCAGGACAAATTGTAACTTCTCTGGATGATAGCTAATCAGGACAAATTGTACCTTCAGCAGAATGAATAGCACCTTCATCCGATGATAGTACCTTTAATGGGCAAATAGTACCTTCATCAGGACAATAGTACCTTCATCAGGACAAATTGTACCTTCATCTGGATGAATTGTACCTTAATCAGGACAAATTGTACCTTCAGAAGGATGAATAGCACCTTTATATGGACAAATAGTACCTTCATCAGGACAATTAGTACCTTCATTAGGACAAATTGGACCTTCATCAGGATGAATGATCTTCGTTAGGATGAATAGCACTTTTATCAGGATCAAAAGTATCTTAAAAAGAACAAATAGCAACGTCATTAGGATAAATAGTACCTTCATCAGGACAAATAGCACCTTCATTAGGACAAATAGCATTATCATCAAAATTATGCACTTTATGGGACAAATAGCAAATTCATAAGAACAAATAGGATCTTCATCAGGACGAATAGTACTTCATTAGGACAAATATTTCCTTCATCAGGACAATTAGCACCTTATCAGGACAATGGTACCTTCATCAGGACAAATTTAACTCATCTGATGAATTGTACCTTATCAGGACAATTGTACTTCAGCAGAATGAATGCACCTTCATCCGGACAAATAGTACCTATGGGCAAATAGTACCTTCATTAGGACAAATTGTACCTTATCTGGATGAATTGTACTTTAATCAGGACAAATTGTACCTTCAGCAGATGAATAGCACCTCATCCGGACAAATAGTACCTTTATATGGGCAAATAGTACCTTCATCAGGACAATAGTACCTTCATTAGGACAAATTGTACCTTCATCTGGATGAAATGTACTTAATCAGGACAAATTGTACTCAGCAGATGAATAGCACCTTCATCGGACAAATAGCACCTTTATATGGACAAATAGTACCTTTATCAGACAAATAGTACCTCATTAGGACAAATTGGACCTTATCAGGATGAATTGTATCTTCGTTAGGATGAATAGCACTTTTATTAGGATCAAAGTATCTTAAAAAAAACAAATAGCAACGTCATTTGGATAAATAGTACCTTCATCAGGACAAATAGCACTTCATATGACAAATAGCACTCATCAAAATAATGCACCTTATCGGACAAATAGCACATTCATAAGAACAAATAGGATCTTCATCAGGACGAATAGTACCTTATTAGACAAAATATCCTTCATCAGGACAATTAGCACCTTCATCAGGACAAATGGTACCTTTATCAGGACATTGTAACTTCATCTGGATGAATGTACCTTAATCAGACAAAATGTACCTTCAGCAGAATGAATAGCACCTTCATCCGGACAAATAGTACCTTTATATGGGCAAATAGTACCTTCATCAGGACAATAGTACTTCATTTAGGACAAATTGTACCTTCACTGGATGAATTGTACCTTAATCAGGACAAATTGTACCTTCAGCAGATGAATAGCACTTCATCCGGACAAATAGCACTTATATGGACAAATAGTACCTTCATCAGACAAATAGTACCTTCATTAGGACAAATTGGACCTTCATCAGGATGAATTGTATCTTCGTTAGGATGAATAGCACTTTATTAGGATCAAAAGTATCTTAAAAAGAAAAAATAGCAACGTCATTAGGATAAATAGTACTCTTCAGGACAATAGCACTTCATTAGGACAAATAGCATTATCATCAAAATGAATGCACCTTTATCGGGACAAATAGCACATTCATAAGAAACAATAGGATCTTCATCCGGCAAAATGTACCTTCAATGGATGAATTGTACATGTAATCAGGACAATTGTACCTTCAGCGAATGGAATGCACTTCATCCGAAATAATAGTACCTTTATATGGGCAAATAGTAACCTTCATCAGGAAATAGTACCTTCATTAAGACAAATGTACCTCATCGGATTTAATTTGTACCTTAATCAGGATAAATAGTACTTCATCAGTACAAATACAAATTCATTAGGACCAATAGCACTATCACCAAAAAATAATGCACCTTTATCGGGACAAATAGCACATTCATAAGAACAAATAGGATCTTCATCAGGACGAATAGAACCTTCATTAGGACAAATATTTCCTTCATCAGGACAATTAGCACCTCATAAGGACAAATGGTACCTTCATCAGGACAATTGTAACTTCATCTGGATGAATTGTACTTAATCAGGACAAATTGTACCTTCAGCAGAATGAATAGCACCTCATCCGGACAAATTGTACCTTTATATGGGCAAATAGTACCTTCCATCAGACAATAGTACTTCATTAGGACAAATTGTACCTTCATCGGATGAATTGTACCTTAATCAGGACAATTTGTACCTTCAGCAGGAGATAGCACCTTCATCCGGACAAATAGCACCTTTATAGGACAAATAGTACCTTCATAGGACAATAGTACCTTCATTAGGACAAATTGGATCTCAGGATGAATGTATCTTCGTTAGGATGAATAGCACTTTTATAGGATCAAAAGTATTTAAAAAAAAAATAGCAACGTCATTAGGATAAATAGTACCTTCATCAGGACAAATAGCACCTTCATTAGGACAAAAGCCTTATCATCAAAAATAATGCACTTTTTTTGGGACAAATAGCACATTCATAAGAACAAATAGGATTCTCAGGACGAATGTACCTTCATTAGGACAAATATTTCCTTCATCAGGACAATTAGCACCTTATCAGGACAAATGGTACCTTCATCGGACAAATTGTAATTCATCTGGATGAATTGTACCTTATCAGGACAAATTGTACCTTCAGCAGAATGAATGCACCTTCATCCGGACAAATAGTACATTCATCAGGACAAATAGTACCTTCATTAGGACAAATTGTACCTTATCTGGATGAATTGTACTTAATCAGGACAAAGTACCTCAGCAGAATGAATAGCACCTTCATCCGGACAAATAGTACCTTTAATGGGCAAATAGTACCTTCATCAGGACAATAGTACTTCATTAGGACAAATTGTACTCATCTGATGAATGTACCTTAATCAGGACAAATTGTACCTTCAGCAGATGAATAGCACCTTCATCCGGACAAATAGCACCTTTATTGGCAAATAGTACCTTCATCAGACAAATTGACCTTCATTAGGACAAATTGGACCTTTATCAGGATGAATTGTATCTTCGTTAGGATGAATAGCACTTTTATAGGATCAAAAGTATCTTAAAAAGAAAACAAATAGCAACGTCATTTGGATAATAGTACCTTCATCAGGACAAATAGCACTTCATTAGGACAAATGCATTATCATCAAAATGAATGCACTTTATCGGACAAATAGCACATTCATAAGAACAAATAGGATCTTCATCAGGACGAATAGTACCTTCATTAGCAAAAATTTCTTCATCAGGACATTAGACTTATCAGGAAATGGTACCTTCATCAGGACAAATTGTAACTTCATCTGGATGAATTGTACCTTAATCAGGACAAATGTACCTTCAGCAGAATGAATAGCACTTCATCCGGACAAATTGTACCTTTATATGGGCAAATAGTACCTTCATCAGAACAATAGTACCTTCATTGGACAAATTGTACCTTCATTGGATGAATTGTATTAATCAGGACAAATTGTACCTTCAGCATGATGAATAGCACCTTCATCCGGACAAATAGCACCTTTATAGGACAAATAGTACCTTCATCAGACAAATAGTACCTCATTGGACAAATTGGACTTCATCAGATGAATTGTATCTCGTTAGATGAATAGACTTTTATTAGGATCAAAAGTATCTTTACAAAAAGAAAGAAATAGCAACGTCATTAGGATAAATAGTAACTTCATCAGGACAATAGCATTTTATAGGACAAATAGCATTACATCAAAATGATGCACCTTATCGGGACAAATAGCACATTCATAAGAACAAATAGGTCTTCATCAGGCAAATGTAACTTCATCTGGATGAATTGTACGTTAATCAGGACAACAATTGTACCTTCAGCGAATGAATAGCACCTTCATCCGAACGAAGTATCCTTTATATGGGCAAATGTACCTTCATCAGGACAATAGTACCTTCATTAAGACAATGTTACCTTCATCTGGATAATTTGTACCTTAATCAGGAAAATAGTACCTTCATCAGGACAAATACCACATTATTAGGACAAATGCACTATCATCAAAATTAATGCACCTTTTACGGGACAAATAGCACACATAAGAACAAATAGGATTTCATCAGGACGAATAGTACCTTCATTAGGACAAATATTTCTCATCAGGACAATTAGCACCTTCATAGGACAAATGGTACCTTCATCAGGACAATTGTAACTTCATCTGGGGAATTGTAACTTAATCAGGACAAATTGTACCTTCAGCAGAATGAATAGCACCTTCATCGGACAATTGTACCTTATATGGGCAATAGTACCTTCATCAGGACAATAGTACTTCATTAGGACAAATTGTACCTTCATCTGGATGAATTGTACCTTAATCAGGACAAATTTTACCTTCAGCAGGATGAATAGCACCTTCATCCGGACAAATAACCCTTTATATGACAAATATACCTTCATCAGGAAATAGTACCTTCATTAGGGACAAATTGGACATTCATCAGGATGAATTGACTTTTGTTAGGAGAATAGCACTTTTATTAGGATCAAAAGTATCTTAAAAAGAAAAATAGCAACGTCATTAGGATAAATAGTACCTTCATCAGGACAAATAGCACCTTCATTGGACAAATAGCATATCATCAAAATTAAGCACCTTTATCGGAAAAATAGCACATTCATAAGAACAAATAGGATCTTCATCAGGACGAATAGTACCTTCATTAGACAATCTTTTCCTTCATCGGACATTCCACCTTCATAGGACTAATATGTACCTTTATCAGGACAAATTGTAACTTCATCTGGATGAATTGTACCTTAATCAGCAAAATTGTACCTTGCAGAATGAATAGCACTTCATCCGGACAAATAGTACCTTATATGGGCAAAAATAACCTTCATCAGGACCAATAGTACTTCTTAGGACAAATTGTACCTTCATGGATGAATTGTACCTTAATCAGGTCAAATTGTACCTTCAGCAGGATGATAGCACCTTCATCCGGACAAAAGCACCTTTATGGACAATAGTACTTCATCAGGACAAATAGTACCTTCATTAGGACAATTGGACCTTCATTAGGATGAATTGTATTTCGTTAGGATGAATAGCACTTTTATCAGGATCAAAAGTATCTTAAAAAGAACAAATAGCAAGTCATTGGATAAATAGTACCTTCATCAGGACAAATAGCACTTTATTGGAACAAATAGCATTACATCAAATGAATGCACCTTTATCGGGACAAATAGCACATTCATAAGAACAAATAGGATCTTCATCAGGATGAATGTAACTTCATTAGGACAATATTTCCTTTATCACGACAATTAGCACCTTCATCAGGACAAATGGTACCTTATCAGGACAATTGTAACTTCATCTGGTGAATGTATTTTAATCAGGACAAATTGTACCTTCAGCAGAATTGATACACCTTCATATGGACAAATAGTACCTTCATCAGGACAATAGTACCTCATTAGGACAAATTGGACCTTCTTCAGGATAATATGCACTTTTCATTAGGATCAAGTTCTAACTAAAGAACAAATAGCAACGTCATTAGGAATAAATAGTACCTTCACAGGACAAATAGCACCTTCATTAGGACAAATAGCCACATCAAAATTTATGCCCCTTTAATCGGACAAATAGCACATTCATAAGAACAAAGGATCTTCATCAGGACGAATAGACCTTCATTAGGCACAATATTTCCTTCATCGGACAATTAGCACCTTCATCAGGACAATGGTACCTTCATCGGACAAATTGTAACTTCATCATCTGGTGAATGTACCTTAATCAGGACAAATTGTACTTCAGCAGAATGAATAGCACCTTCATCGGACAAATAGTACCTTTATCTTGGCAATAGTACCTTCATCAGGACCAATAGTACCTTCATTAGGACAAATTTCGCTTATCTGATGAATTGTACCTTAATCACAGACAAATTGTACCTTCAGCAGGATGAATAGCACCTTCATCCGGACAATAGCACCTTTATATACAAATAGTACCTTCATCAGGAACTAGTACCTTCATTAGGACAATTGACCTTTCATCAGGATGAATTGTATCTTTGCTTAGGATGCTTACACTTTTATCAGGATAAAGTATCTTAAAAAACATAGCAACATCTTTAGGATAAATAGTACCTTCATCAGGACAAATAGACCACTTCATTAGGACAAATGCACATCACAAAATAATGCACCTTTATCGGACAAATAGCACATTCATAAGAAACAATAGGATCTTCATCAGGACGAATAGTCCTTCATTAGGACAAATATTTCCTTCATCAGACAATTAGCACCTTCATCAGGACAATGGTACCTTCATGCACAAATTGTAACTTCACTGGATGAATTGTACCTTAAACGGACAAATTGTACCTTCAGCAGAATGAATAGCACCTTCATCCGGACAAATAGTACCTTTATATGGGCAATATACCTTCATCAGGACAATAGTACCTTCTAGGACAAATTGTAGCTTCATCGATGAATTGTCCTAATCAGGAACAATTGTACCTTCACAGGATGAATAGCACCTTCATCCGGACAAATAGCACCTTATATGGACAATAGTACCTTCATAGGACAAATAGTACCTTCATTCATTAGGACAAATTGACCTTCTCAGGATATGTATCTTCGTTAGATGATAGCACTTTTATATAGGATCAAATTGTTCTAAAAAGACAAATAAAGCAACGTCATTAGGATAAATAGTACCTTCATCAGGACATATATTTCCTTCATCAGGACAATCATACACTCATTAGGTCAAAATGGTACCTTCATCAGGGACTATGTAACTTCATTGGATGAATTGTACCTTAATCAGGACAAATTACCTTCAGCAGAATGAATAGCACCTTCATCCGGACAAATGTACTTTATATGGCAAATAGTACCTCATCAGGACCAATATACCTTCATTAGGACAAATTGTACCTTATCTGATATTGTACCTTAAGGACAAATTTACCTTCAGCAGGATGAATAGCACCTTCATCGGACAAATAGCACCTTATATGGACAAATAGTACCTTCATCAGGACAATAGTACCTTCATTAGGACAAATTGGACCTCTCAGGATGAATTGTATCTTCGTTAGGATGAATAGCACTTTTATCAGGATCAAAAGTATCTTAAAAAAAAAATAGCAACGTCATTAGGATAAATAGTACCTTCATCAGGACAAATAGCACCTTCATTAGGACAATAGCACTTATCAAAATTGAACGCACCTTTATCGGGACAAATAGCACATTCATGAACAAATAGGATCTTCATCAGGACAATAGTACCTTCATTAGGACAAATTTTCTTCTTCATCAGGACAATTATACCTTCATCAGGACAAATGTCCTTCATCTCGGACAAATTGTAACTTCATCTGGATGAATTGTACCTTAATCAGGCCAAATTGTACCTTCAGCAAATGAATAGCACCTTCATCCGGACAAATATTACCTTTATATGGGCAATAGTACCTTCATCAGACCAATAGTACCTTCATTAGGACAAATTGTACCTTCATCTGGATGAATTGTACCTTAATCAGGACAAATTGTACCTTCAGCAGGATGAATAGCACCTTCATCCGGACAAAGCACCTTTATATGGACAAATAGTACCTTTCATCAGGACAAATAGTACCTCATTAGGACAAATTGGCCTTCTTAGGATGAATTGTATCTTCGTTAGGATGAATAGCACTTTTATCAGGATCAAAGTATCTTAAAAAAACAAATAGCAACGTCATTAGGATAAATAGTACCTTATCAGACAATAGCACCTTCATTAGGACAAATAGCATATCATCAAAATAATCACCTTTATCGGGACAAATAGCACATTCATAAGAACAAATAGGATCTTCATCAGGACGAATAGTACCTTCATTAGGACAAATATTTCCTTCATCAGGACAATTAGCAACCTTCATCAGGACTAATGGTACCTTCATCAGGACATTGTAACTTCATCTGGATGAATTGTACCTTAATCAGGACAAATTGTACCTTCAGCAAATGAATAGCACCTTCATCCGGACAAATAGTACCTTTATATGGGCAAATAGTACCTTCATCAGGACCAATAGTACTTTATAGGACAAATTGTAACTTCATCTGGATGAATTGTACCTTAATCACGGACAAATTGTACCTTCAGCAGGATGAATACACCTTCATCCGGACACATAGCACCTTTATATGACAAATAGTACCTTCATCAGGACCATAGTACCTTCATTAGGACAAATTGGACCTTCATCGGATGATGATTGTATCTTCGTTAGGATGAATAGCACTTTTATCAGGATCAAAAGTATCTTAAAAAAACAAATAGCAACGTCATTAGGATAAATAGTACCTTCATCAGGACAAATAGCACCTTCATTAGGACAAATAGCACTATCATCAAATTAATGCACCTTTATCGGGACAAATAGCACATTCATAAGAACAAATAGGATCTTCATCAGGAAGAATAGTACCTTCATTAGACAATATTTCCTTCATCAGGACAATTAGCACCTTCATCAGGACTAATGGTACCTTCATCCGGACAAATTGTAATCTCATCTGGATGAATTGTACCTTAATCAGGACAAATTGTACCTTCAGCAGAATGAATAGCACCTTCATCCGGACAAATAGTACCTTTATATGGGCAAATAGTACCTTCATCAGGACCAATAGTACCTTCATTAGGACAAATTTTAGCTTTATCTGCATGAATTGTACCTTAATCAGACAAATTGTACCTTCAGCAGGATGAATAGCACCTTCATCCGGACAAATAGCACCTTTATATGGACAATAGTACCTTCATCAGACAAATAGTACCTTCATTAGGACAAATTGGACCTTCTCAGGATGAATTGATTATCTTCGTTAGGATGAATAGCACTTTTATAGGATCAAAAGTATCTTAAAAAACAAATAGCAACGTCATTAGGATAAATAGTACCTTCATCAGGACAAATAGCACCTTCATTAGGTCAAATAGCACTATCACAAAATTAATGCACCTTTATCGGGCAAATAGCACATTCATAAGACAAATAGGATCTTCATCAGGACAATAGTACCTTCATTAGACAAATATTTCCTTCATCAGGACAATTAGCACCTTCACTCATGGACAAATGGTACCTTCATCAGGACAATTGTAACTTCATCGGATGAATTTACCTTAATCAGGACAAATTGTACCTTCAGCAGAATAATAGCACCTTCATCCAGGACAATAGTACCTTATATGGGCAAATAGTACCTTCATCAGGACCAATAGTACCTTCATTAGGACAAATTGTACTTATCTGAATGAATTGTACCTTAATCAGACAAATTGTACCTTCGGCAGGATGAATAGCACCTTCATCCGGACAAATAGCACCTTTATATGGACAAATAGTACCTTCATCAGGACAAATAGTACCTTCATTAGGACAAATTGGACCTTCATCAGGATGAATTGTATCTTCGTTAGGATGAATAGCACTTTTATTAGGATCAAAGTATCTTAAAAAAACAAATAGCAACGTCATTAGGATAATAGTACCTTCATCAGGACAATAGCACCTTCATTAGGACAAATAGCACTATCACAAAATAATGCCCTTTATCGGGACAAATACACATTCATAGAACAATAGGATCTTCATCAGGACGAATAGTACCTTCATTAGCACAAATATTTCCTTCATCAGGACAATTAGCACCTTCATCAGGACATATGGTACCTTCATCGGACAAATTGTAACTTCTCTAATGAATTGTACCTTAATCAGGACAAATTGTACCTTCAGCAGAATGAATAGCACCTTCATCCGGACAATAGTACCTTTATATGGGCAAATAGTACCTTCATCAGGACCAATGTACTTCATTAGGACAAATTGTACCTTCATCTGATGAATTGTACCTTAATCAGGCAAATTGTACCTTCAGCAGATGAATAGCACCTTCATCCGGACAAATAGCACCTTTATATGCAAATAGTACCTTCATCAGGACAAATAGTACCTTCATTAGGACAAATTGGACCTTCTCAGGATGAATTGTATCTTCGTTAGGATGAAAGCACTTTTATAGGATCAAAAGTATCTTAAAAAAACAAATAGCAACGTCATTAGGATAAATAGTACCTTCATCAGGACAAATAGCACCTTCATTAGGACAAATAGCACTATCACAAATAATGCACCTTTATCGGAAAAATAGCCATTCATAAGACAATAGGATCTTCATCAGGACAATAGTACCTTCATTAGACAAATATTTCCTTCATCAGGACAATTAGCACCTTCATCAGGACAATATGGTACCTTCATCGGACAATTGTAACTTCATCTGATGAATTGTACCTGACGGACAATTGTACCTCAGCGAAGATAATAGCACCTTCATCCGGACAAATAGTACCTTTATATGGGCAAATAGTACCTTCATCAGGACCAATAGTACCTTCATTAGGACAATTGTACCTTCATCTGATGAATTGTACCTTAATCAGGCAAATTGTACCTTCAGCAGGAGAATAGCACCTTCATCCGGACAAATAGCACCTTTATATGGACAAATAGTACCTTCATCAGGACAAATAGTACCTTCATTAGGACAAATTGGACCTTCTCAGGATGAATTGTATCTTCGTTAGGATGAATGCACTTTTATCAGGATCAAAAGTATCTTAAAAAAACAAATAGAACGTCATTAGGATAAATAGTACCTTCATCAGGACAAATAGCACCTTCATAGGACAAATAGCACATATCATCAAAATATGCACCTTTATCGGGAACAAATAGCACATTCATAAGAACAAATAGGATCTTCATCAGGACGAAAGTACCTTCATTAGACAAATATGTTCCTTCATCAGGACAAGCACCTTCATAAGGACAATGGTACCTTCATCAGGACAAATTGTAACTTTTCATCTGGATGAATTGTACTTAATCAGGACAAATTGTACCTTCACAGAATGAATAGCACCTTCATCCGGACAAATAGTACCTTATATGCAAATAGTACCTTCATCAGGACCAATAGTACTTCATTAGGACAAATTGTACCTTCATCTGGATGAATTGTACCTTAATCAGACAAATTGTACCTTCAGCAGGATGAATAGCACCTTCATCCGGACAAATAGCACTTTATATGGACAAATAGTACCTTCATCAGGACATAGTACCTTATTAGGACAATTGGACCTTCATCATGAATTGTATCTTCTTGTTGGATGAATAGCACTTTTATAGGATCAAAAGTATCTTAAAAAAAATAGCACGTCATTAGGTAAATAGTACCTTCATCAGGACAAATAGCACCTTCATTAGGACAATAGCATATATCAAAAATATGCACCTTTATCGGGACAAATAGCACATTCATAAGAACAAATAGGATCTTCATCAGGACGAATAGTACCTTCATTAGGACAAATATTTCCTTCATCAGGACAATTAGCACCTTCATCAGGACAATGGTACCTATCAGGACAAATTGTAACTTCATCTGGATGAATTGTACCTTAATCAGGACAAATGTACCTTCAGCAGAATGAATAGCACCTTCATCCGGACAAATAGTACCTTTATATGGGCAAATAGACCTTCATCAGGACCATAGTACCTTCATTGACAAATTTTACTTTATCTATGATTGTACCTTAATCAGACAAATTGTACCTTCAGCAGGATGAATAGCACCTTCATCCGGACAAATAGCACCTTTATATGGACAAATAGTACCTTCATCAGGACAAATGTACCTCATTAGACAAATTGGACCTTCTCAGGATGAATTGTATCTTCGTTGGATGAATGCACTTTTATCAGGATCAAAAGTATCTTAAAAAACAAATAGCAAGCATCATTAGAAATAGTACCTTCATCAGGACAAATAGCACCTTCATTAGGACAAATAGCACTATCATCAAAATTAATGCACCTTTATCGGGAAATAGCACATTCATAAGAACAAATAGGATCTTCATAGGACGAATAGTACCTTCATTAGGCAAAATTTCCTTCATCAGGACAATAGCACTTCATCAGGACAATGGTACCTTCATCCTTCATCGGACAAATTGTAACTTCATCTGGATGAATTGTACCTTAATCAGGACAAATTGTACCTTCAGCAGAATGAATAGCACACTTCATCCGGACAAATAGTACCTTTATATGGGAAATAGTACTTCATCAGGACCCTAGTACCTTCATTAGGACAAATGTACCTTCATCTGGATGAATTGTACCTTAATCAGGCAAATTGTACCTTCAGCAGGATGAATAGCACCTTCATCCGGACAAATAGCACCTTATATGGACAAATAGTACCTTCATCAGGACAATTAGTACCTTCATTAGGACAAATTGGACCTTCATCAGGATGAATAGCACTTTTATTAGGATCTAAAGTATCTTAAAAAGAACAAATAGCACGTCATTAGGATAAATAGTACCTTCATCAGGACAAATAGCACCTTCATTAGGACAAATAGCACTAATCATCAAAATTAATGCACCTTTATCGGGACAAATAGCACATTCATAAGCAAAATAGGATCTTCATCAGACGAATAGTACCTTCATTAGGACAAATATTTCCTTCATCAGGACAATTAGCACCTTCATACGGACAAATGGTACCTTCATCAGGACAAATGTAACTTCATCTGGATGAATTGTACTTAATCAGGACAAATTGTACCTTCACAGAATGAATAGCACCTTCATCCGGACAAATGTACCTTTATATGGCAAATAGTACCTTCATCAGGACAATAGTACCTCATTAGGACAAATTGTACCTTCATCTGATGAATTGTACCTTAATCAGGACAAATTGTACCTTCAGCAGGATGAATAGCACCTTCATCCGGACAAATAGCACCTTTTATGGACAAATATACCTTCATCAGGACAATAGTACCTTCATTAGGACAAATTGGACCTCTCAGGATGAATTGTATCTTCTTGTTAGGATGAATAGCACTTTTATCAGGATCAAAAGTATCTTAAAAACAAATACAACGTCATTAGGATAAATAGTACCTTCATCAAACAATAGCACCTTCATTAGGAAAATAGCATTCTCAAAATAATGCACCTTTATCGGGACAAATAGCACTTCATAAGAACAAATAGGATCTTCATCAAGGACGAATAGTACCTTCATTAGGACAAATATTTCCTCATCAGGACATTAGCACCTTCATCAGGACAAATGGTACCATTCATCAGGACAATTGTAACTTCATCTGGATGAATTGTACCTTAATCAGGACAAATTGTACTTCAGCAGAATGAATAGCACCTTCATCCGGACAAATAGTACCTTTAATGGGCAAATAGTACCTTCATCAGGACAATAGTACCTTCATTAGGACAATTGTACTCATCTGTATATTGTACCTTAATCAGGACAATTGTACCTTCAGCAGGATGAATAGCACCTTCATCCGGACAAATAGCACCTTTATATGGACAATAGTACCTTCATCAGGACAATAGTACCTTCATTAGGACAAATTGACCTTCATCAGGATGAATTGTATCTTCGTTAGGATGAATAGCACTTTTATAGGATCAAAAGTATCTTAAAAAGAACAAATAGCAACGTCATAGGATATAGTACCTTCATCAGGACAAATAGCACCTTCATTAGGACAAATAGCATTATCATCAAATTAATGCACCTTTATCGGGACAATAGCACATTCATAGAACAAATAGGATCTTCTCAGGACGATAGTCCCTTCATTGCACAAATATTTCCTTCAGCATGAACAATTAGCACCTTCATCAGGACAATGGTACCTTCTATAGGACAAATTGTAACTTCATCTGGATGAATTGTACCTTATCAGGACAAATGTACCTTCAGCAGATGAATAGCACCTTCATCCGGACAAATAGCACCTTTATATGGCAAATGTACCTCTCATAGGACAAATAGTAACCTTCATTAGGACAAATTGGACCTTCCAGGATGAATGTACTTCGTTAGGATGAATAGCACTTTTATCAGGATCAAAGTATCTTAAAAAGAACAAATAGCACGTCATTAGGATAAATAGTACCTTCATCAGGACAAATAGCACCTTCATTAGGACAATGCATTATCATCAAAGAATGCACCTTTATACGGGACAAATAGCACATTCATAAGAAACAATGGATCTTCATCAGGCACAATAGTACAATTCATCATTACAAATATTTCCTTCATCAGGACAATTACCACACCTTCAATCAGGACAAATGTACCTTCATTAAGGACAAATTTACCTTATCTTATGAATTGTACCTAATCAGACAAATTGTACCTTCAGCAGGATGAATAGCACCTTCATCCGGACAAATAGCCCTTTATATGGACAATAGTACCTTCATCAGGACAAATAGTACCTTCATTAGGACAAATTGGACCTTCATCAGGATGAATTGTATCTTCGTTAGGATGAATAGCACTTTTATAGATCAAAAGTATCTTAAAAAAACAATAGCAACGTCATTGGATAAATAGTACCTTCATCAGGACAAGACAAACCTTCATTAGGACAAATAGCACTATCATCAAAATTAAGCACTTTATCGGGACAAATAGCACTTCATAAGAACAAATAGGATCTTCATCAGGACGAATAGTACCTTCATTAGGCAACAAATATTTCCTTCATCAGGACAATAGCACCTTCATCAGGACAATGGTATCTCATACCTTCATCAGGATACATTGTAACTTCATCTGGATGAATTGTACCTTAATCAGGACAAATTGTACCTTCAGCAGAATGAATAGCACCTTCATCCGGACAAATAGTACCTTTATATGGGCAAATAGTACCTTCATCAGGACCAATAGTACCTTCATTAGGACAAATTGTACCTTCATCTGGATGAATTGTACCTTAATCAGGACAAATTGTACCTTCAGCAGGATGAATAGCACCTTCATCCGGACAAATAGCACCTTTATGGCAATAGTACTTCATCAGGACAATAGTACCTTCATTAGGACAAATTGGACCTTCTCAGGATGAATGTATCTCGTTGGATGAATGCACTTTTATCAGGATCAAAAGTATCTTAAAAAAACAAATAGCAACGTCATTAGGATAAATAGTACCTTCATCAGGACAAATAGCACCTTCATTAGGACAAATAGCACTATCATCAAAATTAATGCACCTTTATCGGGACAAATAGCACATTCATAACAAATAGGATCTTCTCAGGACGAATAGTACCTTCATTAGACAAATATTTCCTTCATCAGGACAATTAGCACCTTTATAAGGACAAATGGTCCTTCATCAGGAAAATTGTACTTCATCTGATGATTGTACTATCAGGACAAATTGTACCTCAGCAAATGAATAGCACCTTCATCGGACAAATGTACCTTATATGGGCAAATAGTACCTTCATCAGGACCAATAGTACCTTCATTAGGACAATTGTACCTTCATCTGGATGAATTGTACCTTAATCAGGACAAATTGTACCTTCAGCAGGATGAATAGCACCTTCATCCGGACAAATAGCACCTTTATATGGACAATAGTACCTTCATCAGGACAATAGTACCTTATTAGGACAAATTGGACCTTCATCGGATAATTGTATCTTCGTAGGATAAATAGCACTTTTATGGATCAAAAGTATCTAAAAGAAAAATCAACGTCATTAGATAATGTACCTCATCAGGACAAATATGTACAAACACCAGAAACAAACACTTCATTGACAATAGCTATATCAAAATTAATGCACCTTATCGGGACAAATAGCACATTCATAAGAACAATAGGATCTTCATCAGGACGAATAGTACCTTCATTAGGACAAATATTTCCTTCATCAGGACAATTAGCACCTTCATCAGACAATGGTACCTTCATCGGACAAATTGTCACTTCATCAATCTGATATTGTACCTTAATCAGGACAAATTGTACCTCAGCAAATGATAAAATATAAAAAAAAATAATCAAAATTAATAAAAATATATATAAATAAAAATATATTCATTAACATTATAAATCAAATTTCTACAAAGAAGACACCTTCATCGGACAAAAATTAGTCCCTTTATAATCTACTCTTCTTCATCTATTTCTTCTACTTTTACTTCCTATTTCCTTCTCTTTCTTTCCTTCTCTTCTCTCTATTCTTTCTTTTGCTTCTTTCCTTCTTCTTATCATTTCTTCTCTGGGCCTCCTTCTCCTAGACCCCTGTACCTTCCTCAGGACCCTTTTTCAGTTTCTTCTGTTGTACCTTCAGTCAATTGTACCTTCAGCAGGATGAATAGCACCTTCATCCGGACAAATAGCACCTTTATATGGACAAATAGTACCTTCATCAGGACAAATAGTACCTTCATTAGGACAAATTGGACCTTCATCAGGATGAATTGTATCTTCGTTAGGATGAATAGCACTTTTATCAGGATCAAAAGTATCTTAAAAAAACAAATAGCAACGTCATTAGGATAAATAGTACCTTCATCAGGACAAATAGCACCTTCATTAGGACAAATAGCACTATCAAAAATAATGCACCTTTATCGGGACAAATAGCACATTCATAAGAACAAATAGGATCTTCATCAGGACGAATAGTACCTTCATTAGACAAATATTTCCTTCATCAGGACAAATTATCACCTTCATCAGGACAAATGGTACCTTCATCAGGACAAATTGTAACTTCATCTGGATGAATTGTACCTTAATCAGGACAAATTGTACCTTCAGCAGAATGAAATAGCACCTTCATCCGGACAAATAGTACCTTTATATGGGCAAATAGTACCTTCATCAGGACCAATAGTACCTTCATTAGGACAAATTTTAGCTTTATCTATGAATTGTACCTTAATCAGGACAAATTGTACCTTCAGCAGGATGAATAGCACCTTCATCGGACAAATAGCACCTTTATATGGACAAATAGTACCTTCATCAGGACAAATAGTACCTTCATTAGGACAAATTGGACCTTCTCAGGATGAATTGTATCTTCGTTAGGATGAATAGCACTTTTATCAGGATCAAAAGTATCTTAAAAAAAACAAATAGCAACGTCATCAGGACAAATAGCACCTTCATTAGGACAAATAGCACTATCATCAAATTAATGCACCTTTATCGGGACAAATAGCACATTCATAAGAACAAATAGGATCTTCATCAGGACGAATAGTACCTTCATTAGACAAATATTTCCTTCTCAGGACAATTAGCACCTTCATCAGGACAATGGTACCTTCTCAGGACAAATTGTAACTACTTCATCTGATGAATTGTACCTTAATCAGGACAAATTGTACCTTCAGCAGAATGAATAGCACCTTCATCCGGACAAATAGTACCTTTAATGGGCAAATAGTACCTTCATCAGGACCAATAGTACCTTCATTAGGACAAATTGTACCTTCATCTGATGAATTGTACCTTAATCAGGACAAATTGTACCTTCAGCAGGATGAATAGCACCTTCATCCGGACAAATACAGCACCTTTATATGGACAAATAGTACCTTCATCAGGACAAATAGTACCTTCATTAGGACAAATTGGACCTTCTCAGGATGAATTGTATCTTCGTTAGGATGAATAGCACTTTTATCAGGATCAAAAGTATCTTAAAAAAACAAATAGCAACGTCATTAGGATAAATAGTACCTTCATCAGGACAAATAGCACCTTCATTAGGACAAATAGCACTATCATCAAATAATGCACCTTTATCGGGACAAATAGCACATTCATAAGAATAGGATCTTCATCAGGACGAATAGTACCTTCATAGGACAAATATTTCCTTCATCAGGACAATTAGCAAAACCTTCATAAGGACAATGGTACCTTCATCAGGAAATTGTAACTTCATCTGGATGAATTGTACTTAATCAGGACAAATTGTACCTTCAGCAGAATGAATAGCACCTTCATCCGGACAAATAGTACCTTTATATGGGCAAATAGTACCTTCATCAGGACCAATAGTACCTTCATTAGGACAAATTGTACCTTCATCTGGATGAATTGTACCTTAATCAGGACAAATTTACCTTCAGCAGGATGAATAGCACCTTCATCCGGACAAATAGCACCTTTATATGGAAAAAATACCTTCATCAGGACAATAGTACCTTATTAGGACAAATTGGACCTTCTCAGGATGAATTGTATCTTCGTTAGGATGAATAGCACTTTATCAGGATCAAAAGTATCTTAAAAAAAAATAGCAACGTCATTAGGATAATAGTACCTTCTCAGGACAAATAGCACCTTCATTAGGACAAATAGCATATATCAAAATAATGCACCTTTATCGGGACAAATAGCACATTCATAAGAACAAATAGGATCTTCATCAGGACGAATAGTACCTTCATTAGGACAAATATTTCCTTCATCAGGACAATTAGCACCTTCATCAGGACAAATTGTACCTTCATCAGGACAATTGTAACTTCATCTGGATGAATTGTACCTTAATCAGGACAAATTGTACCTTCAGCAGAATGAATAGCACCTTCATCCGGACAAATAGTACCTTATATGGGCAAATAGTACCTTCATCAGGACCAATAGTACCTTCATTAGGACAAATTGTACTTATCTGGATGAATTGTACCTTAATCAGACAAATTGTACCTTCAGCAGGATGAATAGCACCTTCATCCGGACAAATAGCACCTTATATGGACAATAGTACCTTCATCAGGACTAATAGTACCTTCATCAGGACAAATTGGACCTTCTCAGGATCGATTGTATCTTCGTTAGGATGAATAGCGCTTTTATCAGGATCAAAAGTATCTTAAAAAAACAAATAGCAACGTCATTAGATAAATAGTACCTTCATCAGGACAAATAGCACCTTCATTAGGACAAATAGCACTATCAAAAATTAATGCACCTTTATCGGGACAAATAGCACATTCATAAGAACAAATAGGATCTTCATAAGGACGAATAGTACCTTCATTAGACAAATATTCCTTCATCAGGACATTAGCACCTTCATGCAGACTATGGTACCTTCAATCCTGACAAATTGTAACTTCATCTGGATGAATTGTACCTTATCAGGACAAATTGTACCTTCAGCAGAATGAATAGCACCTTCATCCGGACAAATAGTACCTTTATATGGGCAAATAGTACCTTCATCAGGACCAATAGTACCTTCATTAGGACAAATTGTACCTTCATCTGGATGAATTGTACCTTAATCAGGCAAATTGTACCTTCAGCAGGATGAATAGCACCTTCATCCGGACAAATAGCACCTTTATATGGACAAATAGTACCTTCATCAGGACAAATAGTACCTTCATTAGGACAAATTGGACCTTCTCAGGATGAATTGTATCTTCGTTAGGATGAATAGCACTTTTTCAGGATCAAAAAGTACTTAAAAAAAACAAATAGCAACGTCATTAGGATAAATAGTACCTTCATCAGGACAAATAGCACCTTCATTAGGACAAATAGCACTATCATCAAAATAATGCACCTTTATCGGACAAATAGCACATTCAATAAAACAATAGGATCTTCATCAGGACGATAGTACCTTCATTAGGACAAATATTTCCTTCATCAGGACAATTAGCACCTTCATAAGGACAATGGTACCTTCATCAGGACAAATTTAACTTCATCTGGATGAATTGTACTTAATCAGGACAAATTGTACCTTCAGCAGAATGAATAGCACCTTCTCCGGACAAATAGTACCTTATAGGGCAAATAGTACCTTCATCAGGACCAATAGTACCTTCATTAGGACAAATTGTACCTTCATCTGGATGAATTGTACCTTAATCAGGACAAATTGTACCTTCAGCAGGATGAATAGCACCTTCATCCGGACAAATAGCACCTTTATATGACAAATAGTACCTTCATCAGGACAAATAGTACCTTATTAGGACAAATTGGACCTTCATCAGGATGAATTGTATCTTCGTTAGGATGAATAGCACTTTTATCAGGATCAAAAGTATCTTAAAAAAAAAATAGCAACGTCATTAGGATAAATAGTACCTTCATCAGGACAAATAGCACCTTCATTAGGACAAATAGCCATATCATCAAAATTAATGCACCTTTATCGGGACAAATAGCACATTCATAGAACAAATAGGATCTTCATCAGGACGAATAGTACCTTCATTAGGACAAATATTTCCTTCATCAGGACAATTAGCACCTTCATCAGGACAATGGTACCTTCATCAGGACTAATTGTAACTTCATCTGGATGAATTGTACCTTAATCAGGACAAATTGTACCTTCAGCAGAATGAATAGCACCTTCATCCGGACAATAGTACCTTTATATGGGCAAATAGTACCTTCATCAGGACAATAGTACCTTCAGTAGGACAAATGTACCTTCATCTGGATGAATTGTACCTTAATCAGGACAAATTGTACCTTCAGCAGGATGAATAGCACCTTCATCCGGACAAATAGCACCTTTATATGGACAAATAGTACCTTCATCAGGACAAATAGTACCTTCATTAGGACAAATTGACCTTCATCAGGATATATTGTATCTTCGTTAGGATGAATAGCCTTTTATTAGGATCAAATGTATCTTAAAAAGAACAAATAGCAACGTCATTAGGATAAATAGTACCTTCATCAGGACAAATAGCACCTCATTAGGACAATAGCATTATCATCAAAATTAATGCACTTTATCGGACAATAGCACATTCATAAGAACAAATAGGATCTTCATCAGGACGAATAGTACCTTCATTAGCACAAATATTTCCTTCATCAGGCATTAGCCCTCATCAGACAATGGTACTTCTATAGGACAAATTGTAACTTCATCTGATGAATTGTACCTTAATCAGGACAAATTGTACCTTCAGCAGGATGAATAGCACCTCATCCGGACAAATAGCACCTTATATGGCAAATAGTACCTTCATCAGGACAATAGTACCTTCATTAGGACAAATTGACCTTCATCATGATGATAGTTCTTCGTTGGATGAATAGCACTTTTATCAGGATCAAAAGTATCTTAAAAAAAACAAATAGCAACGTCATTAGGATAAATAGTACCTTCATCAGGACAAATAGCACCTTCATTAGGACAAATAGCACTATCATCAAAATATGCACCTTTATCGGGACAAATAGCACATTCATAAGAACAAATAGGATCTTCATCAGGCGAATAGTACCTTCATAGGACAAATATTTCCTTCATCAGGACAATTAGCACCTTCATCAGACAAATGGTACCTTCATATGACATTCAGTACGAACTTAAATGAAGTTGTACAATTTGTAGAAGACTACAAGAAATAGAAAAATTGTAACAAATGTAATTGGAAAAACCGGATAAACATAATCAAGACAAATTGTACCTTCGCAGGATGAATAGCACCTTCATCCGGACAAATAGCACCTTTATATGGACAAATAGTACCTTCATCAGGACAAATAGTACCTTCATTAGGACAAATTGGACCTTCATCAGGATGAATTGTATCTTCGTTAGGATGAATAGCATTTTATCAGGATCAAAAGTATCTTAAAAAGAACAAATAGCAACGTCATTAGGATGAATAGTACCTTCATCAGGACAAATAGCACCTTCATTAGGACAAATAGCACTATCAACAAAATTAATGCACCTTTATCGGGACAAATAGCACATTCATAAGAACAAATAGGATCTTCATCAGGACGAATAGTACCTCATTAGCACAAATATTTCCTTCATCAGGACAATTAGCACCTTCATCAGGACATATGGTACCATTCATCGGACAAATTTGTGAACTTCATCTGGATGAATTGTACCTTAATCAGGACAAATTGTACCTTCAGCAGAATGAATAGCACCTTCATCCGGACAAATAGTACCTTTATATGGGCAAATAGTACCTTCATCACAGGACCAATAGTACCTTCATTAGGACAAATTGTACCTTCATCTGATGATTTACCTTAATCAGGACAAATTGTACCTTCAGCAGGATGATAGCACCTTCATCCGGAAAATGCACCTTTATATAGGACAAATAGTACCTTCATCAGGACAAATAGTACCTTCATTAGGACAAATTGGACCTTCATCAGGATGAATTGTATCTTCGTTAGGATGAATAGCACTTTTATCAGGATCAAAAGTATCTTAAAAAACAAATAGCAACGTCATTAGGATAAATAGTACCTTCATCAGGACAAATAGCACCTTCATTAGGACAAATAGCACTATCATCAAAATTAATGCACCTTTATCGGGACAAATAGCACATTCATAAGAACAAATAGGATCTTCATCAGGACGATAGTACCTTCATTAGACAATATTTCCTTCATCAGGACAATTAGCACCTTATAAGACAATGGTACCTTCACTTCATCAGGACAAATTGTAACTTCATCTGGATGAATTGTACCTTAATCAGGACAAATTGTACCTTCAGCAGAATGAATGCACCTTCATCCGGACAATATACCTTATATGGCAAATAGTACCTTCATACAGGACAATAGTACCTTATGGACAAATTGTACCTTCATCTGGATGAATTGTACCTTAATCAGGACAAATTGTACCTTCAGCAGGATGAATAGCACCTTCATCCGGACAAATAGCACCTTTATATGGACAAATAGTACCTTCATCAGGACAATAGTACCTTTATTAGGACAAATTGGACCTTCTCAGGATGAATTGTATCTTCGTTAGGATGAATAGCACTTTTATCAGGATCAAAAGTATCTTAAAAAAACAAATAGCAACGTCATTAGGATAAATAGTACCTTCATCAGGACAAATAGCACCTTCATTAGGACAAATAGCACTATATCAAAAAATGCACCTTTATCGGGACAAATAGCACATTCATAAGAACAAATAGGATCTTCATCAGGACGAATAGTACCTTCATTAGGACAAATATTTCCTTCATCAGGACAATTAGCACCTTCATCAGGACAAATGGTACCTACGTCATCAGGACAAATTGTAACTTCATCTGGATGAATGTCTAATCAGGACAAATTGTACCTTCAGCAGAATGATAGCACCTTCATCCGGACAAATAGTACCTTTATATGGGCAAATAGTACCTTCATCAGGACAATGTACCTTCATTAGGACAAATTGCTATCATCATGAATTGTACCTTATCAGGACAAATTGTACCTTCAGCAGGATGAATAGCAAACCTTCATCCGGACAAATAGTACCTTCATCAGGACAAATAGTACCTTCATTAGGACAAATTGGACCTTCTCAGGATGAATTGTATCTTCGTTAGGATGAATAGCACTTTTATAGGATCAAAAGTATCTTAAAAAACAAATAGCAACGTCATTAGGATAATAGTACCTTCTCAAAACAAATAGCACCTTCATTAGGACAAATAGCACTATCATCAAAATTAATGCACCTTTATCGGGACAAATAGCACATTCATAAGAACAAATAGGATCTTCATCAGGACGAATAGTACTTCATTAGCAATATTTCCTTCATCGGACAATTAGCACCTTCATCAGGACAATGGTACCTTCATCAGACAAATTGTAACTTCATCTATCGATGAATTGTACCTTATCAGGACAAATGTACCTTCAGCAGAATGAATAGCACCTTCATCCGGACAAATAGTACCTTTATATGGGCAAATAGTACCTTCATCAGGACCAATAGTACCTTCATTAGGACAAATTGTACCTTCATCTGAATGAATTTACTTAATCAGGACAAATTGTACCTTCAGCAGGATGATAGCACCTTCATCCGGACAAATAGCACCTTTATTGGACAAATAGTACCTTCATCAGGACAATAGTACCTTCATTAGGACAAATTGGACCTTCTTCAGGATGAATGTATCTTCTGTAGGATGAATAGCACTTTTATCAGGATCAAAAGTATCTTAAAAAAACAAATAGCAACGTCATTAGGATAAATAGTACCTTCATCAGGACAAATAGCCCTTCATTAGGAACAAATAGCACTATCATCAAATTAATGCACCTTTATCGGGACAAATAGCACATTCATAAGAACAAATAGGATCTTCATCAGGACGAATAGTACCTTCATTAGGAACAAATTTCCTTCATCAGGACAATTAGCACCTTCATCCGGACTAATGGTACCTTCATCAGGACAAATTGTAACTTCATCTGGATGAATTGTACCTTAATCAGGACAAATTGTACCTTCAGCAGAATGAATAGCACCTTCATCCGGACAAATAGTACCTTATATGGGCAAATAGTACCTTCATCAGGACCAATAGTACCTTCATTAGGACAAATTGTACCTTCATCTGGATGAATTGTACCTTAATCAGGACAAATTGTACCTTCAGCAGGATGAATAGCACCTTCATCCGGACAAATAGCACCTTTATATGGAAATATACCTTACCTCATCAGGACATAGTACCTTATTAGGACAAATTGGACCTTCTTCAGGATGAATTGTATCTTCGTTAGGATGAATAGCACTTTTATCAGGATCAAAAGTATCTTAAAAAAAAATAGCAACGTCATTAGGATAAATAGTACCTTCATCAGGACAAATAGCACCTTCATTAGGACAATAGCATATATCAAAATTAATGCACCTTATCGGGACAAATAGCACATTCATAAGAACAAATAGGATTCATCAGGACGAATAGTACCTTCATTAGACAATATTTCCTTCATCAGGACAATTACCCTTCATCAGGACAAATTGTACCTTCATCAGGATTAATTGTAACTTCATCTGGATGAATTGTACCTTAATCAGGACAAATTGTACCTTCAGCAGAATGAATAGCACCTTCATCCGGACAAATAGTACCTTTATATGGGCAAATAGTACCTTCATCAGGACAATAGTACCTTCATAGGACAAATTGTAACTTCATCTGGATGAATTGTACCTTAATCAGGACAAATTGTACCTTCAGCAGGATGAATAGCACCTTCATCCGGACAAATAGCACCTTATATGGACAAATAGTACCTTCATCAGGACAAATAGTACCTTCATTAGGACAAATTGGACCTTCTTCAGGATGAATTGTATCTTCGTTAGGATGAATAGCACTTTTATCAGGATCAAAAGTATCTTAAAAAAACAAATAGCAACGTCATTAGGATAAATAGTACCTTCATCAGGACAAATAGCACTATCATCAAAATTAATGCACCTTTATCGGGACAAATAGCACATTCATAGAACAATAGGATCTTCATCAGGACGATAGTACCTTCATTAGCACAAATATTTCCTTCATCAGGACAATTAGCACCTTCATCAGGGACAATTTGGGTTTACCTTCTATATAGGACAAATTGTACTTCATCTGATGAATTGTACCTTAATCAGGACAAATTGTACCTTCAGCAGATGAATAGCACCTTCATCCGGACAAATAGTACCTTTATATGGGCAAATAGTACCTTCATTCAGACAAAGTCTTCATTGGACAATTGGTCCTCATCAGGATGAATTATACTTCGTTAGGATGAATAGCACTTTTATCAGGATCAAAAGTATCTTAAAAAAACAATAGCAACGTCATTAGGATAAATAGTACCTTCATCAGGACAAATAGCACCTTCATTAGGACAATAGCATATCATCAAATAATGCACCTTTATCGGGACAAATAGCACATTCATAAGAACAAATGATATTCATCAGGACGAATAGTACCTTCAATCAGGACAAATTATATTCCTTCATCAGGACAAATAGCCACCTTCACTCAGGACAAATGGTACCTTCATTAGGACAAATTTAGATTATATCTGATGAATTGTACCTTAATCAGACAATTGTACCTTCAGCAGGATGAATAGCACCTTCATCCGGACAAATAGCACCTTTATATGGACAAATAGTACCTTCATCAGGACAAATAGTACCTTCATTAGGACAAATTGGACCTTCTTCAGGATGAATTGTATCTTCGTTAGGATGAATAGCACTTTTATCAGGATCAAAAGTATCTATAAAAAACAAATAGCAACTCATTAGGATAAATAGTACCTTCATCAGGACAAATAGCACCTTCATTAGGACAAATGCACTATCAACAAATTAATGCACCTTTATCGGGACAATAGCACATTCATAAGAACAAATAGGATCTTCATCAGGACGAATAGTACCTTCATTAGGCACAAATATTCCTTCATCAGGACAATTAGCACCTTCATAAGACATTGTACCTTCATCAGGACAATTGTAACTTCATCTGATGAATTGTACCTTAATCAGGACAAATTGTACCTTCAGCAGAATGAATAGCACCTTCATCCGGACAAATAGTACCTTTATATGGGCAAATAGTACCTTCATCAGGACCAATAGTACTTTCATTAGGACAAATTGTACCTTCATCTGGATGAATTGTACCTTAATCAGGGCAAATTGTACCTTCAGCAGGATGATAGCACCTTCATCCGGACAAATAGCACCTTTATATACACAAATAGTACCTTCATCAGGACAAATAGTACTTCATTAGGACAATTGGACCTTCTCAGGATGAATTGTATCTTCGTTAGGATGAATAGCACTTTTATCAGGATCAAAAGTATCTTAAAAAAAACAAATAGCAACGTCATTAGGATAAATAGTACCTTCATCAGGACAATAGCACCTTCATAGGACAAATAGCACTATCATCAAAATTAATGCACCTTTATCGGGACAAATAGCACATTCATAAGACAAATAGGATCTTCATCAGGACGAATAGTACCTTTTAGGACAATATTCCTTCATCAGCACAATTAGCACCTTCATCAGGACAAATGGTACCTTCATCAGGACAAATTGTAACTTCATCTGGATGAATTGTACCTTAATCAGGACAAATTGTACCTTCAGCAGAATGAATAGCACCTTCATCCGGACAAATAGTACCTTATATGGGCAAATAGTACCTTCATCAGGACCAATAGTACCTTCATTAGGACAAATTGTACCTTCATCTGGATGAATTGTACCTAATCAGGACAAATTGTACCTTCAGCAGGATGAATAGCACCTTCATCCGGACAAATAGCACCTTTATATGGACAAATAGTACCTTCATCAGGACATAGTACCTTATAGGACAAATTGGACCTTCATCAGGATGAATTGTATCTTCGTTAGGATGAATAGCACTTTTATAGGATCAAAAGTATCTTAAAAAAACAAATAGCAACGTCATTAGGATAAATAGTACCTTCATCAGGACAAATAGCACCTTCATTAGGACAAATAGCACTATCATCAAAATAATGCACCTTTATCGGGACAAATAGCACATTCATAAGAACAAATAGGATCTTCATCGGACGAATAGTACCTTCATTAGGACAAATATTTCCTTCATCAGGACAATTAGCACCTTCATCAGGACAAATGGTACCTTCATCAGGACAAATTGTAACTTCATCTGGATGAATTGTACCTTAATCAGGACAAATTGTACCTTCAGCAGAATGAATAGCACTTCATCCGGACAAATAGTACCTTTATATGGGCAAATAGTACCTTCATCAGGACCAATAGTACCTTCATTAGGACAAATTGTACCTTCATCTGATGAATTGTACCTTAATCAGGACAAATTGTACCTTCAGCAGGATGAATAGCACCTTCATCCGGACAAATAGTACCTTCATCAGGACAAATAGTACCTTCATTAGGACAAATTGGACCTTCTCAGGATGAATTGTATCTTCGTTAGGATGAATAGCACTTTTATTAGGATCAAAAGTATCTTAAAAAACAAATAGCAACGTCATTAGGATAAATAGTACCTTCATCAGGACAAATAGCACCTTCATTAGGACAAATAGCACTATCAAAATTAATGCACCTTTATCGGGACAAATAGCACATTCATAAGAACAAATAGGATCTTCTCAGGACGATAGTACCTTCATTAGACAAAATATTTCTCATCAGGACAATTAGCACCTTCATCAGACAAATGGTACCTTCATCGGACAAATTGTAACTTCATCTGGATGAATTGTACCTTAATCAGGACAAATTGTACCTTCAGCAGAATGAAAGCACCTCATCCGGACAAATAGTACCTTTATATGGGCAAATAGTACCTTCATCAGGACCATAGTACCTTCATAGGACAAATTTACTTATTTTATGAATTGTACCTTAATCAGGACAAATTGTACCTTCAGCAGGATGAATAGCACCTTCATCCGGACAAATAGCACCTTTATATGGACAATAATACCTCATCAGGACAAATAGTACCTTCATTAGGACAAATTGGACCTTCATCAGATGAATGTATCTTCGTTAGGATGAATAGCACTTTATCAGGATCAAAAGTATCTTAAAAAAAACAAATAGCAACGTCATTAGGATAAATAGTACCTTCATCAGGACAATAGCACCTTCATTAGGACAATAGCACTATCATCAAAATTAATGCACCTTTATCGGGACAAATAGCACATTCATAAGAACAAATAGGATCTTCATCAGGACGAATAGTACCTTCATTAGGACAAATATTTCCTTCATCAGGACATTTACACCTTCATCAGGACTAATGGTACCTTCATCGACAAATTGTAACTTCATCTGATGAATTGTACCTAATCAGGACAATTGTCCTTCAGCAAGATGAATAGCACTCATCCGGACAATAGTACCTTTATATGGGCAAATAGTACCTTCATCAGGACCAATAGTACCTTCATTAGGACAAATTGTACCTTCATCTGGATGAATTGTACCTAATCAGGACAAATTGTACCTTCAGCAGGATGAATAGCACCTTCATCCGGACAAATAGCACCTTTATATGGACAAATAGTACCTTCATCAGGACAAATAGTACCTTCATTAGGACAAATTGGACCTTCTTCAGGATGAATTGTATCTTCGTTAGGATGAATAGCACTTTTATAGGATCAAAAGTATCTTAAAAAAAAAATAGCAACGTCATTAGGATAAATAGTACCTTCATCAGGACAAATAGCACCTTCATTAGGACAAATAACTATCATCAAAATTAATGCACCTTTATCGGGACAAATAGCACATTCATAAGAACAAATAGGATCTTCATCAGGACGATAGTACCTTCATTAGGACAAATATTTCCTTCATCAGGACAATTAGCACCTTCCATTAGGACAAATGGTACCTTCATCAGGACAATTGTAACTTCATCTGGATGAATTGTACCTTAATCAGGACAAATTGTACCTTCAGCAGAATGAATAGCACCTTCATCCGGACAAATAGTACCTTTATATGGGCAAATAGTACCTTCATCAGGACAATAGTACCTTCATTAGGACAAATTGTACCTTCATCTGGATGAATTGTACCTTAATCAGGACAAATTGTACCTTCAGCAGGATGAATAGCACCTTCATCCGGACAAATAGCACCTTATATGGACAAATAGTACCTTCATCAGGACAAATAGTACCTTCATTGGGACAAATTAGACCTTCAGGATGAATTGTATCTTCGTTAGGATGAATAGCACTTTTATAGGATCAAAAGTATCTTAAAAAAACAAATAGCAAACTCATTAGGATAAATAGTACCTCATCAGGACAAATAGCACCTTCATTAGGACAAATAGCATTATCAGCAAATTAATGCACCTTATCGGGACAAATAGCACATTCATAAGAACAAATAGGATCTTCATCAGGACGAATAGTACCTTCATTAGCACAACTATTTCCTTTCATCGGACAATTAGCACCTTCATCAGGACCAATGGTACCTTCTATAGGACAAAGTACTTCATCTGGTGAATTGTACCTTAATCAGGACAAATTGTACCTTCAGCAGGATGAATAGCACCTTCATCCGGACAAATAACCTTTATAATGGCAAATAGTACCTTCATCAGGACAAATAGTACCTTCATTAGGACAAATTGGACCTTCATCAGGATGAATAGTATATTCGTAGGATAATAGCACTTTTATCAGGATCAAAAGTATCTTAAAAAAACAAATAGCAACGTCATTAGGATAAATAGTACCTTCATCGACAAATAGCACTTCATTAGGACAAATAGCACTATCATCAAAATAATGCACCTTTATCGGGACAAATAGCACATTCATAAGAACAATAGGATTCTTCATCAGGACAATGAATAGAAGTACCTTCATCAGGACTAGATATTTTCCTTCATCAGAAAATAGCCACCTTCATCAGGACAATGTACCTTCATTAGGACAAATTTACTTCATCTGGATGAATTGTACCTTAATCAGGACAAATTGTACTTCAGCAGGATGAATAGCACCTTCATCCGGACAAATAGCACCTTTATATGGACAAATAGTACCTTCATCAGGACAAATAGTACCTTCATTAGGACAAATTGGACCTTCTTCAGGATGAATTGTATCTTCGTTAGGATGAATAGCACTTTTATCAGGATCAAAAGTATCTTAAAAAAAACAAATAGCAACGATCATTAGGATAAATATACCTTCATCAGGACAAATAGCACCTTCATTAGGACAAATAGCACTATCACAAAATTAATGCACCTTTATCGGGACAAATAGCACATTCATAAGAACAAATAGGATCTTCATCAGGCGAATAGTACCTTCATTCGGACAAATATTTCCTTCATCAGGACAATTAGCACCTTCATCAGGACTATGGTACCTTCATCGGACAATGTAACTTCATCTGGATGAATTGTACCTTAATCAGGACAAATTGTACCTTCAGCAGAATGAATAGCACCTTCATCGGACAAATAGTACCTTTATATGGGCAAATAGTACCTTCATCAGGACCAATAGTACCTTCATTAGGAAAATTGTACCTTCATCTGGATGAATTGTACCTTAATCAGGACAAATTGTACCTTCAGCAGATGAATAGCACCTTCATCCGGACAAATAGCACCTTTATATGGACAAATAGTACCTTCATCAGGACAAATAGTACCTTCATTAGGACAAATTGGACCTTCATCAGGATGAATGTATCTTCGTTAGGATGAATAGCACTTTTATCAGGATCAAAAGTATCTTAAAAAGAACAAATAGCAACGTCATTAGGATAAATAGTACCTTCATCAGGACAATAGCACCTTCATTAGGACAAATAGCATTATCATCAAAATAATGCACCTTTATCGGGACAAATAGCACATTCATAAGAACAAATAGGATCTTCATCAGGACGAATAGTACCTTCATTAGGACAAATATTTCCTTCATCAGGACTTAGCACCTTCCTAATAGACAATGGTACCTTCATCAGGACAAATTGTAACTTCATCTGGATGAATTGTACTTAATCAGGACAAATTGTACCTCAGCAGAATGAATAGCACCTTCATCCGGACAAATAGTACCTATATGGCAATAGTATTCATCAGGACCAATAGTACCTTCATTAGGACAAATTGTACCTTATCTGGATGATTGTACCTTAATCAGACAAATGTACTTCAGCAGGATGAATAGCACCTTACATCCGGACAAATAGCACCTTTATATGACAAATAACCTTCATCAGGACAAATAGTACCTTCATTAGGACAAATTGGACCTCTCAGGATGAATTGTATCTCGTTAGGATGAATAGCACTTTTATAGGATCAAAAGTATCTTAAAAAAAAAATAGCAACGTCATTAGGATAAATAGTACCTTCATCAGGACAAATAGCACCTTCATTAGGACAAATAGCACTACTATCAAAATAATGCACCTTTATCGGGACAAATAGCACATTCATAAGAACAAATAGGATCTTCATCAGGACAATAGTACCTTCATTAGGACAAATATTTCCTTCATCAGGACAATTAGCACCTTCATCAGGACAAATGGTACCTCATCAGGACATTGTAACTTCATCTGGATGAATTGTACCTTAATCAGGACAAATTGTACCTTCAGCAGAATGAATAGCACCTTCATCCGGACAAATAGTACCTTTATATGGGCAAATAGTACCTTCATCAGGACCAATAGTACCTTCATAGGACAAATTGTACCTTCATCTGGTGAATTGTACCTTAATCAGGACAAATTGTACCTTCAGCAGGATGAATAGCACCTTCATCCGGACAAATAGCACCTTTATAGGACAAATAGTACCTTCATCAGGACAATAGTACCTTCATTAGGACAATTGGACCTTCTCAGGATGAATTGTATCTTCGTTAGGATGAAAGCCTTTATCAGGATCAAAAGTATCTTAAAAAAAACAAATAGCAACGTCATTAGGATAAATAGTACCTTCATCAGGACAAATAGCACCTTCATTAGGACAAATAGCACTATCATCAAAATTAATGCACCTTTATCGGGACAAATAGCACATTCATAAGAACAAATAGGATCTTCATCAGGACGAATAGTACCTTCATTAGGACAAATATTTCCTTCATCAGGACAATTAGCACCTTCATCAGGACAATGGTACCTTCTATAGGACAAATTGTAACTTCATCTGATGAATTGTACCTTAATCAGGACAAATTGTACCTTCAGCAGAATGAATAGCATTCATCCGGACAAATAGTACCTTTATATGGGCAAATAGTACCTTCATCAGGACCATAGTACCTTCATTAGGACAAATTGTACCTTCATCTGGATGAATTGTACCTTAATCAGGACAAATTGTACCTTCAGCAGGATGAATAGCACCTTCATCGGACAAATAGCACCTTTATATGGACAAATAGTACCTCATCAGGACAATAGTACCTTCATAGGACAAATTGTACCTTCATCAGGATGAATTGTATCTTCGTTAGGATGAATAGCACTTTTATCAGGATCAAAAGTATCTTAAAAAAAACAAATAGCAACGTCATTAGGATAAATAGTACCTTCATCAGGACAAATAGCACCTTCATTAGGACAAATAGCCTTATCACAAAATGAATGCACTTTATCGGGACAAATGCACATTCATAGAACAAATAGGACTTCATCAGGACGAATAGTACCTTCATCAGGACAAATATTCCTTCATCAGGACATTACCACCTTCATCAGGACCCATAGGTACCCATTCTCAGGACAAATTGTACTTCATCTGGATGAATTGTACCTTAATCAGGACAAATTGTACCTTCAGCAGGATGAATAGCACCTTATCCGGACAAATAGCACCTTTATATGGACAATAGTACCTTCATCAGGACAAATAGTACCTTCATTAGGACAATTGGACCTTCTCAGGATGAATGTATCTTCGTTAGGATGAATAGCACTTTTATCAGGATCAAAAGTATCTTAAAAAACAAATAGCAACGTCATTAGGATAAATAGTACCTTCATCAGGACAAATAGCACCTTCATAGACAAATAGCATTAATCTCAAAATGCACCTTATCGGGACAAATAGCCATTCATAAGAAACAATAGGATCTTCAGTAGGACAATAGTACCTTCATTAGGAAAATATTTCCTTCATCAGGACAATTAGCACCTTCATCAGGACAAATGGTACCTTCATCAGGACAAATTGTAACTTCATCTGGATGAATTTACCTTATCAGGACAAATTGTACCTTAGCAGAATGAATAGCACCTTCATCCGGACAAATAGTACTTTTATGGGCAAATAGTACCTTCATCAGGACCAATAGTACCTTCATTAGGACAAATTGACTTATCTGGATGAATTGACCTTAATCAGGACAAATTGTACCTTCAGCAGGATGAATAGACACCTTTATATCGACAAATAGTACCTTCATCAGGACAAATAGTACCTTCATTAGGACAAATTGGACCTTCTATCAGGATGAATTGTATCTTCGTTAGGATGAATAGCACTTTTATCAGGATCAAAGTATCTTAAAAAAACAATAGCAACTCTTAGGATAAATAGTACCTTCATCAGGACAAATAGCCCATTCATAGACAAATAGCACTATCATCAAATTAATGCACCTTTCGGGACAAATAGCACATTCATAAGAACAAATAGGATCTTCATCAGGACGAATAGTACCTTCATTAGGACAAATATTTCCTTCATCAGGACAATTAGCACCTTCATCAAGGACAAATGGACCTTCATCAGGACAAATGTAACTTCATCTGGATGAATTGTACTTAATCAGGACAAATTGTACCTTCAGCAGAATGAATAGCACCTTCATCCGGACAAATAGTACCTAATGGGCAAATAGTACCTTCATCAGGACCAATAGTACCTTCATTAGGACAAATTGTACCTTCATCTGGATGAATTGTACTTAATCAGGACAAATTGTACCTTCAGCAGGATGAATAGCACCTTCATCCGGACAAATAGCACCTTTATATGACAAAATAGTACCTTCATCAGGACAAATAGTACCTTCATTAGGACAAATTGGACCTTCTCAGGATGAATTGTATCTTCTTAGGATGATATAGCACTTTATCAGGATCAAAAGTATCTTAAAAAAAACAAATAGCAACGTCATTAGGATAAATAGTACCTTCATCAGGACAAATAGCACCTTCATTAGGACAAATAGCATATCATCAAAAAATATGCACCTTTATCGGGACAAATAGCACATTATAAGAACAAATGGATCTTCATCAGGACGAATAGTACCTTCATTAGGACAAATATTTCCTTCATCATTACATTACACTTCATCAGGACAAATGGTACCTTCATCAGGACTAATTGTAACTCTTCTGGATGAATTGTACCTTAATCAGGACAAATTGTCACGTTCAGAAGAATGAATAGCCCTTATCGGACAAATAGACCTTATAGGGCAATAGTCCTTCAATCAGGATAATTACTTATTAGGACAAATTGTAATCATCTGGATGAATTGTACCTTATCAGGACAAATTGTACCTTCAGCAGGATAATAGCCCTTCACCGGACAAATAGCACCTTTATATGGACAAATAGTACCTTCATCAGGACAATTAACCTTCATTAGGACAAATTGACCTTCATCAGGAATGACTTGTATCTTCAGTAGGATGAAAGCACTTATATAGGACAAAGTATCTTAAAAAAACAAATGCACTCATTAGGATAAATAGTACTTCATCAGGACAAATAGTACCTTCATTAGGACAAAATACCTCATTAGGCAATGACCTTCTCAGGATGAATTGTATCTTCGTAGGATGAATAGCACTTTTATAGGATCAAAAGTATCTTAAAAAAAACAAATAGCAACGTCATTAGGATAAATAGTACCTTATCAGGACAAATAGCACCTTCATTAGGACAAATAGCACAATCATCGAAATTAATGCACCTTTATCGGGACAAATAGCACATTCATAAGAACAAATAGGATCTTCATCAGGACGAATAGTACCTTCATTAGGACAAATATTTCCTTCATCAGGACAATTAGCACCTTTATCAGGACAAATGGTACCTTCATCAGGACAATTGTAACTTCATCTGGATGAATTGTACCTTAATCAGGACAAATTGTACCTTCAGCAGAATGAATAGCACCTTCATCCGGACAAATAGTACCTTTATATGGGCAATAGTACCTTCATCAGGACCAATAGTACCTTCATTAGGACAAATTGTCTTCATCTGATGAATGTACCTTAATCAGGACAAATTGTACCTTCAGCAGGATGAATAGCACCTTCATCCGGACAAATAGCACCTTTATATAGACAAATAGTACCTTCATCAGGACAAATAGTACCTTCATTGGACAAATTGGACCTTCTTCAGGATGAATTGTATCTTCGTTAGGATGAATAGCACTTTTATCAGGATCAAAAGTATCTTAAAAAAACAATAGCAACGTCATTAGGATAAATAGTACCTTCATCAGGACAAATAGCCCTTCATTAGGACAAATAGCACTATCATCAAAATTAATGCACCTTTATCGGGACAAATAGCACATTCATAAGAACAAAAGGATCTTCTCC
>CM033475.1:38536419-38549745 GCA_019447015.1 Hymenochirus boettgeri
GTCGCAGGACAAATAGTACCTTCATTAGGACAAATATTTCCTTCATCAGGACAATTAGCCTTCATCAGGACTAATGGTACCTTTCAGGACAAATGGTACCTTCATCAGGACAAATTGTAACTTCATCTGGATGAATTGTACCTTAATCAGGACAAATTGTACCTTCAGCAGAATGAATAGCACCTTCATCCGGACAAATAGTACCTTTATATGGGCAAATAGTACCTTCATCAGGACCAATAGTACTTCATTAGGACAAATTTACCTTCATCTGGATGAATGTACCTTAATCAGACAAATTGTACCTTCAGCAGGATGAATAGCACCTTCATCCGGAAAATGCCCTTTAATAGACAAATAGTACCTCATCAGGACAAATAGTACCTTCATTAGGACAAATTGGACCTCTTCAGGATGAATTGTATCTTCGTTAGGATGAATAGCACTTTATCAGGATCAAAAGTATCTTAAAAAAAACAAATAGCAACGTCATTAGGATAAATAGTACCTTCATCAGGACAAATAGCACCTTCATTAGGACAAATAGCACTATCATCAAAATTAATGCACTTTATCGGGACAAATAGCACATTCATAAGAACAAATAGGATCTTCATCAGGACGAAATAGTACCTTCATTAGGACAAATATTTCCTTCATCAGGACAATTAGCACCTTCATCGGACTAATGGTACCTTATCAGGACAAATGGTACCTTCATCAGGACAATTGTAACTTCATCTGGATGAATTGTACCTTAATCAGGACAAATTGTACCTTCAGCAGAATGAATAGCACCTTCATCCGGACAAATAGTACCTTATATGGGCAAATAGTACCTTCATCAGGACCAATAGTACCTCATTAGGACAAATTGTACTTCATCTGGATGAATTGTACCTTAATCAGGACAAATTGTACCTTCAGCAGGATGAATAGCACCTTCATCCGGACAAATAGCACCTTTATATGGACAAATAGTACCTTCATCAGGACAAAGTACCTTCATTAGGACAAATTGGACCTCTTCAGGATGAATTGTATCTTCGTTAGGATGAATAGCACTTTTATCAGGATCAAAAGTATCTTAAAAAAAACAAATAGCAACGTCATTAGGATAAATAGTACCTTCATCAGGACAAATAGCACATTCATAAGAACAAATAGGATCTTCATCAGGACAAATAGTACCTTCATTGGACAAATATTTCCTTCATCAGACAATTAGCACCTTCACGGACTAATGGTACCTTATCAGGACAATGGTACCTTATCAGGAAAATTGTAACTTCATCTGGATGAATGTACCTTAATCAGGACAAATTGTACTTCAGCAGAATGAATAGCACCTTCATCCGTACAAATAGTACCTTATATGGGCAAATAGTACCTTCATCAGGACCAATAGTACCTTCATTAGGACAAATTGTACCTTCATCTGGATGAATTGTACCTTAATCAGGACAAATTGTACCTTCAGCAGGATGAATAGCACCTTCATCCGCGGACAAATAGCACCTTATATGGACAAATAGTACCTTCATCAGGACAAATAGTACCTTCATTAGGACAAATTGGACCTTCTTCAGGATGAATTGTATCTTCGTTAGGATGAATAGCACTTTATCAGGATCAAAAGTATCTTAAAAAAAAACAAATAGCAACGTCATTAGGATAAATAGTACCTTCATCAGGACAAATAGCACCTTCATTAGGAACAAAATGCACTATCATCAAAATTAATGCACCTTTATCGGGACAAATAGCACATTCATAAGAACAAATAGGATCTTCATCAGGACAATAGTACCTTCATTTAGGACAAATATTTCCTTCATCAGGACAATTAGCACCTTTATCAGGACTAATGGTACCTTATCAGGACAAATGGTACCTTCATCAGGATAATGTAACTTCATCTGGATGAATTGTACCTTAATCAGGACAAATTGTACCTTCAGCAGAATGAAGAGCACCTTCATCCGGACAAATAGTACCTTTATATGGGCAAATAGTACCTTCATCAGGACCAATAGTACCTTATAGGACAAATTGTACCTTCATCTGGATGAATTGTACCTTAATCAGGACAAATTGTACCTTCAGCAGGATGAATAGCACCTTCATCCGGACAAATAGCACCTTTATATGGACAAATAGTACCTTCATCAGGACAAATAGTACCTTCATTAGGACAAATTGGACCTTCTCAGGATGAATTGTATCTTCGTTAGGATGAATAGCACTTTATCAGGATCAAAAGTATCTTAAAAAAAAACAAATAGCAACGTCATTAGGATAAATAGTACCTTCATCAGGACAAATAGCACCTTCATTAGGACAAATAGCACTATCATCAAAATTAATGCACTTTATCGGGAAAATAGCACATTCATAAGAACAAATAGGATCTTCATCAGGACAAATAGTACCTTCATTAGGACAAATATTTCCTTCATCAGGACAATTAGCACCTTCATCGGACTAATGGTACCTTCATCGGACAAATGGTACCTTCATCAGGACAAATTGTAACTTCACTGGATGAATTGTACCTTAATCAGGACAAATGTACTTCAGCAGAATGAATAGCACCTTCATCCGGACAAATAGTACCTTTATATGGGAAATAGTACCTTCATCAGGACCAATAGTACCTTCATTAGGACAAATTGTACCTTCATCTGGATGAATTGTACCTTAATCAGGACAAATGTACCTTCAGCAGGATGAATAGCACCTTCATCCGGACAAATAGCACCTTTATATGGACAAATAGTACCTTCATCAGGACAAATAGTCCTTCATTAGGACAAATTGGACCTTCTTCAGGATGAATTGTATCTTCGTTAGGATGAATAGCACTTTTATCAGGATCAAAAGTATCTTAAAAAAAACAAAAAAGCAACGTCATTAGGATAAATAGTACCTTCATCAGGACAAATAGCACCTTCATTAGGACAAATAGCACTATCATCAAAATTAATGCCCCTTTATCGGGACAAATAGCACATTCATAAGAACAAATAGGATCTTCATCAGGACGAATAGTACCTTCATTAGGACAAATATTTCCTTCATCAGGACAATTAGCACCTTCATCAGGACAATGGTACCTTTTCAGGACAAATGGTACCTTCATCAGGAAATTGTAACTTCATCTGGATGAATTGTACCTTAATCAGGACAAATTGTACCTTCAGCAAGAATGAATAGCACCTTCATCCGGACAAATAGTACCTTTATATGGGCAAATAGTACCTTCATCAGGACCAATAGTACTTCATTAGGACAAATGTACCTTCATCTGGATGAATTGTACCTTAATCAGGACAAATTGTACCTTCAGCAGGATGAATAGCACCTTCATCCGGACAAATAGCACCTTTATATAGACAAATAGTACCTTCATCAGGACAATAGTACTTCATTAGGACAATTGGACCTTCTCAGGATGAATTGTATCTTCGTTAGGATGAATAGCACTTTATCAGGATCAAAAGTATCTTAAAAAAAACAAATAGCAACGTCATTAGGATAAATAGTACCTTCTATCAGGACAAATAGCACCTTCATTGGACAAATAGCACTATCATCAAAATTAATGCACCTTATCGGGACAAATAGCACATTCATAAGAACAAATAGGATCTTCATCAGGACGAATAGTACCTTCATTAGGACAAATATTTCCTTCATCAGGACAATTAGCACCTTCATCAGGACTAATGGTACCTTTATCAGGACAAAGGTACCTTCATCAGGATAATTGTAACTTCATCTGGATGAATTGTACCTTAATCAGGACAAATTGTACCTTCAGCAGAATGAATAGCACCTTCATCCGGACAAATAGTACTTATATGGGCAAATAGTACCTTCATCAGGACCAATAGTACCTTATTAGGACAAATTGTACCTTCATCTTGATGAATTGTACCTTAATCAGGACAAATTGTACCTTCAGCAGGATGAATAGCACCTTCATCGGACAAATAGCACCTTTATATACACAAATAGTACCTTCATCGGAAATAGTACCTCATTAGGACAAATTGGACCTTCTTCAGGATGAATTGTATCTTCGTTAGGATGAATAGCACTTTTATCAGGATCAAAAGTATCTTAAAAAAAAAAATAGCAACGTCATTAGGATAAATAGTACCTTCATCAGGACAAATAGCACCTTCATTAGGACAAAAAGCACTATCATCAAAATTAATGCACCTTTATCGGGACAAATAGCACATTCATAAGAACAATAGGATTTCATCAGGACAATAGTACCTTCATTAGGACAAATATTTCCTTCATCAGGACAATTAGCACTTCATGGACTAGTACTTTAGACAAATGGTACCTTCAGGACAAATGTAACTTCATCGATGAATGGTACCTTAATCAGGACAAATTGTACCTTCAGCAGACATGAATAGCACCTTCATCCGGACAAATAGACATTTATATGGGCAAATAGTACCTTCATCAGGACCAATAGTACCATCTTAGGACAAATTGTAACTTCATCTGGATGAATTGTACCTTAATCAGGACAAATTGTACCTTCAGCAGAATGAATAGCACCTTCATCCGGACAAATAGTACCTTTATATGGGCAAATAGTACCTTCATCAGGACCAATAGTACCTTCATTAGGACAAATTGTACCTTCATCTGATGAATTGTACCTTAATCAGGACAAATTGTACCTTCAGCAGGATGAATAGCACCTTCATCCGGACAAATAGCACCTTTATAGGAACAATAGTACCTTCATCAGGACAAATAGTACCTTCATTAGGACAAATTGGACCTTGTGATGAATTGTATCTTCGTTAGGATGAATAGCACTTTTATCAGGATCAAAAGTATCTTAAAAAAAAACAAATAGCAACGTCATTAGGATAAATAGTACCTTCATCAGGACAAATAGCACTTCATTAGGACAAATAGCACATTCATAAAAAATGACTTTATCAGGACAAATAGCACTATTGCAATTGATCTGAAAAACTCAAAGAACATATGACAAATATTAGCACTTCATCAGGACTTATGGTACCCTTCATCAGGACAAATGGTACCTTATCAGGACAAATTGTAACTTCATCTGGATGAATTGTACCTTAATCAGAGACAAATGTACCTTCAGCAGAATGAATAGCACTTCATCCGGACAAATAGTACCTTTATATGGGCAAATAGTACCTTCATCAGGACCAATAGTACCTTCATTAGGACAAATTGTACCTTCATCTGGATGAATTGTACCTTAATCAGGACAAATTGTACCTTCAGCAGGATGAATAGCACCTTCATCCGGACAAATAGCACCTTTATATGGACAAATAGTACCTCATCAGGACAAATAGTACCTTCATTAGGACAAATTGGACTTCTTCAGGATGAATATGTATCTTCGTTAGGATGAATAGCACTTTTATCAGGATCAAAAGTATCTTTAAAAAAAACAAATAGCAACGTCATTAGGATAAATAGTACCTTCATCAGGAAAATAGCACCTTCATTAGGACAAATAGCACTATCATCAAAATTAATGCACCTTTATCGGGACAAATAGCACATTCATAAGAACAATAGGATCTTCATCAGGACAATAGTACCTTCATTAGGACATAATCTTATTTACCGATTATCAGGGACAAAGCACACTGTATCGGATAGGCCCCATACCTTGTAAGGACTTCACACCCCCCCCACACCCTTGTACCTTCATCAGGACAAACACCATTGTAACTTCATCTGGATGAATTGTACCTTAATCAGGAACACAATTGTCTTTCAGTAATTTCATTATGTCACCTTGAGGTCCAATTTGTCCTAATGAAGGTACTAATTGTCCTGATGAAGGTACTATTTGTCCATATAAAGGTGCTATTTGTCCGGATGAAGGTGCTATTCATCCTGCCGAAGGTACAATTTGACCTGATTAAGGTACAATTCATCCAGATGAAGTTTTGGGAAATAGACCTTCATCAGGACAATTAGACTTCATTAGGGACAAATTGTACCTTATCTGGATAAATTGTACCTTAATCAGGACAATTTTACCTTCAGCAGGATGAATAGCACCTTCATCCGGCAAATAGCACCTTTATATGGACAACTAATCCTTCATCAGGACTACATAGTACCTTCATTAGGACAAATTGGACCTTCATCAGATGATTGTATCTTCGTTAGGATGAATAGACACTTTTATTAGGATCAAAGTATCTTAAAAGAAGAAATAGCAAACGTCATTAGGATAAATAGTACCTTCATCAGGACAAATAGCACCTTCTTAGGACAAATAGCATTAATCATCAAAATTAGCGCACCTTTATCGGGACAAATAGCACATTCATAAGAACAAATAGGATCTTCATCAGGACGAATAGTTACCTTCATTAGCCACAAATTTTTTTCTTCATCAGGACAATTAGCACCTTTCATCAGGACAAATGTCCTTCTATAGGACAAATTGTAACTTCATCTGGATGAATTGTACCTTAATCGGACAATTGTACCTTCAGCAGAATGAATTAGCACCATCCGGACAAAAGTACCTTTATAGGGCAAAAGTACTTCTCCAGGACCAATAGTACCTCATTAGGACAAATTGTACCTCATCTGGATGATGTACCTTAATCAGGTCAAATTGTACCTTCAGCAGGATGATTAGCACTATTCATCAGGACAAATAGTACCTTCATTAGGAAATTGAACCTCATTAGATGAATTGTATCTGTCGTTAGGGATGAATAGCACTTTATCATGATCAAAAGTATCTTAAAAAGAACAAATAGCAACGTCATATAGGGATAAATAGTACCTTCATCAGGACAAATAGGCACTAATTCAGGAAAAAGCATTCATCAAAATGATGCACCTTTATCGGGACCAAAAGCACATTCAAAGAACCAAATTAGGATCCTCATCAGGATGAATAGTCACTTCATTAGGACAATATTTCCTTTCATCACGACAATTAGCACCTCCATAATCAGGAACAAATGGTACCTTCATCAGGACAAATTGTACTTCATCTGGATGAATTGTCCTTAATCAGGACAAATGTACCTTCAGCAGTAATGAATTAGCACCTTCATAAGGACAAATGTACCTTATACTGGGCAAATAGTACCTTCATCAGGACCAATAGTACCCTCATTAGTGACAAATTGTACTTCATCGGATGAATTTACCTTAATCAGGTCAAATTGGACCTCAGCAGGTGATTAGCACCTTCATCGGACAAATAGATCCTTTAATGGACAATAGTACCTTCATCAGACAAATAGTAACCTTCATCCAGACAAATTGTAACTTCATCTGGATGAATTTGCTCTTATTCAGAAAAATTGTACCTTCAGCAGAATGAATAGCACTTCATCCGAACAAAGTACCTTTATATAAGCAAATAGTACCTTCATCAGGACCAATAGTCCTTCATTAGGACAAATTGCTTTATTCTGGATGAAATTGTACCTTACTCAAGACAAATTGTACCTTATGGCAGGATGAATAGCACCTTCATCGGACACAAATAGCACCTTATATAGACAATAGTACGTCATCAGGACAAATAGTACCTTCATAGGACGAATGACCTTCATCAGGATATAGTATCTTCGTTGGATGTAGCACTTTTATGGATCGAAATATCTTAAAAGAAAAAATGCAACTGTCTTTAGGATAAATAGTACCTTCATCAGGTACAAATACCACATTCATTAGGACCAATAGCACTATCATCAAAATTAATGCAACCTTTATCGGGACAAATGCACATTCATAAGAACAAATAGGATCTTCATCAGATGAATAGTACCTCATTAGGACAATATTTCCTTCATCAGGACATTTAGCACTTCATAAGGACAATGGTACCTTCATCAGGACAATTGTAACTTCATCTGGATGAATTGTAACTTAATCAGGACAAATTGTACCTTCAGCAGAAAGAATAGCACCTCATCCGGACAATAGGATACATTTTATATGGGCAAATAGTACCTTCATCAGACCGATAGTACCTACATTAGGACCAATGTCCTTCATCAGGATGAATTGTACCTTAATCAGACAAATTGTACCTTCAGCAGGATGAATGCGCACCTTCATCCGGACAATGCCACCTTTATATGACAAATAGTACCTTCATCAGGACATAGTACCTTCATTGGAACAAAGGACCTTTCTCAGGATGAATTGATCTTCGTTAGGAGAATAAACACTTTATCAGGATGAAAAGTATCTTAAAAAGAACAATAGCAACATCATAGGATAAATGAGTACCTTCATCAGACAAATAGAGCACCTTCATTAGGACAAATAGCACTATCATCAAAATTAATGAACCTTCATCGGAACAAATAGCACATTCTATAAGAACAAATAGGATCTTATCAGGACAAAGTACCTTCATTAGGACAAATATTCCTTCACTCAGGACACTTACACCTCATCAGGGATAAAATTGTTACATTGTATCCAGGACAATTGTAACTTCTTTCGGAAATTGCAGCGTAATCAGGACACATTGTCCTCAGCAGAATGAATAGCACCTTAATCCGAATGAATAGTACCTGTATATGGGCAAATAGTACCTCTCATGACAATAGTACCTTTCCATTAGTACAAATTGATACTTCATCCTGGATAATTGGTACCTTAATCAGGACAATGGACTTCAGCAGGAATGAATAGCACCTTATATGGACAAAGTAACCTTCATCAGGACAAATAGTACTTCATTAGGACAAATTGGACCTTCATCAGATGAATTGTATCTTCGTTGGATGAATAGCACTTTTATCAGGATCAAAAGTATCTTAAAAAGAACAAATAGCAAGTCATTAGGATAAATAGTAACCATTCATCAGCGACAATTAGCACTCATTAGGACAAATAGCATTATCATCAAAATGAATGCACTTTTATCGGGACAAAATACACATTCTAAGAACAAATAGGATCTTCATACAGGAGCATATACCTTCATTAGGACAAAAATATGTTCCTTCATCACGACAATTAGCACCTATCAGGACAAATGGTACCTTCATCAGGACAATTGTAACTTCAATCTGGATGAATGTACCTTATCAGGACTAATTGTACTCCGCAGATGAATAGCACCTTCATCCGACAAAAATATACCTCCGGACAAATAGTACCTTCATTAGGACAAATTGTACCTTAATCTGGATGCAATGTGACTTTAATCAGGACAGAATTGTCTTCAGCAGAATGATAGCACTTCATCCCGACAAATGTACCTTATAGGGCAAAATAGTACCGTCATGGACAATAGTACCTTCTTAGGACACAATTGTACCTTCATCCTGGCTGAATTGTACATTATAGGGACAAATTGTTACTCTCGCAGTGAATCGCCCCTTCATCCGGACAAATAGCCCCTTATATGGACAATAGTACCTTTATCAGACAAATAGTAACCGTTCATTAGGACAAATTGGACACTTATCAGGATGAATTGTATCTTCGTTCGTAGTGAATGTCAACTTTATTCAGGTCAAAAGTATCTTAAACAAAAACAATAGCAACGTCATTTGGGATAATAGTACCTTATCAGGACCAATAGCATCTATTAGGACAAATAAGCATTATCAGACCATCAAAATGAATGCAACCTTTATCGGGACAAATAGCACATTCATAAGAACCAAATAGGCATCTTCACTCAGGAGGGAATCGATTCCTTCATTGCTACACAAATATTTCTTCATCGGACATTAGCCCTCTACAGACAACTATGGTCCCTCATCAGGACATTTGGTAACTTTGCCTGGGATGACGATCGACGACTTAATCAGGACAAATCCCTGAATACCTTCACGCAATGAAATTACACCTTCATAACCGGACAAATAGTACACCTTCTCATATGGCAAATATCCACCTTCATCGCATGAACAATCTACATCATCTTGGACAAATTGTACCTCATCTGATTGTACCTACATCAGGACACTTGTCCCTTCAGCATATGAACGTCACCTTCATCCGGACAGATAGCCCCCTTATATGGACCAATCGATACCTTCATCCAAGCACAATAGTACCGTTCATAATCATGACAATTGCACCTTCCCAATATCTTCTTAGGATAGCCTTTATAGTCAATATCAAAAAGAATGGCATCTAGTTCGTACCTTTCTGACCTGCATCACATTGGAGCGAATGCTACTCCATCTCAATGAATGCACGCTTATCGGTGTCCGAAAGCCACTCTAGACAAGAGTGACGTTCATCAGGATTCAACGACTTAACCACTGGAAATGGACCGATCAGGACAAGTCTCCAGCCGATAACCTCATACCGCTGTTACTTTTGGCACAAGTACATCAGGAGCACGTATACCTATGATAGCCATTAGTACGCATAATCAGATTCTGGATGACTTAATCAGTAAAATAGAATACTCACAGCAATACCAGCTCGATAGGACAGATACACTCCGCAATTAGAGCACCTCAACATCCCGGCAATAGCACATGTATAAGAAAACGAGGACATAGACAATAGAAAACTTTCATGAGGAAAATGTTCACTTCAAGAGCATATCGATTAGGCAAATGCCTTTTACGGACAATGGTATTCATCTGGTTATTGAATTACCCAGTACCTTACGAATGTAGCTCAAATCCCGCATGACTATAGGTGCTAGTACCTTCATCGGCCATATACCATTAGACAATTGTCCTTCATGGTAATGTCCAATTGGAACGAAATACCTATAGATATTAGAAGTTGTACCTGTATCGCGATTGACAAACAACCGGCTATATGGGTACAGAGACGCAAATAACCCATTCATCTACGGAACAACAAATAGAGCCACTATCACCAATGACTTCATCGCGGCAAATGTATGTTCTTCTGCGTAGGTAGAGATTAATCGCCACTTCCTTATTAGGATCAACAGCGTACTTAAGTATGCATAAAGCACGCAATATAGAGATAGTAATGTACTTCATGACAAGAGAAGAATCAATAGCAACACTCTCGAAATAGCAGAATGAAATAGCACCTTCATCGACAAATGTACCTTTATATGGGAAAATAGTACCTTCATCAGGACAATAGTACATTCAATACATAGGGCCAAGAGATCACGGAAGCCCTCATGTGCTGGATGCCTTAAGATGTACCGAGCTGAAGAAACGAGCGAGAGAACACACAAATGAGGTATAGCAGGACAACAGACGTCAGAGGATGAAATAGCACCTCTAAGCAAGAGGGGAGAAAGGGTATCCGGGACAAAATAGCACCTTTATATGGACAAATAAGTACCTTCATCAGGACTAAAGTACCTTCATAGGACAAATGGACGTTCTCAGGATGAATGTATCTTCGGTGGATGAAGCCATTTTATAGGATCAAAAGTATCTAAAAAGAACTATAGCAGTAAGGTAGAAAAGAACACATATGCACGTCAGGATATACGGAAAAAGATTCAAGGAAAAGCAACATTAGGACAAATAGCTTATCATCAAAATGAAGCACTTTTTGGGACAAATAGCACATTCATAAGAACAAATAGATCTTCATCAGGACGAATAGTACCTTCATCTAGGACAAATATTTCCTCATCAGGACAATAGCACCTTTATCAGGACAAATGGTACCTTCATCAGGACAAATTGTAACTTCATCTGGATGAAATTGACTTCATCAGGACAAATTGTACCTTCAGCGAATGAATGATCAACCTTCTCGGCAATAGTACAACTTCATAGGACTCAAATAGTAACCTTCATTAGGACAATTGGACCTTAATCGGAGAATTGTACTTAATCAGGACAAATTTACCTTCCAGAGAATGAATAGCACCTTCATCCGACCAAAAGACCTTTATTATGGGCAAATAGTACCCTTCATCAGGACAATAGACCTTCATTAGGACAAATTGTACCTTCATCGGATGATTGTACCTTCATCAGGACAAATGTAACCTCAAGACATGATGAATAGCACCTTCATCCGGACAAATAGCACCTTTTATATGGACAAATGTACCTTATCAGCACAAATTACCATCACTTAGGAAAAATTGGACCTTGATCAGGATGAATTGTTATCTTCGTTAGGATGAATAGACTTTATTAGGATCAAAGTATCTTAAAAGAACCAATAGCAACGTATTTGATAAATAGTACCTTCATCAGGACAAATAGCAACTCTCCTTAGGACACATAGCATTATCATCAAAATGAATGACACCGTTATCGGGACAAATAGCACATTCATAAGAACAAATAGGATCTTCAATCAGGAGCGAATAGTACCTTCATTAGCACAATATTCCTTCATCAGGACGTTGCACTTCATCAGGACAAATGTACCCCTTCATCGGACAAAATTGTAACTTCATCTGGATGTGAATTGTACTATCAGGACAAATTGTACCTTCAGCAGAATGAATAGCACCTTCATCCGGAACAAATAGTACCTTTATATGGGCAAATAGTACCTTCATCAGACAATAGTACATTCATTGGGGACAATGTACCTTCATGATGGATGAATTGTACTTAATCAGAACAAATTTTTTTTGTCCTCAGCATGATGAATAGCACCTTCATCCGGACCAAATAGCCCTTTATATGGAAAATAGTACCTTCATCAGCACAAATAGTACCTTCATTAGGACAAAGGGACCTTCCATCAGGATGAATGTATTGTTAGGAGGATAGCACTTTTATTAGGATCAAAAGTATCTTAAGAAGAACTAGCAACGTCATAGGATAAATAGTACCTTCAATCAGGACAATGCATTTTCATTAGGACAAATGCATTATCATCAAATGAAGCCTTTATCGGACAAATAGACATTATAAGAACAAAAAGGATCTTCATCAGGACAAATTCTTAAACGTCATCTGGATGACATTGTACCGTAATCAGACACATTGTACCTTCAGCGAATGAATAGCACCTTCATCCGAACGAAATAGTAACCTTATATGGGCAAATAGTACCTTCATCAGGACAATAGTACCTTCATTAAGACAAATTGTACTTCATTGGATAATTTGTACCTTAATCAGGATAAATATAGTACCTTCATCAGGACAAATACCATTCATTAGGACCAAATAGCACTATCATCAAATTAATGCACCTTTAATGGACAAATAGCATACATTCATCAAGAGACCGAATAGTGATATTGCAGACAATGGACCTCTTGGGAATAGTATGTTCATTAGGATAATATGCCTTCATCAGATCAATGAAGACTCTTAAACATGCAAGTCTTAGACAAATGTACCTTATCAGGACAACATTGTACAC
>CM033475.1:38557258-38593976 GCA_019447015.1 Hymenochirus boettgeri
AGGTACTATTTGCCCATATAAAGGTACTATTTGTCCGGATGAAGGTGTTATTCATTCTGCTGAAGGTACAATTTGTCCTGATTAAGGTACAATTCATCCAGATGAAGTTACAATTTGTCCTGATGAAGGTACCATTTGTCCTGAAATTGGGAAATAGACCTTCATCAGGACAATTAGACTTCATTAGGGACAAATTGTACCTTAATCTGGGATAAATTGTACCTTAATTCAGGACAAATTTTACCTTCAGCAGGATGAATAGCACCTTCATCCGGCAAATAGCACCTTATATGGACAATAATACCTTCATCAGGACTACAAGTACCTTCATTAGGACAAATTGGACCTTCATCAGGATGAATTGTATCTTCGTTAGGATGAATAGACACTTTTATTAGGATCAAAGTATCTTAAAAGAAGAAATAGCAACGTCATTAGGATAAATAGTACCTTCATCAGGCAAATAGCACCTTCCATTAGGACAAATAGCATTATCATCAAAATTAGCGCACCTTTATCGGGACAAATAGCACATTCATAAGAACAAATAGGATCTTCATCAGGACGAATAGTACCTTCATTAGCACAAATTTTTTTCTTCATCAGGACAATTAGCACCTTCATCAGGACAAATTGTACCTTCTATAGGACAAATTGTAACTTCATCTGGAGAATTGTACCTTAATCGAGACAATTGACCTTCAGCAGAATGAATTAGCACCATCCGGACAAATAGTACCTTTATAGGGCAAAAGTACTTCTCCGGACCAATAGTACCTCATTAGGACAAATTGTACCTCATCTGGATGAATGTACTTAATCAGGTCAAATTGTACCTTCAGCAGGATGATTCAATGCACCTTTCATCAGGACAAATAGTACCTTCATTAGGAAAATTGGAACCTTCATTAGATGAATTGTATCTTCGTTAGGATGAATAGCACTTTATCATGATCAAAGTATCTTAAAAAGAACAAATAGCAACGTCATTAGGATAAATAGTACCTTCATCAGGACAAATAGCACTAATTAGGACAAAAGCATATCATCAAAATGATGCACCTTTATGGACAAAAGCACATTCAAAGAACCAATAGGATCTCATCAGGAGAATAGTACTTCATTAGGACAATATTTCTTCATCACGACAATTAGCACCTTCATCAGGACAAATGGTACCTTCATCAGGACAAATTGTACTCATCTGGATGAATTGTCCTTAATCAGACAATGTACCTCAGCAGAATGAATAGCACCTTCATAGGACAAATTGTACCTTATATGGGCAAATGTACCTTCATGCAGGACCAATAGTACCCTCATTAGGACAAATTGTACTTCATCGGATGAATTTACCTTAATCAGGTCAAATTGGACCTTCAGCAGGTGATTAGCACCTTCATCCGGACAAATAGATCCTTTAATGGGACAATAGTACCTTCATCAGGACAAATAGTACCTTCATCCTAGACAAATTGACCTTCATCTGGATGAATTTGCTCTTATTCAGGAAAAAAATTGATACCTTCAGCCAGAATGAATAGCACTTCATCCGAACAAAGTACTTTAATATAAGCAAATAGTACCTTCATCAGGACAATAGTCCTTCATTAGGACAAATGCTTATCTGATGAATTGTACCTTATCAAGACAAATGTACCTTAGGCAGGATGAATAGCACCTTCATCGGGACAAAATAGCACCTTATATAGGACAATAGTACTCATCAGGACAAATAGTACCTTCATAGGACGAATGGACCTTCATCAGGATGAATAGTATCTTCTTGGATGATAGCACTTTTATGGATCGAAAGTATCTTAAAAGAAAAAAATAGCAACTGTCTTTAGGATAAATAGTACCTTCATCAGGACAAATACCACATTCATTAGGACAAATAGCACTATCATCAAAATTAATGCAACCTTTATCGGGACAAATAGCACATTCATAAGAACAAATAGGATCTTCATCGAGAATAGTACCTTCATTAGGACAATATTTCCTTCATCAGGACATTTGCACCTTCATAAGGACAAATGGTACCTTCATCAGGACAAATTGTAACTTCATCTGGATGAATTGTAACTTAATCAGGACAAATTGTACCTTCAGCAGAAAGAATAGCACTCATCCGGACAATGAACATTTATATGGCAAATAGTACCTTCATCAGGACGATAGTACCTACATTAGGACAATGTCCTTCATCAGGATGAATTGTACCTTAATCAGGACAAATTGTACTTCAGCAGGATGAATCGCACCTTCATCCGGACAAATGCCACCTTTATATGACAAATAGTACCTTCCATCAGGACAATAGTACCTTCATTGGAACAAATGGACCTTCTCAGGATGAATTGTATCTTCGTTAGGAGAATAGCACTTTATCAGGATGAAAAGTATCTTAAAAAGAACAATAGCAACATCATTAGGATAAATAGTACCTTCATCAGGACAAATAGACACTTCATTAGGACAAATAGCACTATCATCAAAATTAATGACCTTATCGGAACAAATAGCACATTCATAAGAACAAATAGGATCTTATCAGACAGAAAGTACCTTCATTAGGACAAATATTCCTTCATCAGGACATTACACCTCATCAGATAAAATTGTTACTTTATCAGGACAATTGTAACTTCTTCGGAAATTGCACGTAATCAGGACACATTGTACCTCAGCAGAATGAATAGCACCTTAATCCGAAAATAGTACCTTATATGGGCAAATAGTACCTCTCAGACAATAGTACCTTTCATTAGACAAATTGTACTTCATCTGGATAATTGTACCTTAATCAGGACAAATGGTACTTCAGCAGGCATGAATAGCACCTTATATGGACAATAGTACCTTCATCAGGACAAATAGTACTTCATTAGGACAAATTGGACCTTCATCAGATGAATTGTATCTTCGTTGGATGAATAGCACTTTTATCAGGATCAAAAGTATCTTAAAAAGAACAAATAGCAACGTCATTAGGATAAATAGTAACCATTCATCAGCGACAATTAGCACTTCATTAGGACAAATAGCATTATCATCAAAATGAATGCACTTTTATCGGGACAAAATAGCACATTCTAAGAACAAATGGATCTTCATCAGGACGATATACCTTCATTAGGACAAATATGTTCCTTCATCAGACAATTAGCACCTATCAGACAAATGGTACCTTCATCAGGACAAATTGTAACTTCATCTGGATGAATGTACCTTAATCAGGACTAATTGTACTCTCGCAGATGAATAGCACCTTCATCGACAAAAATATACCTCCGGACAAATAGTACCTTCATTAGGACAAATTGTACCTTAATCTGGATGCAATGTAACTTTAATCAGGACAGAATTGTCTTCAGCAGAATGATAGCACTTCATCCCGACAAATGTACCTTATAGGGCAAAATAGTACCTCATGGACAATAGTACCTTCTTGGACCATTGTACCTTCATCCTGGCATGAATTGTACACTTACTAGGGAACAAATGTTACTTCAGCAGATGAATCGCCCCTTCATCCGGACAAATAAGCCCCCTTATATGGACAAATAGTACCTTTATCAGCACAAATAGTACCTTCATTAGAGACAATTGGACACTTTATCAGGATGAATATTGTATCTTCTTCGTAGCGATGAATATCATTTATTCTAGGTCAAAGTATCTTAAAGAAAAAAATATCAAACGTCATTTGGGATAAATAGTACTCCTATCAGGACCAATAGCATCTATTAGGACAAATAAGCATTATCAAAGGAACCATCAAAATGAATGCACCTTTATCGGACAAAATAGCACATTCATAAGAACAAATAGGCTCTTCCTCAGGACGAATGATTCCTTCATCGCTACCAAATATTTCCTTCTCAGGCAATAGCCCTCTCATGACAACATGGTACCTCTCATCAGGACATTTGGTAACTTCATGCCTGGGATGACGGATTGGACTTAATCAGGACAAATCCCTGATGACCTCTCAGCAAATGAAAATAGCACCTTCATTAACCGGACAAATAGTACACCTTTCATATGGCAATCATACCTTCATGCAAGACAATGTACATTCATACTTGGCCAAATTGTACTTTCATGGCTGTGAATTGTACTACATCAGGACAACCTTGTACCTGCAGCATGATGACATGACAACCTTCATCCGGACACGATAGCCAACCTTTATATGGACCAAATATACCTTCATCCCAAGCACAATAGACCTTCATATCGTGACAATTGCCCTTCCGAATGTCTCTTGGCAGTGCTTATTAGGTATTCAAGATAGCAATCATAGGTCGAACCTTTCTGACACTGCAATTCCATTGGACGAAAGCATCATCCATGCGTCAATGATGCACGGTTAGGGCCGAAAGCCGCTCAAGACAATAGTGATCCATCAGATTCAACGACTACTCATCTGAGATAGGCAACCGACAGGAATTGTTTAGCCGAAGCCTCAAGAAGAAATTCTATGGGCACAAGTCTTCAGGAGGGCACGTAATATGAGCATTATACGCAATATCAGATGGATAGTACTTAATCAGTCACTAAAAGAATACTTCACGCCTAATACCTGAGCATTCGAGGCAGAACGCTACCGCAAATAATGGCCACTTCATACATCCGGGCATGCACATGTCATAAGAAAATGAGGATTCATCAGATAGTAAACCTTCGATGGGAATTTCACTCATAGACAATATCACTCTAAGGAATGGTTCATTAAGGACACAATGTATCAATCTGGTTATTGATTACCCAATACTATCAGAATGATAGCCATTAATCCGACGACTATAGGCAAAGACCTTCATCCAGGACAACTCATTGACAATTGTCCTTCATGTGAATGTCCTAATCCGGTACACGAATTACGCTATCAGATGACTGAATGATCACCTGTTATCCCGATGACAAAAGCAAACCGCTTAATGGAGTACAGACGACTAAATCACCGCTTCATCTACGGACACTAAATAGAGCGCACTACGACAATGACGTTCATCCCCGGATGAATGTTGATTCTCTCGGTAGACGAATAAATGCCCTTCTATTAGGATCAAATGAGTATCTAAAAGTATAGCATAAAGCAGCGCACAAGTATAGGATGTAATAGTACTTCATCACAGAGAACAATAGTCACCATCTCAAAAAGCAGATGCAAATAGCACTTCATCCGATCAAAATGAATCACTTTTTTTGGGACAAATAGTCATAAAACAATGACTTCATCAGGACAATAGTACCAATTAGGCAATATCTCATAGGCAAGCACCTATAGGAATGACGTCATCAGGACAATTGTAACTCATCTGATGCATGCCTGGACAATGAACCATTAGCAGAAGAATATCCTTATCCGAGTACCTGATCAGCTAGTACATTTCTGGACAAAGGTTATCGATGAATGTAACTAGTCACAAGATGACACAGCGATTAATGAGCGAGGCCTACATACCAAGTACGCTAGTATGGAATGTCTTACAATAGACAACCTTCAATGAGAGCAGAAGTACGCTTCTGGGAATGACAACAGGCATGTACTTCCAGAGATTAGCCCCTTCATGCACAAATAGCACCTTTATGATGACAAATAAGTAACCTTCATCAGGACAAAGTGACCTTCATGTAGGAACAAATTGGGACTTTCATCAGGATGAATTGATCTTCGGTGTGGAGAAAGATTTATTAGGATCAAAAGTATCTTAAAAGACGAACTTCATTAGCAGAGATCGTCATGGATACCAACAAGCACCGTCAGATGCATCAGGAATAGCCGAAGAAATCGGGAAAGGCATCATTAGGACAAAATAAGCATTATTCATCAAAATGAATGCCACTTTTTTCGGGACCAATAGCACATTCATAAGAACAAATAGGATTCTTCATCAGGACGAATAGTACCTTCATCTATGCACAAATAGTTTTTCCTTCATCAGGACAGTAGCACCTTACTCAGGACAAATGGTAACCTCATCAGGACAATTGTAACTCATCTGGATGAATTGGTACTTCGAATCAGGACAAAATTTACCATTCAGTCGATGAATGATGCAACCTTCTCGGACAGATAGTACCACATAGTAACCTTATCATGGACCAAATAGTAACCAGTTCATATAGAAGACATCATTGGGGAATTCCTTACATCGGATGAATTGTACGTTAATCAGGACAAATTTACCTTCACCATGAATGAATGCACCTTCATCCGACCAAATAGACCTTTATTATGGCAAATAGTACACTTCATCAGGGACAATAGGACCTTCATTAGGACAATTGGACCTTCATCTGGATGATGTCTCTTCTTATAATAGCACTTATTAGGACCACAAATGTAATCCTCAAGACAAGAGAAATAGCAACGTCATTGGAAAATAGACCTTTCATAATAGCATTTATTAGGACAAATTACTTATCAGCACAAATGATTTCGACAAATGACACTTCAAAGGAAATAATTGTCATCCTTGACAGGTATTCTTATTCGTAGGATGAATATGACTTATAGGATCAACTGTACCTTACACAGCCAATGAAACAAGTAAGCAACGTATTTGAATCAAATAGTACCTTCATCAGGACAATAGTACGCATTAAACATTCGTCAATCTGGATAGGTACACTATCAGTATTCACTTCATCAGGCAATACACAACCACACATTAGGCAATAGCACAATCAATTATCACCTTATCGGGACAATAGCACATTCATAAGAACAATAGGATCTTCCAATCAGGACGAATAGTACCTTCATTTAGACACAATATTCCTTCATCAGGACCGATTGCACTTCATAAGGACAAATGTGTACCCCCCTTCATCCAGGACACAAATTGTACTTCACTCGGATGATGAATTTACCTTATCAGACAAATTGTACCTCAGTCAGAATGAATAGGCACCTTCATCCGGAACAAATAGTACCTTTATATGGGCAAATAGTACCTTCATCAGACAATGAGTACATGTCATTGGGGACAAATTGTACCTTCATCGATGGATTGAATTGGTACCTTAATCAGATCACAAATTTTTTTTCCCTTCAGAAGATGAATGAGCACCTTCATCCGGACCCAAATAGACCCTTTATATGGACAATAATACCTTCATCAGCGACATAATAGTACCTTCATTAGGTCAAAGTGGGACTTCAATCAGGATGAATGTATCTATCGTTAGGAGGATAATCGCCCTTTTATTAGGATCAAAAGTATCTTAAAAGAAGAACTAGCAACGTCATTAGGATAAATAGTACCTTCATATCAGGGAACAAATAGCATTCATTAGGCACAAATAGCATTATCATCAAAATGTAAGCCTTTGACGGAGCACAATAGACACTTTATAAGAACAAAAAGGATCTCATATAAATGTACTATTTGTCCAGATGAAGGTGCTATTCATCCTGCTTTAGGTACAATTTGTCCTGATTAATGTACAATTCATCCAGATGAAGTTACAATTTGTCCTGATGAAGGTACCATTTGTCCTGATGAAGGTGCTAATTGTTCTGATAAGGGAAATATTTGTCCTAATGAAGGTACTATTCGTCCTGATGAAGATCCTATTTGTTTTTATGAATGTGCTATTTGTCCCGATAAAGGTGCATTAATTTTGATGATAGTGCTATTTCTCCTGCAGTACATTAGCTGTATGAACGGTGCTAATTGTCTGATGAGGAAATATGTCCTAATGAAGGTACTATCGTCCTGATGAAGATCCTATTTGTCTATGAATGTGCTATTGTCCCGCATAAAGGTGCATTAATTTTGATGATTATGCTATTTGTCCTAATGAAGGTGCTATTTGTCCTGATGAAGGTACTTATCCTAATGACGTTGCTATTTGTTTTTTTTTAAGTACTTTTGATCCTAATAAAAGTGCTATTCATCCTAACGAAGATACAATTCATCCTGAGAAGGTCCAATTTGTCCTAATGAGGTAATATTAAGGTACTATTAGTCCTGATGAAGGTATTATTTGTCCATATAAAGGTGCTATTTGTCCGGATGAAGGTGCTATTCATCCTGCTGAAGGTAAAATTTGTCCTGATTAAGGTACAATTTATCCAGATGAAGGTACAATTTGTCCTAATGAATGTACTATTGTCCTGATGAAGGTACTATTTGCCCATATAAAGGTACAATTTGTCCAGATGAAGGTGCTATTCATTCTGCTGAAGGTACAATTTGTCCTGATTAAGTTACAATTCATCCAGATGAAGTTACAATTTGTCCTGATGAAGGTACCATTTGTCCTTATGAAGGTGCTAATTGTCCTGATGAAGGAAATATTTGTCCTAATGAAGGTACTATTCATCCTGATGAAGATCCTATTTGTACTTATGAATGTGCTATTTGTCCCGATAAAGGTGCATTAATTTTGATGATAGTGCTATTTGTCCTAATGAATGTGGTATTTGTCCTGATGAAGGTACTATTTATCCTAAAGACGTTGCTATTAGTTCTTTTTAAGATACTTTTCATCCTAATAAAAGTGCTAATCATCCTAACGAAGATACTAATTATCCTGATGAAGGTCCAATTCGTCCTAATGAAGGTACTATTTGTACTGATGAAGGTACTATTTGTCTATATAAAGGTGCTATTTGTCCGGATGAAGGTGCTATTCATCCTGCCGAAGGTACAATTTGTCTTGATTAAGGCAAATTCATCCAGATAAAGCTACAATTTGTCCTAATGAAGGTACTATTGGTCCTGATGAAGGTACTATTTGCTTATATAAAGGTACTATTTGTCCGGATGAAGGTGCTATTCATTCTGCTGAAGGTACAATTTGTCCTGATTAAGGTACAATTCATCCAGATGAAGTTACAATTTGTCCGGATGAAGGTACTATTTGTCCTGATGAAGGTACTATTTGTCCATATAAAGGATCTATTTGTCCGGATGAAGGTGCTAATCATCCTGCTGAAGGTACAATTTGACCTGATTAAGGTAAAATTCATCCAGATGAAGGTACAATTTGTCCTAATGAAGGTACTATTGGTCCTGATGAAGGTACTTTTTGCCCATATAAAGGTACTATTTGTCCGGATGAAGGTGCTATTCATTCTGCTGAAGGTACAATTTGTCCTGATTAAGGTACAATTCATCCAGATGAAGTTACAATTTGTCCTGATGAAGGTACCATTTGTCCTGATGAAGGTGCTAATTGTCGTGATGAAGGAAATATTTGTCCTAATGAAGTTACTATTCATCCTGATGAAGATCCTATTTGTTCTTATGAATGTGCTTTTGTCCCGATAAAGGTGCATTCATTTTGATGATAATGCTTTTGTCCTAATGAAGGTGCTATTTGTCCTGATGAAGGTACTATTTATCCTAATGACGTTGCTATTTGTTCTTTTTAAGATACTTTTGATCCTGATAAAAGTGCTATTCATCCTAACGAAGATACAATTCATCCTAATGAAGGTTCAATTTGTCCTAATGAAGGTACTATTTGTCCTGATGAAGGTGCTAATCATCCTGCTGAAGGTACAATTTGACCTGATTAAGGTACAATTCATCCAGATGAAGGTACAATTTGTCCTAATGAAGGTACTATTGGTCCGATGAAGGTACTTTTGCCCTATAAAGGTACTATTTGTCCGGATGAAGATGCTATTCATTCTGCTGAAGGTACAATTTGTCCGATTAAGGTACAATTCATCCAGATGAAGTTACAATTTGTCCTATAGAAGGTACCATTTGTCCTGATGAAGGTGCTAATTGTCCTGATGAAGAAAAAATTTGTGCTAATGAAGGTACTATTCGTCCTGATGAAGATCCTATTTGTTCTTATGAATGTGCTATTTGTCCCGATAAAGGTGCATTAATTTTGATGATAATGCTATTTGTCCTAATGAAGGTGCTATTTGTCCTGATGAAGGTACTATTTATCCTAATGACGTTGCTATTTGTTCTTTTTAAGATACTTTGATCCTAATAAAAGTGCTTTTCATCCTAACGAAGATACAATTCATCCTGATGAAGGTCCAATTTGTCCTAATGAAGGTACTAATTGTCCTGATGAAGGTATTAGTTGTCCATATAAAGGTGCTATTTGTGCCGGATGAAGGTGCTATTCATCCTGCTGAGGTAAAATTGTCCTATTAAGGTACAATTTATCCAGATAAGGTACAATTTGTCCTAATGAAGTTAATTGTCCTGATGAAGGTCTATTTCCCAATATAAAAGAAGAAATAGCAAACGTCATTATACACATTTGTAGCATTATTTTAGTATTTAGGACCTAGACAGGGACAAATAGCACTTTCATTAAGAACAAATAGGATCTTCATCAGGGACGAATAGTAAAGATCAGTACCTTCTCATTAGGAAAAACTTTCCTTCATCAGGCGACAATTTAGACACCCTTTTGTCATCAGGACTACAAAATGCGGAAAGGTACCTTCATCAGGACTAATTGTTTTGTCAACTTCCTTCCATCTGAATGAATTTATGAAGTACCTTAATCAGGACACAAATTGTCAATTGTATTGTACCTTTTTTAGCAGCAAGAACAGAATGAATAATAGGCACCTTATCCGGCAACAACCGGGACCAAAAGTACCTCTTATATGGGCAACGGCAACAAAAGTAGCGTTACCTTCATCAGGGACAAATAGTACCTTCCGTAGTCGTAGGACAAATTGTTGTAACTTCATCTGGATGAAATTGACCTTTTAAATCAAGGAACAAAGTTGTACCTTCAGCAGGCAGGAGAATATAGAACCTCTTCATCGGACAAAATACCGGACAAAAATAGCACCTTTATATGGCATAGTACCGTCATCAGGACAATAGAGTACCTTAATTAGGACAAATATTTCCTTTCATCAGACAAATTACCACCTTCATCAGGACAATCGTACCTCCTCAGGACAAATGGTAACGTCCATTCTGGATGAATTGTACCTAATAAGTCAAATGCTACCTGATGACGTACTATTGGGGGGTACGTAGTTATCCTAATGACGTTGCTATTGTATCTTTTAAGATTACTTTTACCTAACTTCACATTAAAGTGCCTATTCATCTAACGAAATAGATAGATTAGATCAATTTCATATGATGAGAGATTGTGAGAAGGTCTTAATTTGGTCCCCTTCACCCCTACTGAAGGTACTATTGTGTCTCTGATGAAGGGAGGTATATTAAGGTCCATATAAAGGTGCTATTTTTGGTCCGGATTGAAGGTGCTTATAATTCCTGTGGAGGTACGAAGGTTTACAATTTGTCTGATTTAGGGTACAATTCATCCAGATGAAGTTCCCTACAATTTGTCCTACTGAGCGTATTGTCCTGATGAAGTACTATTTTGCCCCATATAAAGGTACTATTTGTCCGGATGATGTGCTATTCCATTCTGCTAGGAATAAGGTACATTTGTCCTGATTTAGATGGTACAATTCATCAGTATGAAGTTATAGTTACCGAAGTTACCATTATTGTCCATGATTGCTAATGGTCTACGAAAATATTGTCCTCATAGGAAATAGGTCTTATTACTCTAGGAATGGACCTCATCATTTGGATGTCTTATCTTCGATTATGTGGCTGATTATTAGTCACCTTATCAGAGGTGTTAATTTTGATATGAGGGCATTCAAATGGTATGTCTTGGAGAAAGGTACATTTATCCTACAAATAGACGTTGCTATTGATTCTTTTTAAAGATACGTGTTTGATCCATAGTAAAAGTATGCTACATATTGGTCTACTCCTAACGTATTAACTATCAGAAATACACGTACTATTTCCTGTAATGAGGGTCCGGAATTTGTCCTAATGAAGTACTATTTGTCTGATGAAGGTACTATTTGTCCATATAAAGGTGCTTTTTGTCCGGAGAAGGTGCTATTCATCCTGCTGAAGGTACCATTTGTCTGTGATTAAGGTACAATTCATCACAATGAAGGTACAATTTGTCCTAATGAAGGTACTATTGGTCCTGATGAAATGTATATTTGCCATATAAAGGTACTATTTGTCCGGATGAAGGATAGTGCTATTCATTCTGCTGAAGGTACAATTGTCCTGATTAAGGTACAATTCATCCAGATGAAGTTAAATGTCCTATAGAAGGTACCATTGTCCTGATGAAGGTGCTAATATGTCCTGATGAAGGAATATTTGTCAATGAAGGTACTATTCGTCCTGATGAAGATCCTATTTGTTCTTATGAATGTGCTATTTCCCGATAAAGGTGCATTATTTGATGATATGCTATTTGTCCTAATGAAGTGCTATTATGTCCTGATGAAGGTACTATTTATCCTAATGACGTTGCATTTGTTTTTTTTAAGATACTTTCGATCCTAATAAAAGTGCTATTCATCTAACGAAGATACAATTCATCCTGATGAAGGTCAATTGTCTTCCTAATGAGGTACTATTTGTCCTGATGAAGGTACTATTTGTCCATATAAAGGTGCTATTTGTCGGGATGAAGTGCTATTCATCCTGCTGAAGGTACAATTGTCCTGATTAAGGTTACAATATCATCCAGATGAAGGTCAACTTGTCCTAATGAATGGTACTATGTCCTGATGAGGGTACTATTTGCCCATATAAAGGTACTATTTGTCCGGATGAAGGTGGTATCATTCTGCTTGAAGGTACAATTTTGCCTGATTAGGTACAATTCATCAGATGAAGTTACAATTGTCCTGATAAGGTACCATTGTCCTGATGAAGGTGCATCAATTGTCCTGATGAAGGAATATTTGTCCTAATGAAAGTACTATTTGTCCTGATGAAGATCCTATTTGTTCTTATGAATGTGTATTTGTCCCGATAAGGTGCATTAATTTTGATGATGTGCTATTTGTCCTAATGAATTGGTATTTGTCCGATGAGGTACTATTTATCTAATGACGTTGATATTGTTCTTTTAAGATACTTTATCTGCTAAAAAGTGCTATTCATCCTAACGAAGATACATTCTCCTGATGAAGGTCCAATTTTCTAAGAAGGTAATATTTGTCCTGATGAAGGTACTATTTGTCTATATAAGGTGCTATTTGTCCGGATGAAGGTGCTATTCATCCTCGAAGGTACAATTGTCTGGATTAAGGTAAATTCATCCAGATGAATGTACAATTTGTCCTAATGAAAGGTACTATTGTCCTGATGAAGGTTTACTATTTGCCCATATAAAGGTACTATTTGTCCGGATGAAGGTGCTATTCATTCTGCTGAAGGTACAATTTGTCCTGATTAAGGTACAATTCATCCAGATGAAGTTACAATTTGTCCTGATGAAGGTACCATATGTCCTGATGAAGGTGCTAATTGTCCTGATGAAGGAAATATTTGTCCTAATGAAGGTACTATTCGTCCTGATGAAGATCCTATTTGTTCTTATGAATGTGCTATTTGTCCCGATAAAGGTTCATTATTTTTGATGATAATGCTATGTGTCATAATGAAGGTGCTATTTGTCCTGATGAAGGTACTATTTATCCTAATGACGTTGCTATTTCTTCTTTTTAAGATACTTTTGATCCTAATAAAAGTGCTATTCATCCTAACGAAGATACAATTCATCTTCAGCCTAATGAAGGTCCAATTGTCCTAATGAAGGACTATATATTTGTCCTGATGAAGGACTATTTGTCCATATCAAGGTGCTATTTGTGGATGAGGTGCACCTGCTTGAAGGTACAATTTCCTGATTAAGGTACAATTCATCCGATGAAGTACAATTGTCCTAATGAAGGTACTATTGTCCTGATGAAGATTTTTGCCCATATAAAGGTACTATTTGTCCGGATGAAGGTGCTATTCATTCGCTGAGACAATTTCCTGATTAGGTACAATTCATCCAATGAAGTTATATTAGTCCTGTGAATACCATTTGTCCTGATGAGGTGCTAATTGTCCTGATGAAGGAAATCTTTGTCCTATGAAGGTACTATTCGTCTGATGAAGATCCTATTTGTTCTTATGATGTGCTATTTGTCCGAAAGTGTCATTAATTTTGATGATAGTGCTATTTGTCCTAATGAATGTGGTATTTGTCCTGATGAAGGTACTATTTATCCTAAGAGTTGCTATTAGTTCTTTTTAGATACTTTTCATCCTGATAAAAGTGCTATTCACCTACGAAGATCATCTATCCTGAGAAGGTCCATTGTCCTAATGAAGTACTATTTGTCTGATGAAGGTACTATTTGTCTATATAAAGGTGCTTTTGTCCGGATGAAGGTGCTATTCATCCTGCTAAGTACAATTTGTCTCTGATAAGGTAAATTCATCAGATAAGTAAATTTGTCCTAATGAAGGTACATTGGTCCTGATGAAGGTACTATTTGCCCATATAAAGGTCTATTTGTCCGGATGAAGTGCTATTTCATTCTGCTGAAGGTACAATTTGTCCTGATTAAGGTACATTCATCCAGATGAAGTTACAATTGTCCTGATGAAGGTACCATTTGTCCTGATGAAGGATGCTAATTGTCCTGATGAAGAATATTTGTCCTAAGGAAGGTACTATTCGTCCTGATGAGATCCATTTGTTCTTATGATTGTCTATTTGTCCCGATAAAGGTGCATTATTTTGATGATATGCATTGGTCCTAATGAAGGTTGCTATTGTCCTGATAAGTACTATTTATCCTAATGACGTTGCTTTTGTTTCTTTTTAAAGATACTTTGTCCTAATAAAAGTGCTATTCATCCTACAGATACATTCATCCTGAGGAAGGTCCAATTTGTCCTAATGAAGGTACTATTTGTCCTGATGAAGGTACTATTTGTCCTATAAAGGTGCTATTTGTTATGAAGGTGCTAGTCATCCTGCTGAAGGTACATGTGTCCTGATTAAGTACAATATTCATCCTGATGAAGTGAATTTGTCCTACTGAAGGTACGAGTAAAAAAAATTTGTCTGATGGAAGGTACTATTCCCATATAAAGGTCCTATTTGGTCCCGGATGAAGGTGCTATTCATTCTTCTGAAGTACAATTGTCTTGATAAGGTACAATTCATCCGAGATGAAGTACAATTATCCTGATGAAGGTACCCATTTGTCCTGATGAGGTGCTAATTGTCCTGATGAAGGAATATTTTGTCCTAATGAAGGTACTATTCGTCTGATGAAGTCCTATTTTTTCTTATGATGTGCTATTTGTGTCCGATAAAGGTGCATTATTTTTGATGATATGCTTTGTCCTAATGAAGGTGCTATTTGTTCGATGAGGTACTTTTATCCTAATGAGTTGCTATTTTTCTTTTTAAGATACTTTGATCTATAAAAGTGCTATTCATCCTAACGAAGATACAATTCATCCTGATGAAGGTCCAATTGTCCTAATGAAGGTACTATTTCCTGATGAAGGTACTTTTGTCCATATAAGGTGCTATTTGTCCTATGAAGGTGCTATTCATCCTGCTAAGGTACAATTTGTCCTGATTAAGGTTACAATTCATCCAATGAAGTAAAATTTGTCCTATAAGGTACTATTGTCCTATGAAGGTACTATTTGCCCATATAAAGGTACTATTTGTCCGATGAAGGTGCTATTCATTCTGCTGAAGTAACAATTTTCCTGATTAGGTAACATTCATCCAGATGAAGTTACAATTTCGTCCGATGAAGGTACCATTTGTCATGATGGGTGCTAATTGTCCTGATGAAGGAAATATTTGTCCTAAGAAGGTACTATTCGTCCTGATGAAGATCCTATTGTTCTTATGAATGTACTATTTGTCCCGATAAAGTTGCATATAATTTTGTTGATAGTGCTATTTTGTCTAATGAAGGTGCTATTTTGTCCTGATGAAGGTCTATTTATCCTAATGACGTTGCTATTTGTGTCTTTTGTTTAAGATACTTTATCCAATAAAGTGTTCTATTCATCCTTAACGAATGATACAATTCATCCTGATGAAGGTCCAATTTGTCCTACTGAAGGTACTAATTTGTTCCTGATGAAGGTATATTTGTCCATAAAGTGATAAGATTGCTTTTTGTCCGATGAAGGTGCTATCAATCCTGTTCGAGGTACTTTGTCTGATAAGGTACAATTCATCAGATAAGCTAAATTTGTCCTAATGAAGGTACTTTGTCCTGATGAAGGTACTATTTGTCCATATAAAGGTACTATTGTCCGGATGGAAGGTGTCTTTACATTCTATGCAATGATAGTGTACAATTTGTCCGATGAAGTACCATTTGTCCTGATTACGTTGCTATTGTCCTGATGATAGGAAATTTTGTGCTATCGAAGGTACTATCATCTGATGAAGATCCTCTTGTGTTCTTATGAATGTGCTATTTGTCCCGATAGAAGTGCATTAATTTGTTGATATGCTTTTGTCTAATAAGGTGCTATTTGTCCTGATGAAGGTACTATTTATCCTAATGACGTTGCTATTTGTTCTTTTAAGATACTTTGATCCTAAAAAAGTGCTTTTCATCCTAACGAATACAATTCATCCTGATGAAGGTCCAATTTGTCCTAATGAAGGTACTAATTGTCCTGATGAAGGTACTATTGTCCATATAAAGGTGCTATTTGTCCGGATAAGGTGCTATCATCCTGCTGAAGGTACAATTTGCCTGAATTAAGGTACAATTATCATCCAATGAATACTTGTCTATGAAGATCTATTGGTCTGATGAAGGTCCTATTTGCCCATTAAGGTACTATTTGTCCGGATGAAGGTGGCTATTCATTCTGCTGAGGTACAATTTGTCGTGATAAGGTACAATTCATCCAGATGAAGTTACAATTGTCCTGATAGAAGGTACCATTTGTCCTGATGAAGGTGCTAATGTCCTATGAAGGAATATTTGTCCTAATGAGGTACTATTCGTCCTGATGAAGATCCATTTGTTTCTTATGATGTGCTATTTGTCCGGATAAAGGTGCATTCATTTTGATGATAATCTATTTGTCCTAATGAAGGTGCTATTTGTCCTGAGAAGGTACTATTTATCCTAATGACGTTGCTATTTGTTTCTTTTTAAGATACTTTGATCCAATAAAAGTGCTATTCATCTAACGAAGATACAATTCATCCTGATGAAGGTCAATTTGGTCCTAATTAAAGGACTATTTTGTCCTGAATGAAGGTACTATTTGTCCATAAAAGGTGTTATTTGTCCGGATAAGGTGCTATTCATCCTGCTGAAGGTACAAATTTGTCCTGATTAAGGTACATTCATCCAGATGAAGTTACAATTGTCCTATGAAGGTACTATTTTCCTGATGAAGGTACTATTTCCCATAAAAGGTACATTTGTGTCCGGATAAGGTGCTATTCATTCTGCTGAAGGTACAATTTGTCCTGATTAAGTACAATTCATCGAGATAAGTTACAATTTGTCCTGATGAGGTACCATTTGTCCTGATGAAGGTGCTAATGTCCTGATAAGGAAATATTTGTCCTATGAAGTAATTTCGTCATGATGAAGATCCTATTTGTTCTATGAATGTGCTATTGTCCCAATAAGGTGCATTATTTTGATGATGATTGCTATTTGTCCTAATGAATGTGGTATTGTCCTGCTGAAGGTACTATTTTCTAAGTGTGCTATTGTCTTTTAAGATATTTACCTGATAAAAGGCTATCATCCTACGAAGATACAATTCATCCTGATGAAGGTCAATCGTCTAATGAAGGTACTATTTGTCCTGATGAAGGTCTATTTGTCTATATAAGGCATTTCGTCCGGATGAAGTGGTATTCATCCTCCGAAGGTACAATTTTCTGATAAGGTACAATTTCATGCAATAAAAGCTAAAATTTGTCCTAATGAGGTACTATTGGTCCTATGAAGGTACTATTTGCCCATATAAAGGTACTATTTGTCCGGATGAAGGTGCTATTCATTCTGCTGAAGGTACAATTTGTCCTGATTAAGTACAATTCATCCAGATGAAGTTACAGTTGTCGATAGGAGGTACCATTTGTCCATGATGAAGGTGCTATTTTCTGAATTAAGGAAAATTTGTGCTATATGAAGGTACTATTCGTCCTGATGAAGATCCTATTTGTTCTTATGAATGCTATTTGTCCCGATAAAGGTGCTATTTTGTTGATAGTGCATTGTCCAATGAAGGTGCTATTTGTCCTGATAAGTACTATTTTCCTAATGACGTTGCTATTTGTACTTTTAAGATACTTTTGATCCTAAAAAGTGCTATTCATCCTAACAGAGATACAATTCATTCCTGATGAAGGTCCAATTTGTCCTCATGAAGGTACTATTTGTCCTGATGAAGGTACTATTTGTCCTATAAAGGTGCTATTTGTCGATGAAGGTGCTTATTCTCTGCGAAGGTAATTGTCTTGATAAGGTACAATTATGCAGATAGCTAATTTGTCCTAATGAGGTACTATTGGCTGATGAAGGTACATTTGCCCATATAAAGGTCCATTGCCGGATGAAGGTGCTATTCATTCTGGCTAGTACATTTGTCCTGATTAGGTACAATTCATCCAGATGCAGTTACAATTTGTCCGGATGAAGGTACCATATTGTCCTGATGAAGGTGCTAATTGTCTGATGAAGGAATATTTGTGTGCTAATGAAGGTACTATTCGTCCTGATGAAAGATCCTATTTGTTCTTATTAGTGCTATTTGTCCCGATAAAGGTGCATTCATTTGTATGATATGCTATTGTGTCCTAATGAAGGTGCTATTGTCCGGATGAAGGTACTATTATCCTAATGACGTTGTATTTGTCTCTTTTTTAAGATATTTTTGATCCTAATAAAAGTGCTTTTCATCCTAACGAAGATACACATTCATCCTGATGAAGGTCCAATTTGTCCTAAGAGGTACTATTGTCCTGATAAGGTACTATTTGTCCCATATAAAGGTTATTTGTCCGGATGAAGGTGCTATTCATCTGTAAGGTACAATTTGTCCTGATTAAGGTACAAGTCATCCATGAATTTAAAGAGTTAGAGGTCACATTTGTCCTGATGACGGTGCTAATGTCCTGAGGAAGGAAATATTTGTTCCTAATAAGGTACTATTCGTCTGAAGATACAGTCATCCTGATGAAGGTCCATCGTCCTAATGAGGTACTATTTGTCCTGATGAAGTATATTTGGCTATATAAAGGTGCTATTCATCTGCTGAAGGACAATTTGGCCTGATAAGGTTAATCCTCCAGATTAAGTGTTACAAATTTTCCCTAATGAAGGTACTATGTCCTGATGAGGTACTATTTGCCACATTAAAGGTTCTATTTGTCGGAGGAAAGGTGCATGTCATTCGCTGAAGTTACAATTTGTCCTGATAAAGGGTACATTCATCCAGATGAAGTTATAATTGTCTGTAAGTACCATTTGTCCCTATAAGGTGCTAATTGTCCTGTGAAGGAAAATATTGTCCTAAGGAAGGTACTATTGTCTGATGAAATCCTATCTGTTCTTAATGGAATGTGCTATTTGTCCAAAAAAGGTGGCATTATTTGATGATAGTGCTATTTGTCCTAATGAAGTGTGGATTTGTCTGATGAAGGTACTATTTATCTAAGTGACGGTTGCTATTAGTTCTTTTTAAGCATACTTTTCATCCTGATAAAAAGTGACTATTTCCTAACGAAGTACTATTTGCTGATGAAGGCTACATTGGCCTATGAGGTATATTTGTCCTGATGAAGGTACTATTTGTCCATATAAAGGTACTATTTGTCCGATGAAGTGCTATTCATCATGCTGAAGGTTACAATTTTGGTCCTGATGTCATCACATAGAGGTACAATGTCATGAAGGTACTATTGTCATGAAGGTACTATTGCATATAAGGTCTATTTCCGAGAATGCTATTACTGGTGACAAGCTATTAGGTCTTCTCGATGGTAAATTTGTCCTGTAAGGCCATGTCCTGATATACTTGTCCTGATGAAGGAAATATTTGTCCTAATGAAGGTTACTATTCTTCCTGATGAACATCCTATTGTTCTTATGAATGTGCTATGTGTCCCGATAAAGGTGCATAAGTTTTGATGATAGTGCTATTTGTCCTAATGAATGTGTAGTTGTACTGATAAGGTACTATTTTCCTAATGATGTTGCGTATGTTCTTTTTAAGCATACTTTATGCACTATAAGTGCTATCATCCAACGAGCTTACTTACATCCTGATGAGGTCCATTGTCCTAATGAAGGTACAGTGTTTCCGATGAAGGTACTATTTGTCTATATAAAGAGTTTATTGGATGGTGCTATTCATCCTGCTGAAGTACCAATTTGTCCTGATTAGTACTATTGGATGCGATATTTTTACCCCCCCCATCAAGTGCATTCATCCGTAAGGTACCATTTGTCCTGTAAGTCAATACCAGAAAGGTACTACTTGTCAGAACTATGTCTATGAGGTACTATTTGCCCATATAAAGGTATATTGCGTTCGGAGAAGGTAGCTATCATTTTCTGTGATTATCGGTGTGACATATATCTTGTGTTATGTCCTGATTAGGTACAATTCATCCAGAAAGTTACAATTATGTCCTGATGTAAGGTACCATTTGGTCCGGATGATGGTGCTATTGTCCTGATGAAGGAATATTTGTCCTAATGAGGTAACTATGTCTGTCCGATTAAGATCCTATTGTTCTTATTGAATGTGCTATTTGTCCGATAATGGCATTATTTGTGATAGTGCTATTTGTCCTAATAAGGTGCTATTTGTCCTGATGAAGTACTATTTATTCTAATGACGTTGCTGTGTTCTCTTTAAGATACTTATGATCGATAGAAAAGTGCTAGTCATCCTCACGAAGATACATTCACCTGAAGGTCCATTGTCCTAAGTGAAGGTAATATGTCATGGATGAAGTACTATTTGTCAATATAAAGGTGCCTATTGTCCGAAGGTATCTCCTGTAAGGGCTTGTCTATAAGTCATCCAATAGATGAAGGTACAATTCTTAAGAGATGTCTATCATTTGCCAATAAAGTCTAGGGTAGAATGTCAATTCATTCGCTGAAGGATTCTGAAGTATTACCAATAGTTGAATTCCTGATGAAGGTACCCATTTGTCCTGATGAAGGTGTAAATTGTCCTGATGGAAGGATATTTGTCCTAATGAAGGTTACTATTGTCCTGATGAAGGACTATTTGTCCTAAATGTCGATTTTCCGATAAGGTGCATAATTTGATCGAATGCATGGCTGTTCTAATGATCGGGTATTTCTGCATGAAGGTACATATGTGTATCCTGATTGAGGTACAAATTATCCCAGAATGAAGTTACAATTCCTACTAGTCATTCTGATGAAGGATACTATTTGCCTGATAAAGGTACTATTGTTAGATCGTTTCGGATGAAGGTGCTATTCATTCGGCTAGAATGATACAATTTGTCCTGATTACGGTACAATTCATCCCGATGAAGTTTTACAATGTTCTTCATGAAGGTACCATTTGTCCGAGATGCATTCGATGAAGGAATATTTTGGCTAATAAGGTACTATACCGTACTGATGAAGATCCTATTTGTTCTTATGAAGGTGCTCTTGTCCAAGGTGCATATCATTGATATGCATTTCTATAAGCTTCGTAAGTCATACTTGACGTTGCTATTCTTTTTATCAGATACTTTTGATCCTAAAAAGTGCATTCCATCCTAACGAGATACAATTCATCTGATGAAGGTGTCCAATTTTCCTAATGAAGGTATATTGTTCGTCTGATGAAGGTATCTATTTTTCCATCATAAAGGTTGCTATTTGTAGCCGGATGAAGGGCTATCATCCATGCTGAAGGTACAATTTTGTCCTGATTAAATACATTCAACCAGATGAAGATACAATTTGTCCTAATTAAGGTACTCATTGTCCTGATGAAGGTGCTATTTCAGTATAAGGATATATGCTAATGAGTTCGTTCACTGATGAGATCCTATTGTTATGATTCATTTCCTTAAGCTGCATTCAGTGAAGCTGCTAGGTCGAAGGCTATTTGTCCTGATGAAGGTACTATTCATCCGAATGAAGTTGCTATTTGGCTCTTAGGGATACATTTGCCTTACTGAAGAAGTGCTATCACTAAGAACTCAATTCATCCAATGAAGGATAATTTGTCCTAATGAAGGTTACTAGTCGTCCTGATGAAGATCTATTGTTTTTTCTAATGCTTTTGTCGGATTGATTTAATCTCTCTGAGTGTAAATTTGCACCGATTAAAAGGGGATAATTATATCCCATGGAAGGTCAATTTGTCAATGGAAGTACTTTGGTCCTGATGAAGGCTTACTAATGTTTGCTCATAGTTTACAGCGACTTTTATCGGATGAAAAGTGCAGATTCATTCTCGGAAAATTGCGATAAGTACAATTCATCGCAGTGAAGTCAATTGTCCAATATAAGTGTAATGATTACTTGCTCCATGAGTGAAGGTCTCATGATGTAATATAAAGGATTGCTATACTCTGAAGTACATTCTATTCGTCACTCACGATAAGTAACAATTTGTCCAAAGTTACTAATGTGCTGATGATTTCCGTAAATGCGTTAATGTGATCATGGCATCCAAAGGCTATTCCATAGGTACTATTCTGATCTATGGTTGCTATTTTCGGCGTTTGATACTTCTTGACGGCAAATACAAATTTTCCTGCTAAAGACTAAGTCATTCATCCGATGACCATGTACCATTTGTCTGCTGAGAGTACCATTATCCTGATGAAGGTTTGTCATAAAGGTTATTTTGTCTCGGATGAAGGGATCATTGCTAAGAAGGTACCAATTTGTCCTTTAAGTCATGCGATCCTATTGTTCATGAAGTGCAATTTGTCCGTAAGGTGATTACTATTGTCTGAGGAAATGGACTATGTTGCCCAATAACGTACAAATTTCCTGACCTGAAGTATTTCTCCATTCGCTAACTAACATTGCCGTTAAGTAACCATTCCCCAGAATCAATCCCAACAAGTCCCCCCCCTCCCCCCCCTATACACGTACACCCATGTCCTTATACCCCCCCCCTCGCTCATGTCCTGATATGATATATTTGTACTGATGAAGGTACTATTACGTCCTATGAAGTATCTATTTGTTCTGTAGATACTCTTTGATACATAGTGTATTCATCCGCTACAAAGATAGCTTATTCTTGATGATAGTGGCCAGATTTGTCCTAATGAAGATGTGTATTGTCCTGATGAAGGTACTATTGTTCACTGATAAACGGTGAATTTGATCCGAGATGAAGGCTGCTATGGCTATTGTCCTGGATGAAGGTACATTTGCATGTATAAGGGAAAATTCCGTCCGGATGAAGGTTATCATTCTGAGGTACTGTAGAGGTGTTAACGACATTGTCTCGATGAAGTGTCCACTTTGCCTGATGAGAGCTTGTTATGAAGAATTTGTCCACATGAAGGTTCTCATTTGTGTGTAATGCTGGATAGCTATGTCAGAGAATGCTATTGTCCTGATGAAGGTACTATTTATCCTGACGTTGAAGTTACCAGTGTCCTTTAGGCTTCATTCATTTTGAATTTTTACCTTTTTTTTTTTTTTTATTTTTTTAGAACTTTGTCATAAATTCTATACTAACAGTAAGTTCTCAGATGATGCAATTCATAGGTCATTGCTGATGCTTGTAAATTTATGCGGTAAGGGATCATCATTGAAGTCAATTTGCCTATATACATATATAGAAGGTCATTCAAGTACTTTGTGATAAGCATTCTAAAGGTATTCCGTGAACTCTTTTCATTCCTGAAGGTACATCATCCAGAGAAGTTACAAATTTGCCTGATGAAGGTAACCATTTCCTGATTAGAGTCTACATCTGTCCTGATGAAGAAATTTGTCTGACTAGAAGGTACATTCGTCCTGATGAAGATCCTATTTGTTCTAGGAATGACTATTGTCCGATAAAGGTGCATTCATCTTTGATGAGTAATGCATTTGTCCCAATGAAGATGCTATTTGTCCTGATGAAGGTACTATTTATCCAAAGACGTTGTTTTGTCTTTGTTAGATACTTTGATCCTAAAAAGTGCTTATTCAACCAACGAAGATACTATTCATCCTGATGAAAGGTCCAATTCTATTGAGTCCTACGAATCAATTTGTCGCTGAGTGAAGGTTAACTATTTGGCCAGATAAAGGTGCTATTTGGTCCGGATGAGGTGTCATTCTTGCTGAAGGTACAATTTGTCCTGATTAAAGGTTACATCATCACATGACGTGTACAATTTGTCCTAATGAAGTTACTATTGTCCTGATGAAGGTACATTTGCCCATATAAAGGGTACTATTTGTCCGGATGAAGGTGCTATTCATTCTGGCTGAAGGACCTTTGTCTGATTAGTACAATTATCCAGATCTAAGGTAAGTCCATAGGTAATTTGTCTGAGAGACTATTGTCCGGATAAGTGTATCCTACAATGTTGGAGGTAATTCTCCGAGAATAATTTTGGATGACAGTTTGTCCTAAGGTGCATCCTGATGAAGGAAATATTTGTGCGAAGAAGGTACATTCGTCCTGAGGAAAATCCTATTTGTTCTTATGAATGTGCTATTTTGTCCCAAAAGGTGCATTACATTTTTGATGATAATGGCTTTGTCCTAATGAAGGTGCTATTTGCCTGATTGAAGGTACTATTTATCCTATGACGTGCTATTGTCTTCGTTTTTAAGTTACTTTGATCATAAAAGTTGCTATTCATCCTAACGAGATACCATTTCATCTGATGAAGGCCTCCATTTGTCCTAATGAGGGTACCGATTAGTCCATGATGACAGGTATATTTGCCATATAAGTGCTATTTGTCCGGATTGAAGGTGCTATTCACTCATGCTGAAGGTAAAATTAGTCCTATTAAGGTACAATCTCAGGATGAAGTTCAGCAATTTGTCCTACATGAAGTGTACTATTTGTCTCATGATGAAGGGTACTATTTGACCATTGAAAAAGGTACAATTTGTCCGGATGACAGTGCATTCATTCGGTGAAGGTACAATTTGGTCCTGATTAAGGTACAATTTCATCAGATGAAGTTACAATTAGTCCTGTGAAGGTACCATTTGTCCTATGACGGTGCTAATTGGTCCTGATAGGAATATATTTGTCCTAATGAAGTATTATTGTCCTGATGAAGATCCTATTTGTTCTTATGATGTGTATTTGTCCCGATTTAAAGGGTGCATTAATTTTTGGTGATAGTGTATTGGTCCTAATGGAATGTGTATTTGTCACTATAGTATATTACCTAGAGCTAGCAAATACTTTCATCCTTAATGCTACTATTCAACAAGGTACAAATTAAATCCTGATGAAGTCCAATTGTCTAATGAAGGTACTATTTTCCTGATGAAGGTTACTATTTGCTCATATAAAGGTGACTATTTTCGGAATGCGTACCATCGGCTGAAGGTCAATGTGTCCTGATTACTAGGCTGACAATTCATCCATTGATAATTACATTGTCTAATCGGATAGGACCTTTGTCTTCTATGAAGGTGCTATTTGCATTCGGTCTTCCGATACAAGGTGTTATTCTGATGTATGCCATGCCAATGACAAGTATTGTCTGTAAGAGTACTATTTTATCCAGATGACGTTGTATTCTTCTCTTTTGAGAGTACTGTTGTCCTATCAAAGTGCATCATAACCGAGTACAATTTATCCTGATGAAGGTGCACATTGTCCGTAGAAAGTCCTGAGAGGTACTATTCTTCTGATGAAGATATTTGTCCTAAGTATTGTCGTTGTGCTTTCATCTAGGTACACTGTAAGACAGTTCATAGCTCATTTGTCCAAACTGACATTTCTATAAGGCATTTGCTATAAAGTTCTATGTCCGGATAGTGCACTGTGAGTATCATTTGTACTTTGGTACACATCAGATGGTAAAGTTGAAGACTTTGCCGTAAGTGTTTGTCCTGATATTTGTGAATAGACTTTTCGAGAGTCTATTCATATTGCTATTTTCCGATAAGTGCATCATTGGAATGCTATTTGCATATGAGTGCTTTTTCGAGAAGGTATCCAGACGTTGCTATGTTCTTAAACTGCAATAAAAGTGCTATTCATCCTAACGAAGATACTAATTCATCCTGATGAAGGTCACAATTTGTCCTAATGAACGTTACGTATTGTGCTGATAAAGGTACAGTTGTCCATATAAGGTGCTATTTGTCCGGAATGAAGGTGCTATTCATCATGCTGAGCGTAACAATTTGGTCCATGATTCAGTACATTTCATCCAAGATGAAGTACAATTTTACCCTAATGAAGGTACTATTGGTCCTGATGAAAAGGTTACTTTTGCCTATAAAGGTACTATTTGTCGGGATGACGGTGCTATCATATCTGCTGAAGTACAATTTGTCCTGATTAAGAGTACAATTCATCATAGAGTAAATTTTCCAATAAGTACTATGCCGGAAGGTTATGCCGAAGTGATTTATCTGCTGAAGTGATTAGCCTGTGGGTACTCTCAATGTACATTTGTCCTGATGTACATGTGATAAAGGTGTATTTCTAGTTTGTCCTAATGAAGTACTATTTCGTCCTGATGAAGATCCTATTTGTTCTTATGAATTGCGTATTTGTCCCCGTATAAGGCATTATTTTGATTGATAATGCTATGTGTCCTATGAGAGTGCCTATTGTCCTGATGAAGGTACTATTTATCCTAATGACGTGCTATTTCGTTCTTTTTAAGATACTTTTGATTCCTATAAAAGTGCTATTCATTCCTAACGAGATCATTTCATCCTGATGAAGGTCCAATTTGTCGCTAGAAGTACTATTTGTCCTGATGAGGATACCATATTAAGGTGCTATTTCGATGAAAGGTGCTATTCATCCTTCTGAAGGTAACAATTGTCCTGATTAAGTACAATTAATCCAGATGAAGTAACATTTGGTCTTATAAGGTTACTATTGGTCCTGATGAAGGTACTATTTGCCCATCTAAAAGGGTACTATTCATCGGATGAAGGTGCTATTCATTTCTGAAGGTACAATTTGTGTCCTGATAATTACGCTGATGCATCCAGAGAAGTGTACAATTATGTCCTGATTGAGGATACCGATTGTCTTGTCCTATGAAAGGAAATTGTCTAATAGGTCATCAGGAATATTGTCGCTAAAAGGAATGTTGAAGATCCTATTTGTTTTTATGAAGTGCCTTTGTCTCCGATAAGGTCATTTATTTTGATGATAATGCTATATTGTCTAATGAAGTGCTTTTGTCCTGATGAAGGTCTATTGATCCTAATGACTGGCTACTTGTTCTTTTTAAGATAACTTTTATCCTGATTCAAGTGCTATTCCATCCTAACGAAGTATACATTCCTCCTGATGAAGGTCCAATTTGTCCTAATGAAGGTTATATTGTCCTATGAAGGTAACTATTTGTCCATATATAAGTGGCTATGTCCGGAGGAAGGTGCTATTCATCTTCTGAAGTACAAATGCCTGATTAAGGTACAATTCATCCATGAAGGTTACAATTTGTCCTATGAAGGTACTATGGTTCCTGATGAGGTACATTTTTTTGCCCCCATATAAAAGGTACTATTTGTCCCGGATGAAGGTGCTTATTCATTCTCTGCTGAGGTACCAATTGTCCTGATTAAGGTTACAATTCATCTGATGAAGTTACAATTTTGTCCTGATGAAGGTACATGTCCTGATGAGGTGCTAAATGGTCCGGATGAAGGAATATTTGTCCTGATGAAGTATATTATTCATCCTGATGAAGATCCTATTGTCTTCGTAATGTGGCTATTTTGTCCCGATCAAAGGTGCATTCAATTTTGATGATAATGGATTTGGTCCTAATGAAATGTGCTATTTGTCCTGATGAAGGTACTATTTATCCTAGACGTTGCTATTGTTATTTTTAAGATACTTTATCCTACTTAATAAAGTGCTATTCATCTAACGAAAGATATCTATTCATCCTGATGAAGGTCCAATTTGTTCCTAATGAAGGTACTAATTGTCCTGAGTAAGGTACTATTGTCCATATAAAGGTGCTATTGGTCCGGATGAAGGTGATATTCATCTGTTCGAAGGTACAATTTGCTGATTAGGTGACAATTCATCCAATGACGTACAATTGTCCTAAATGAAGGTACTATTGGTCCTGATGAGGTACTATTTGCCCATATAAAGGTACTATTTGTCCGGATGAGGTGCTATTATTCTGCTGAGGTACAATTTGTCCTGATTAAGGTTTACAAGTCATCCGAAAGGTTACAATTTGTCCTATAGAGTACTTTGTCTATAAGTTGTAATCTGATGAGGAAATATTTGTGATAATGAAGGTACTATGTCCTGATCAGGTAAGATCCTATTTTATCGTATGAATGTGCATCTTTGTCCGATAGGGTTACTTTGATGATAATCTATTTGTCTATATGGAAGGTGATTATTGGTCCTGAGTGACAAGGTACTATCTTAGTCTAATCGACTTAGTATTCAATCGTTGTCTTTGTTTTTTAAGAATACTTTTTGATCCTAAGAAAGATGTTTACTACTAGTCCAACGTTCTTAACGAAGATACAACATTCGATACTATTCTGCCTAATGAAGGGCTTAATTTGTCCTAATGAAGGTACTAATTTGTCCTGATGAGGTACGATTGCCTATAAAGGTGCGTTTTGTCGGGCTGAAGGGCTATTCATCCTGCTGAAGGTACAATTGTTGACCTGATTAAGGTACAATTCATCAGATGAAGTACAATTTGTCCTACTGAAGGTACTATTGTCCTGATGAAGTACTATTTGCCATATAAAGGTATATTTTGTCCGGAGTGAAGGTGCTATTCCATTCTGCTGAAGGTTACATTTGTCATGATTAGGTACAATTCATCCAGATGAAGTTTACATTGTCCTATAGAAGGTACCATTGTCTGATGAAGGTGTTAATTGTCCTGATGAGAGAAATTTTGCTATGAAGGTACTATTCGTCCTGATGAAGTCCTATTTGTTTTATGAATGTGCTATTTGTCCCGATAAAGGTGCATTCATTTTGATGATAATCTATGTCCTAATGAATGGTGCTATTTGTCCTGAGAAGGTACTATTACCTAATGACGGGCTATTGTTCTTTTTAAGATACTTTTGATCCTATAAAAGTGCTCTCATCCTAACGAAGATACTATCATCCTGATGAAGGTCCAATTTATCCTAATGAGGTACTAATTGTCCTGATGAAGGTACATTTTGTCCATATAAAGGTGCTATTTGTCCGGATGAAGGTGCTATTCATCCTGCTGAAGGTACAATTGCCTGATTAAGGTACAATTCATCCAATGAAGGACAATTTGTCCTAATGAGTACTATTGTCCTGATGAAGGTACTATTTGCCCATATAAGGTACTATTTGTCCGGATGAAGGTGGCTATCAATTCTGCTGAAGGTACAATTTGTCCTGATTAGGTACAATTCATCCAGATGAAGTTACAATTTGTCCTGATAAGGTTACCATTGTCCTGATGAAGGTGCTTAACGTTCCTGATGAAGGAAATTATTGTCCTATGAAGGTACTATTCGTCTGATGAAGATCTATTTGTTCTTATGAATGTGCTATTGTCCCGATAAAGGTGCATTATTTGATGATTATGCATTTGTCCCTAATGAAGGTTGATTTGTCCTGATGGAGGTACTATTTCCTAATGACGTTGATATTGTTCTTTAAGTACTTTTATCCTGAAAAAGTGCTATTCATCCTAACGAAGATATATTATCCTGATGAAGGTCCATTTCGTCTAAGAAGGTACTAATTTGTCTGTGAAGGTACTATTTGTCAGATAAAGGTGCTATTGGTCCGGATGAAGGTGCTATTCATCCTGGAAGGTTACAATTTGCTGATTAGTATCAAATTCATCCAATAGGTACAATTGTTCCTAATGAAGGTACTATTGGTCCTGATGAAGGTATATTTGCCCATATAAAGGTTTAATTGTCCGGATGATGGTGCTATTCATTCTGCTGAATGGTACAATTTGTCCTGATTAAGGTACAATTCATCCAGATAAGTTACAATTTGTCCATGAAGGTACCATTTGTCCTGATGAAGGTGATAATTGTCCTGAGTGAAGGAAATTTGTCAGTAATGAAGGTACTATTCGTCCTGATGAAGATCCTATGTTGCTTATGGAATGTGCTATTTGTCCCGCCCTATAAAGGTGCATTATATTTTGATGATAATGCCTATTTGTCAACTATGAAGGTGCTATTTGTCCTGATGAAGGTACTATTTATCTAAGACGTGCTATTGTCTTTTAAGATACTTTTGATCCTAATAAAAGTGCTATTCATCCATACGAAGATACAATTCATCCTGATGAAGGTCAATTTGTCCTAAATGAAGGTACTATTGTCTGATGAAGGTACTATTGTCCATATAAAGGTGCTATTTGTCCGGATGCAGGGCTATCATCCTGCTGAAGGTACAATTTGTACCTGATTAAGGACAATTATCCAGATGAAGTTACAATTGTCCTAATGAAGTACTATTGTCCTGCTGAAGATATTTGCCCATTAAAGGTACTATTGTCGAGATGAAGGTGCTATTCATTCGCTGAGTACAATTGTCCTGATTAAGGACATTCTCCAGATGAAGTTACATTAGTCCTGTGAAGGTACCATTTGTCCTGATGAAGGTGCTAATTGTCCTGATGAGGAAATATTTGTCCTAATGAAGGTATATTCGTTCTGATGAAGAATCCTATTTGTTCTTTGAATGTGCTATTTGTCCGAAAGGGTCATAATTTTGATGATAGTGCTATTTTGTCCTAATGAAGTGGTTTTGTCCTGAGTGAAGGTAACTATTTATCCTAAAGATGTTTGCTATTAGTCTTTTTAAGCACTTTCATCCTGATAAACGTGCTAATCACCACGAGATACATTCACTGATGAAGGTCCAATTCGTCCTATGAAGTTACTATTTGTCCTGATGAAGGGACTATTTGTCTATATGTATGTTTTCGAAGGTGCTATTCATCTGCCTAGGAGGGGGTACAATTTGTCTGATAAGGTGCAAATTCATCAGTAAAGTAAATGTTGATCCTAATGAAGGTAACTATTGGTCCTGATGAAGGTCAATATGCCCATATAAAAGTCATATTTGTCCGGATGAAGTGCTATGTTATGCATGTTCTGCTGAAAGGTACATTTGTCCTGATAAGGGTACAATTCATCCAGATGAAAGTTTACAATTAGCCTGATGAAGGTACCATTTGTCCTGATGAAGGTGACTAATTCGTACATGATGAAGGATAATATTTGTCCTAATGGAAGTACTATTCGTCCTGATTGAGATCCTATTGTTCTTATGGAGTGTCTATTTGTCCCGTAAAGGTGCATTCTATTTTGATGATAATGCTATTGTCAATGAAGGTGCTATTGTCCCCTTTGTTCCCTCCCCTTTCATCCCCCCCACCTCCGACCCTTGCTCCCCTTGATGTACTTTTACTTGATTATATTTCTTTAAGATACATTATGATCCTAATCAAAAGTGCTATTCATCCTATACGTAGATACATATTCATCCTGAGGAAGGTCCAATTTGTCCCTAATGAAGGTACTATTGTTCCTGATGAAGGTTACTATTTTGTCCATATAAAGGTGCTATGTTGTCCGGATGAAGGTGCTCAGTCATCTGCGAAGGTACCATTGACCTGATTAAGTACATATTCATCCGATGAAGTAGAATTTGTCCTATGAAGGTACCGATTTCAAAAATTTGGGAAGGTCTACCTAGGTTATGGTCGGATGAGGTGTTTTCACGTCAATTTGAAAGGACACATTATGAATGAAGTGAATTTCCTGATGAGGTACATGCTGTATCTAATTCTATAGGAATGTCCTATAGGTACTATCGACTGATAGCTCATATTTTTTCTTATGATGTGCTATTTGGTCGCCTGCATAAAGGTGGCATCATTTTTGATGATAATGCTATTGTCCTAATGAAGGTTGCTTTGTGTCTCGATGAAGGTACTTTATCCTAATGCGTTGCTATTCTTCTTTAAGATACTTTTGATCTAATAAAAGTTGCTATCATCCTAAGAAGATACTATTCATCTGATGAAGTCCAATTTGTCCTAAGAAGGATACTATATTCTGATGAAGGTACTATTTTGTCCATATAAAGGGCTATTCTAGGTATGAGGTGCTAGTTCATCCTGACTGAAGGTACAATTGTCCTGATTAAGGTTACAATTCATCCAGATGAAGTCTAAAATTGTGTCCTACTGTATAGTGGTAATGATGATGAGGTACTATTTGCCCATATAAAGTACTATTGTCCGATGAAGGTGCTATTCATTCTGCTGAAGGTACACAAGTTTCCTGATTAAGGTACACATTAATCCAGATGAAGTTACAAATTGTCCTGGATAAGGTACCCATTGTCTTATGAAGCGGTGCTAATTGTCCTGAGAGGAATATTTGTCCTAAGAAGGTTACTATGTCGTCTGATGAAGATCCTATTTTGTTCTTATTGAATGTCACTATTTGTTTCCCGATAAAGTGCATATATTTTGATTATAGTGCTATTTGTCTAATGAAGTGCTATTTGTCCTGATAAGGTTATTATCCTAATGATCGTTGCTATTATGTTCGTTGTTTAAGATACTTTGATCGATAAAGTGCTAATCTCATCCTAAGCGAAGATACAATTATCCTGATGAAGGTCCCAATTCGTCGCTAACTGAGGTACTAATTTGTCCTGATGAAGGTACTATTTGTCTATAAGTAAAGTGCTTTTGTCGATATGTATCATCCTGCCGAGCGGACAATTTGTCCTGATAAGGTGCAATCATCGCAGATATAAGTTACAAATTTGTCCTAATGAAGGTGAGATTTGTCCTATGAAGGTACTATTCCCATATAAAGGTACTAGTTGTCCGGGTGAAGGTGGGCTATTCATTACTTGAAAGATCATGATAGTATGGGAACATTCCAGATGAAGTACAATTTGTCCTGATGAGCGTCTTTGTCCGTGAGGGGAAATTTGATGCAAGGAATATGTATTCATCTTGAATCCTCGGTTATGAGCAGCGTAGGCTAGTTTTATATGCTTGTCCAATATGCATGTCTGAGAAGGTACTATTTGTCCAAAATATACGGCATTGCGTTAAGATACTTGTCCAAAGGCTATCAACGAGGTAGTCATCTGATAGTCCATTTGTCTTGAAGGTACACATTGTCTGAGTGAAGGTACCATTATATCTATGTCATAGGCATCCTGAAGTTATCAATTTGTCCTTGAAAATAGGTACATTCTCATCAGATGAATTGTCCTACTGATTATTGTCCAATAAGTTATTTATTAAGGTACTATTTGTCGGATGAAGGTGGCTATCATTTGGCTAAGGTGTACAATTTGTCTGATGTAAGGTACAATTCATCCCAGATGGAAAGTTACAATGTAGTCATGTGAAGGTACCATTTGTCCTGATGAAGGTGCTAATTGTCCTATGAAGGAAATAATTGTCCTAATGAAGGTACTATTGTCCTGATGAAAGAATCCATTTGTTTCTACTGAATGTGTCTATTTGTCCCGATCAAAGGGCATTATTTGATGATAATTCTATTGTTCCTAATAAGGTGCTATTTGTCCGAGAAGGTACTTTTATCTAATGACGTTGCTATTGGTTGTCTTTTTAAGATACTATTTGATCCAAAAAAGTGCTATCATCCCTAAGAAGATACATATTCATCCTGATGAAGGTCCAATTTGGTCCTAATAAGGTAATATTTGTCTGGATGAGGTACTATTTGTCATAGAAAGGTGCTATTTGGTCCGGGAAAAGGTAGTGCTATTTATCCTGCTGAAGGTACAAAAATTTGACCTGATTAAGGTACAATTCATCCAGATGAAGTTACAATTTGTCCTGACTGAAGGTAATTTTCCGATGAATGTACTATTTCCCATAAGATTTGATGTCCGGAAAGGGTATTTTTGCGAACATTGCTTAGACATTCAGGGTAGAGTACAAATCCTATGGGGTCCATTGGTCCTGATGAAGGCTAAGTCTTTAAATATTGTCCTGATAGTTTTCGTTTCTATGAAAAGTGCCTATTCTTATGTGTCTTTGATAAAAGGTGCATTATTTTGATGATAGATTGCTATTTGTCCTAATGAATGTGGTATTGTCCTGCTGAAAGGTACGTATTATTCCTAAAGACTGTTGCTATTTGTTCTTTTTTAAGATACTTGTTTTTCAGGATAAAGAGTTGCTAATCATCCTAACGAAGATATATTCATCCTGATGAAGGTCCCAATTTGTCGTCTAATGAAGGTACTAATTTGTCCTGATGAAGGTCTATTGTCCCATATAAAGGTGCATTGTCCGGATTGAGTGCTATTCATCCTGCCGAAGGACAATTTTCTGATAAGGTACAATTTCATCACGATGAAAAGTCTAAATTTGTCCTAATGAAGGTACTATTGGTTCTGCATGAAGGTATTTTGCCCATATAAGAGTACAATTTGTCCGGATGAAGGTGCTATTCATTCTGCTGAGGTACAATGTGTCCTGATAATAAGGTTATCCAATGAAGTCAGATGGGTTACCGATCTGATGAGGTACCATTTGTCCATGATGAAGGTGCTAATGTCTGATGAAGAAATATTTGTCTTATGAAGTTAATCATTCGTCTGATGAAGATCCTATTGTTTCTTATGAATGTGACTATTTGTCCCAATAAAGGTGCTATTTTGTGATAGTGCTATTGTCCTAAGGAGGTGCTATTTGTCCTGATAAGGTACTATTATCCTTAATGACGTTTGACTATTGTTGTTATGGTTTACTTTTTTTTTTAAGATACTTTTGATCATAAGAAATGCTATTCATCTAACAAGATACATTCATCCTGATGAAGGTCCAAATTTGTCCTACATGAAGTACTATTTTCCTGATGGAAGGTACTATTTGTCCCTATAAAGGTGCTATTTGTCCGATGAAGGTGCTTATTATCCTGCCGAAGGTACAATTTGACCTTGATTAAGTACAATTCTCGCAGATAAGGTCTACAATTGTCCTAATGAAGGTACTATTGGTCTGATGAAGGTACTATTTGCCATATAAGGTATACATTTGGTCCGGATGAAGGTGCTATTCATTCTGCTGAGGTACATTGTCTGATTAAGGTACAATTATCCGATAGCAGTTCAATTTCCTGATAGAAGGTACCATTGTCCTGATGAAGGTGCTAATATGTCCTGATGAAGGAATATTTGTGCTAATGAAGGTACATTCGTCACTGATGAAAGATCCTATTTGTTCTGATAATGTGCTATTTGTCCCGATAAACGGTGCATTCAATTTGGTTGATAATGTGCTAGTGTCTAATGGAAGGTGCTATTGTCATCGTGAAGTACTATTATCCTAATGACGTGGTTTTGTTCTTTTTAAGATATTTGATCCTAATAAAGGGCTATTTCATCCTAACGAAGATACAATTCATCCTGATGAAGGTCTAAATTTTGCCTAATGAGGTACACTATTGTGCCCTGATGTAAGGTACTATTGTCCATATAAAGGCTATTGTTTCCGGATGAAGGTCGTATTCATCCTCTGAAGGTACAATGTTGTCCTGATTAAGGTAAATTATCCAGAATGACGTCACATTTTCCTAATGAAGCTTACTATGTCCTGATGAGGTACTATTGGCCCATATAAAGGTTACTATTGTCCGGATGAGGTGCTATTCATTCTGCTGAAGGTACAGTGTCCTGATTAAGGTACAATTCATCCGATGAAGTTACAATGTGTCCTGAGTAAGGTACCATTGTCATGATGAAGGTGCTACTTGTCCTTGATGAAGAATTATTGTCCTAATGAAGGTACTATTCGTCCTGATGAAGATCCTATTTGTTCTTATGAAGGTGCTATTGGTCCCGATAAGGTGCTTATTGTGATGATAGTGCTATTTGTCCAATGAATGTGGTATTTGCACCTGAGAAGGTACTATGATCCTAATGACGTTGGCTATTAGTTTCTTTTTAAGATACTTTTCATCTGATTAAAAGGACTATTATCCTAACGAAGATACTATCATCCTTGATGAAGGTCCATTCGTCCTAATAAGGTACTATTTGTCCTGATGAAGGTACTAGTTGTCTATATAAAGTTGCTATTTGTCGGATGAAGGTGCTATTAATCTGCCGAAGGTACAATTTGTCTTGAGAAGGTATAATTCATCCAGATAAAGGTACAATTTGTCCTAATGAAGGTACTATTGGGCCTGATGAGGTACGATTTGCCATATAAAGGTACATATGTCCGGATGAAGGTGCTATTCATTCTGCGACAGGTACATTTTCTGATTAAGTACAATTCAATCAGATGAAGTTACAATTTGTCCTGAGAAGGTACCATATGTCTGATGAAGGTGCTAAGTGTCTGATGAAGGAAATATTTGTCCTAATGAAAGGTTACGAGTCGTCCTGATGAAGATCCTATTTGTTCTGATGAATGTGCCTATTTGTCCCGATAAAGGTCAGTATTGATGATAATGCTATTGGCTTGTCCTAATGAAGGTGCTATTTGTCCTGATGAAGGTACTATTTATCCTAATGACGTTGCTATTTCTTCTTTTTAAGATACTTTTGATCCTAATAAAAGTGCTATTCATCCTAACGAAGATACAATTCATCCTGATGAAGGTCCAATTTGTCCTAATGAAGGTACTATTAGTCCTGATGAAGGTATTATTTGTCCATATAAAGGT